>JAUFNR010000056.1:0-207575 GCA_031216915.1 Pictodentalium vernedei | reverse complement strand
AAGCAGCCTTCATTAAATCTGTAATAGCAACACTATTAGCATAAGCCCAGGAAGTAGAAAGAGCTCTTACTTCATGAGCAGAAATCTTAAGCACAGACTGCTGAGAAGAAGATAAATCTTCATACGCAGTACGGATAGTTAACTGAATCCATCTAGCAATAGAATGGACTGAAATGTCCTTTCTATTAGGCATCAAAGACAGAAAGAAACGTTTCCGTCCCTTTCTGATGAACTGAGATCTCTGTTTATAGATACGTAGTGCTCTAACAGGACAGAGTAAAGGCCTACGCCCGTCTGAAGACGGAAGAGCCTTAATAACAATAGGTTCCGGATATTTATTAGGAGCCTGATTCTTAGCTAAAAAACCGACGTTAGTAGTGAAGGTGATAGTGTTCCCAACACTACGATAATGAGAATCATCCACCGATAGTGCATGAAGCTCACTGACTCTTCTGGCAGAAGAGAAAGCTAAGAGAAAAGCTGTCTTATAAGATAAGAATTTGAAATCTACTGTCCCAAGAGGTTCAAATGGCTTTTCCTTCAATTTAAGGAGAACCCAAGCTAAATTCCACTTAGGAATTAATCTAAGAGTTCTAGGTCTATTTATCGAAAAGTTTCTAACCAATTTCGATAAAGAGACATTAGATCCAATTTGTAAACTATCATGATGTGCATAGGTATCAGATAACATAGATCTATAACCCTTTATAGTAACCGGTTGCAGTTTGATTTCGTCAAACAAGTATACTAGAAAGTTAGCAATGTCTGGTATAGAGGGATCAAATATATCAACAGAATGATCCCTACACCAACGACGGAAAACCTTCCACTTAGCCGCATAGTTTAGCGAAGAGGAGGTCCTCCTACAGTTAGAAATCGCGTCCACTGCTCGTCCTGTAAAGTGCTTGCCATGCAAGAAGGACCGCACAACGGAAAAACGTGAAGGTTGAGACCTTGCGGGTTGTGATGCAGTTGGCGCGATTTCCCCTGCCAAAGAAGATCCTCTCGTGGAGGGAGCTTCCGCGGTAGGTCCCACAACAGACACCTGAGTAGATTTATCCACGGTCTCTGTGGCGACAGAGATGCTACCAACAGAATCTTGCATTGAGATTGTTTTATCTTTAGCAATACTTGTTGAATTAACGGCGCTGGAGGATACGCATATCCTATCATTCCGTCCCAAGGGATCGATAGAGCGTCTACAGCAAATGCTCTTGGATCCGGACACGGGGACACATACGTCTGCAACTGATTGTTGAGATGTGTCGCAAATAAGTCTATCATTGGCCGTTCCCATTGGTAGCAAATCTGATTGAATACTTGTTTGTTGAGAGTCCACTCCGACGGCAACAAGCGACCCTTTCGAGAAAGGGAGTCTGCTAGCACATTCAGACGACCCGGTATGTGACGGACCGAAAGAAGAACGTGATGTTCCAACGCAAACAGAAGGATTCTTTCCGTTAGATTGAACAACGGAACTGAATGAGTGCCTCCCTGATTCCGTATATACGCCACTACTGTCGTATTGTCGGATAGGATTTGGACATGAGCATCGTGAATAATGTCCATCCAGTGACGTAACGCAAGCCAAATTGACATCATTTCCTTGATGTTTATGTGCTTGCACAGGAATTGCGGATCCCAAAGACCCTGGCATCTCGAATCCGTTGGGATTAATGATGCACCCCAACCTGTTTGACTGGCATCCGTCATAATGGTAAAACTCGGATCCGGCAACTGCAGCGGAACTCCTTGAGTTAACCACTGAATGTTTGCCCAAGTCTGAATCTCTTGTTTCACTTGATCTGACAAGAGAACGTCTACATCGAGCGAATGAATTTTCACACTCCAATTCTGAGTCAAGAAAATTTGAAGAGGCCGTGTGCGTAGCCGTCCCATCGGAATGAGATCCGCAGCGGCTCCGCACAGACCTATCAGTCTCATAAATTCTCTCGCTGTGACTTTGTCTGTATTTAGACAATAGCGAGCGTAACAACTGACTAATTTCGCTCTGGTTAACGGCAGACGAACGAGATTGTTGTGCGTCTCGAAGCTCATTCCCAGATGAGTGAATGACTTGGACGGCACCAGATCCGACTTCTCCTCGTTTACTATGAAACCGAGACGTCGGAGCAATAGAAGAAGATTCTGAACATCGTTCTGAAGCGTTAACTCGTTGCCGTACCTCTGAAGAATGTCGTCCAGGTAGGCCGACGTTACCGCAGACGAATGAGCTCGGAAGTAAATCATTACCGAGTTCATTACTCGAGTGAAAGCCCAGGGTGCTAGATTCAATCCGAAGCACATGGCCCGGAACTGATACACCACTCCTAGGACTGCGAAGCGTAGATACTTTCGGAATGTCGGATGTACCATGACGTGAAAGTACGCATCTTTGAGATCTATGCTCGTTGCATAATCGTTCACCCGAATACTCGCTCTGACCGATCGAATCGTCTCCATATAAAACTTCGGAGCGATGATCAGCTTGTTTATCCAGCTCAAATCTATGACTGGACGGAACGAGCCGTCTGGTTTCGGAACCAGAAACAGATGGCTGTAGAATCCCAGCGATTCCTGGTTTTCTACGACCTCTACCGCGTTCTTCATTAAAAGAGACTGCACCTCTGATAGCAGAGCGTCTCTTTTCTGAGGGTTTGACGGAAGATGAGTCCACTTTGGACTTCGAGTTAATGGAGGCTTTCGTTTGAAGGATATCTTTAGACCTTCCGAAGTCACTCCTCTCACCCAAGGGTCGTCCGTAATCGACGCCCACTCTTGAGAAAAACTCGACAACCTTCCGCCAACCGGAACGCGATAGAGGTTTGAGCCATCACCTCCTGGATCTGCGAGGCCTGCGGTTGGAGAAACCACGTCTTCCACGACCCGCACCTCGCCTCGTCGACCTCGGGGCGTCCGACCGATTGTCCCGGCCTGAAGGACGTCCCGAACGAGAGTCGCTATCCTGACGGTCTCTCGAATAAGAGCTAGAGGACGCACCGGAACCTCTATAGGAACCTCTCTTGGGCGGATAAGACCCAGAAGTGCCCGCCTTATTCGTGTCTGCTGAATCCGACCTTTTAGGAGCGGATCTAAACAACAGAGAATCACTAGCTTTCTTTTTAATATTATCATAAATAGCGGAAAGCTTGCCGTCAAAGAGAAGATCTCCTGAGACCGAAGCGACTCTAAGAGAGTTCTTCACCTTAGAATCCACTAGTGTGGATGTAGACAGGGCTGCGTCACGTCTAACCAACTCCAGATTAGCCACTGAAAGGGCGGAGTTACACGTGGAATAAGCTACTGCCCTTGAAAGAAGTCTTAAGGAGGATTGTATATCCTGAAACTCTTCCCCTTGAAGACGCAGTGATAACGCCTTCGTAAGGTGATCTGCGTAAGATAAGGCATCTAAATTGGCTCTGTTAGACGCAATAGCTGTTTCCAACACTGCGGTTGGAATAGAAGCTGACGACGGTAATGATAGCTCTAAGTCTTCCGCCTCGTCGTCCATACGCAGAGGAACTCTCGGTATACCCTGACCTGCCGTGTCGAATTTATTCCTTGCATTAATGAAAGGCAGGTTGAGAGTATTTGCGGACAAGAAGCCTGCTTTCCCTGTCCTGGAAGCAAGTTTAAAAATAGCGTCGTTCAATAATTCAAATGTTCTTGCAACATTATTGGACTGCGACGGAAACTCGGGAGCGATGTCCCTGAACCGCTCGAAAAAATCAGAGTCCAATGACGCTATAATTCTCCTGTCCGGAAGCGCAGCAGTCTGGCCCGACGGAACAACTTGAGGAAGAAAGTGCCGGATGAAGTCTACGGCAGCTTTGTGTTGTTCCGAAAGGGATAGCTCCAATTCATCCGTATCCCTTTCACCATCCGGTCGGACCTCCCGATGTTCCCGGTCGTCCGCCCCCGATGCTTCGGCGGAGCGTACCGACCCAGCGCCGTCGGATAATTCTCGATCCGACACCGTCTCTGTCGGCTGCTGGGATGCTGCGATAAGCTGTGCTATCTGCACTAGAATGTCCGACGTCGAGACCTGCGGAGGAGCGGTCTTTCGCTGCTTTGCCGAGGGCAGCTCCGCATCAGATGGCTCCCGCATACTTTTCCTATGCGAACGTCCGGAGTCCATCGGTCTCGAGTCCCTGGCTGCCGGATGGTGTGACCTGGTCGCCGAATAATCCTTCCTCGGCGAAGCTGGCAAGATATCGGAGGTCACGCAGCCAAGGTGCGGTCGTGTGCGCCGGCGAGAAGAGGAAGCCTTAACAGTCTCTGCGGACTGCTTATACAACGGAGCGTCCCGAGCGACGGACGTATGCTCCGCTAAAGACACATTTTGTACCACAACATCTGGTCCCAGATGTTGTTGTACGAGAGAGGGGCCTCTCTCGCTCGCGGCCCGGCTGGACCTGGACGAGCTAGGAACCGGACTAAAAGGCTTCCTCCGTTCTCGTTCACTATCCGCCGTCACTGGGTGTGCATCTATTATTTTTATAGTGCTCGCATCACCCAAAATTTCCTCTTGGACCGCCTCGGACGAACCCGGCTGCCGAACCATTCGGTGAATGGACGCTACACCGGGCGAGCTAGCGGACGACATTTGTCTAATCTCCATGAGCACTTTTGCCGCTAGCTCTGTATTTAATTGTGACGACGGACGCACACTTGAAGAAGATAACATGGAAACATCACCCTGTTCTGGTTCCTCTGAAATAGAAACTGAGAGAGTAGAGTGACCTTGTGGAGAAAGAGCCGGCATCGCTCTTTCTCCAGAAACAACATATCGTGACACACGTTTCCAATGTTTCTCATCCCAATGTTCACATACAGGACAGGGATTAATGCGAGAACACTGACTACAATTTATGCAATAATCATGAAAGTCAGAGGAAGATTTCTTCCTATTACAATTTGAACAAGTTCCTTTCATTGTGAAGGAACAACAATAAGTCCTAGTTACTCGCAAAAACCCCTGACACAAAGATACATAATAA
This sequence comes from Pictodentalium vernedei, assembly GCA_031216915.1. Taxonomy (NCBI): domain Eukaryota; kingdom Metazoa; phylum Mollusca; class Scaphopoda; order Dentaliida; family Dentaliidae; genus Pictodentalium; species Pictodentalium vernedei. Next base: position 202,575 of record JAUFNR010000056.1, on the reverse strand, counting down.
CATGATCCATTAATAAATGAAAAAACAATTGCAAAACAAAATAATTTTGAAAAAATATTTTTTCAGAGAAGCCCAAGTTGCTGAAAAGTAACGTTGAGCCCCGATGGATCCGATGGCAAAGTGTGGTCAAAAATTTTAAAATTATATAAAATAATTAATGAGACACTTTCGGATAATATAAATGTATCTTATAATGAGATAAACTACCTCAAAGGCAAACAGCCCCCCTCAAAAAAGGCTGTTGCCAATGAAAACAAACAGTGTAAACACAGAAGAAAACATGACTCCAGGCACTGAAAAAACTGGCCCGGAATCAGTCCTCAATTACACTCTATCTGATGCAAAACAGAGACTCCCAGGGGAGAATCTGCAGAACATCAGATGGAAGATGCAGAACACAAACGTTATACACCCATGGGTGAAAACGTAACTATGGGGAAAATAACAGAAAACATTCTGTAACCAAGCAACTCTCCCAGGGAAATTTTAGAAATGAAACTTCTCAAAAATATGCCAAAAGCATGGGAGAATTGCAAGGGGGGACTTTAGAAGGTTAGGGGAGAGGAAACACTGAATAAGCAGTGCAACAATTAGCAAGAATGACAACAAGAGGCGTTTGCCTCGAAAATAGGCAACTTAACATAATTTTAACAAAAAATTTTAAGTACAGCCCTGATTATTTTTTGCCACTTCTTTTTTCCTCTCCTCCTTCTATCCTCCTTAGAATCACATTTTCTCCAAGAATTACGTGTCTGGCATCCTTTAAACTGAGATTTACAAGCACAAAGATCAGTGAGATGTTGACTGATGAAGGGCCAAACAGAGAATGATATTTGGCGCCAATTTCGGGACGACTGCGTCACTGCGCATGCGCAGTAGAGTCGTACTATGGAGGTCCTTTAGGACATGATTTCTTTTTGTTTTGGATGCAAATTTTGGGGATTGGGGGGCAAAATTTGTGTTTGGCCCTGGTTTTTGTGGAGTTAGCACCAGCTAAGTCTGGGTCATTGGTACAGTATAAAAATATTCCTGTTTACTGTCTACTCCAAGACCACCAGACTGTCACTGCTAAAAAAAGGATATAGAATAAATTCTTACCAGAGATGACACTAGAGCAGCTGTAGATACTGCAGGGTTCTTATCCACTATGGCTTGTTTCATGTGTCTTTCAATGCTTTGGAGCATTGTATGCTGTAATACAATAAAAGTTTATGATGGAACTGGTGAAGCAAATATTTTTTTGTCAATAATTGATGAAAGCATCTTATAATAGTTCAGAAGGAATGGAGAATATACTGTTCAATAGAAAGTCAAAAGACTGTACAATCTCGCTGGCTAGTTGTTTTATTAACTTGTCAGTTGGCTCAAAGAAAATAGAGCAAACATTTGTTTGTTTATCTGCATTTCTAGATCTTAACCCTCTGCACACTAACATCAAAATAAAGAAACTTTTTTGCACTGGAATAAAATCATAAATCCTTTCTGTGTAGCCCAAAAGGGTGATTGTCCTTTTGACGGTAAATACAGTTGCTCTCAGTCTCCTTTCTGTGTTTTGTGGAGATGTTTGTTGTGGACAAGTGTATCATACACTTTGGGGGCCACCTGATGTTCATGGCAATCCGTGTCGAACTGGATGACCAAGTCTTTCACTCACATGTTTCTGATATTCTTATACAGAATAATGCTCTCTGGCTCGATTTTTAGTTTTTCTACTGGAAGAGAGTCCATGTACCTCTTTGTCTGTTCCTTGTCATTTGGATAGGAACTGTTTTCCATTTTGACGATGATTGTATTAGAGTTAAGGTTGAATGACAAAAGGCTGTCGGTAGACATCATTTTCATTGTGGCAAAATTCTTAGTCATCACGCTTATTGATTGATTGCTCAAAATGCAAACATTCTGAGCAAAATTTAAGTAGTATTTATTTCCATTAATGCAACCAGGAATTTAATAAATTCATTCTTGTTTGACAGATCTCAATGAGCTCTGTCAAATAAGACTGAATTGGTTAAATTCCATATTGTGGTATGGAAAAAATCTGTAGTTTAAAATTTCAGTATTTGACATCAAAGTGCTAAATAACTGCCAAGAATATTTCATTCATTTGCCCTTAATATTCCTTTGCCAACTTCTATGGAAGATAATTTTTCATCATGATGATAACCTCATGCTCTTTGGCTTTAGTGATTAAATTCTATTATGTAACAAACTAATGGAAAGGGCCCTTACCCAACAAGCATTGTATTCTAGATTAACCCTTTACCAATCAAATCTGTTTCATCTACATGCGTAATTTACAAATTTAGTAGTTGAAAAAAATTGGCAGTAGTTTCTCTTCAACTCTTGGCTGTTTGTGCAGGTAGCAAAGACTTGACTAGAAATCACTGCCATGGGACTCTGAATTTTCCTGCAAGTTAACACGAAGCCTTGATGGTAGGGGCTCATGTTCTAAAGAAAAAAAAACTGACCACAGTAAGAATTAGACCCTTAAAAGTAAGTGTAACCTTTTCTGGGGTCATATTAATTTCTCATGTACTTCATTACTTACTGGTTCCATTTGTGAAGTTTCTACGAAATGAAACCAACATGTAAAACCAAACAGTTGTGAATATGAGAAATTTTGACAAATTGGTGTATATTTTGAAGGACAGGATTGTTTTAGGGGAACTTGGAACATAAGTTTCTGATCTAGCACTGAGGACTGAGCCCTTGACAACACTGCCTAGCAATCAGGAGGCAACACCTAACCCACTAGACTGACACAATGATAACTTAAATCTAGTGTTTTGCTGATTAACTGAGTCACATTTCCTTTCCTGACAGATGCATGAATGTACGAAATATGGTGGCTGCAATACTATGAAAGTGAAAAGTTGTAAGTTGTAAGTATGATGGCTTGCTAGATGAAAAATGTTATTAATGACCCCAGAGAAGTACCACAGAGTTGATTCAATCTTACAAAGTCTCTGAGTGTAAGCATTATATTGGCAATTGCCTAATTTTCACAACTTCATACAAGATAGTAGAGAAGACCTCTTAGATATTTCTTTATTGGATAATCCTGTTAATTGCATATAGATTTTTAAGTATTGTCTTGTTAATTGAATACAAAACCTTGTGATATATCAAAGAATTACTCTAACAGTGACTGAAGTTCCAACATGTACAGCCTCTTTGACCTCAGTAAATTCAATTTAGGCATTTAATCTTTTACATGATCTTAGTCAAACAAGATATAACAGAATGCATGCTCAGTACTTTACAAAAATACAGTAAAATGACCAAATTTCTGGTTACACTTAAAGGCCTATTTCTAAATTTTACAACCTCAAAACAGGTGCTCTTAACCCTTTACCTAACGTAACGACCAAAACCTGCCAGCGCTATTCTCAAAAATCGCCAATTAATTTTCATTATTTTTTTCATTTTTTGTCTCCAAAACATAGGTTATGACCCCTCGTTGGAACGAGCTTGTCGAGCTCGTTCCAACGAGTGGTCATAATCTATGTTCTGGAGACAAAAAATGAAAAAAATTAGTTATTCAAGAATTTTTTTTTGCAAGTGTCGTCTGCTTTTCAGGTTAGGTAAAGGGTTAACATGCCATCATGAGGAGGTTCTGCAGACAATAGGCAAATTATGTAGGCAGAGGTTTCTAATTATGGTCTTGGCTTGACCAGACTTGACTAGAAATCACTGCTAAACCACAAGACGTTTTCAGGCTGTGGGCTGGTGGAAATTCATGATACTTGTCCTGGCCCTTAAGGGTTAAGTGAATACTATTAACCCTTTACCTAACATGAAAAGCAGACGACACTTGCAAAAATAATTCTTGAATAACTAATTTTTTTCATTTTTTGTCTCAAAAACATAGGTTATAACCCCTCGTTGGAATGAGCTCGTTCCAACGAGGGGTCATGACCTATGTTTCTGAGACATAAAATGAAAAATATAATGAAAATTAATTGGCGATTTTTTAGAATAGCGCTGGCTGGTTTTGGACGTTATGTTAGGTAAAGGGTTAATTGAATACCTTTCACTGGCAAGGTAGCTAATCAATTAAGAGTGCTCCCAGTAATGTAAAGTTAAGATAATATTCAAAGAAACAGTTTCTGAAATGGCCCTAACATTGTCCTTAATGTTCACTCACCCCTCGGTATTTGAGAAGATCTCTGTGGAAGAGGATATTGTTGGTTAAACTGTCAGTTGCAATGTGGGAAATATTTGTTCCTGAGAACGAGGGTTTGCCCTCATCAGGCTACCGAGGGTTGAAGTTTGATTTCATCCTAGTAGGTGATGGGTTGGGAAAAGAAATAATTTTGACACAAAAATGAAAGGTTCAACAGTGTATGTCTTCTGGAAAGCTGAGCGCATAAAGCTAATCTATTTGGAATGGGTTGGCTACAGTACAGACTCCTTGTGCTGGTCATTTTCCACGGGTGGGCAATATTTCCATGGGCGCAATAATATTAGATTCCAAACACTAATGATAGGAATACCCATCAAAAATTTATTTAATGAAGCACTGGATACAACCTAGCGTTTCATTAATTAAAATTTTGCTGATGATGTTTTTATTACCTGGTAAACGTATGTGTGGACATAGCTGAGTGGATTACGACCAGTCAATGGCAAATGTACTGTATCTATATCATATTCATTACACTGAGCTATAGTTTGGGAAAATATTAACATCTGAGAAAGAAAGCAGTACTTCTTTTAGAATTCACTTACATCAGTAATTGAACACAGAGCTCTGATAGCTGGACCTCTAAACTGATCTTCCTTTCCAGTCATGTCTTTCATCAAGCTTAAAAAAGTGAAAAAAAATCCCCTTTACTGTTTATTCAAACATACTTTCATATTTGTAACATCTGCATGAAGGAAATCAAAATAAAATCATAGACAAAGTATCTCTAATGAGTCACAATTGTATGTGAAATTTCTAAACTCTGTTCACTAAAATCAAGCTAAGCTGAGGTTTGCTGATGCTTGATTTTTGTGAAGAACATTCAGCAATTTCTTATCAAAACATGACAAATTTGAGATTCCTTTTACCAATAATGTGTAACTGGCCCTTTAGCTAATGTAGCAGCTAAACTTGCTGGTGCCGTTCACAAGTGCCAACCAAATTTTTTTTTTTTCGATTTTACTTCAAATACATAGCTTATGACCTCTCGTTGGAATGAACTCACTGAGCTTGTTCCAATGGCATGCTATAAGCTATATTTTCAAGGCAAAAATTTAAATTTTTAGCAAATGCCCTCTCATACTCAGATTAAGTAAACAGTTAATAATAATAATAATAATACTTTGGCCAGGCACTGATTTGTCGCGGTTCTCAGGTGAGAAGGATTTGATTAGCCCTGTTCTCCCAAATGCCTCCTTATCCTCCATGCCTGATTTCTCCTCCCAACATTTGGAGACGAACTGCTTGAAGACCTTTGCTCAGTACTTTACTAGAACACAGGAAAATGACCAAATTTCTAGTAACATTCTTCCCAATCTCTCTTATAAGCATACTAACCCTATCTTTTGTGTCACTCACTAACCACGTCCTTCCCACTTTCCCATCATAATCCTGGTGAATCTTATTCTGTTAAACTGGTATTTTGGACATTCTAATACAAAGTGTATAAGAGAAGATTAATTCTATTTCCAAAACGATCACAGGCACAATCTTATTCTGTAGCGGTTGACTTCTGACTTTACATGTTTATTAGACATATTGCAAATGCTTTTTCCATAATAAGCTATTTAATGGTGATTATTTGAAAAAAAGGAAAACAAAATTTAGGTTGTTTGTTGCAATACCATCTATCAAAGCTTGAATTAGTTCATCAAATGTGTAGTCCACCTTCTTAATTCCTTCTAGTAAACCTAACATGACTAGCAGACAGCACTTGTACATAAATTTCTTGAAAAACTAAAAATTTTCATTTTTTGCCCTCAAAATATAACTTATGATTTCTCATTGAACTAATACCAATAAAGTGTCATAAGCTATACTTTTGAGGCAGAAGTTGGGAGAAAACAACAAATTTGAATGTTTATTCTTGTGAACAGAGTTGGTTGGATATGGCAGGTTAGCAGGTCAACTGTTGTAGACAACATTAAGCAAGCGATTTTCATTTGCCAAGCAGCTGTTATCTGAACGTTACATGAGAAGTGAAAAATTAAGTTAAATGCTAAAAAATTAAAAAATTTAAAGTAATTTATATATTTTTTATACTTACCAATGGCCCAGACTTAGCAGGTGCGAACTCAAAAATATCTAGGGCCAAACACAAATTTTGTCCCCAAATCCCCAAAATTTGCATGCAAAACCAAAAATTAGAAGTCCTATCTGGCCCTCCATACATTTGCTCTCTGCGCATGTGCAGATGCCAGGAAGTCACCGAAACTGGCGCCAACATCATTCTTTGTAAAAAAGATGATAATATAATAATTTAGCGGGGAGGTATGAGTGCCCAGTGCTGCCCACTCATGGGAGGACCATTCCCGTCTGGACCATTGGTAAGTATAAAACATATATAAATTACTTAAACTTTTTTTCATATTTTTATACTGTATACCTATGGCCCAGACTTAGCTGAATCGTAAAAAGGTGGAGGGCCTAGAACTTCCGAAATAGTAGATCAACATAGATCAAATCCTTCAATCCATGATGAAGAAAATTAGAATAATTAGAATTAACATGCATGTCTCTTTATACCATAATAGAGGAGACATATCCTAATATGGATCCAATTATGTAAATCCTAAATCTGAGCATGAAATCATGCTAATTAGGATGTTAACGAGTACACAACTTTTAAGGCTAGTCTGGACTAAGCTCTAAAATTAGGATGGAATATTGAAAATGAGAGAAAAATGCCCATAAACCTATGCCATACAATAATACTGAACGCCGAATATAGTATGGATAAAACAGCTTCCTTCATAGTTACATACCCAATAAACCAGAGAAGTGGAGAAAATGCCCCCTCCCCCCCCCCACCCTTTATTGAACATATCTTCAAAAGAAAGAATCGAGAGCTCTGGAATCAATAAGCGGTACCAGGAAACAAGATAAATAAACATCGATCAGGCACTCAGGAATTAATTCATGAATAATAAATGGTGCTTAACGCCACTTCACAAGCCAAGGCTATAGTGACGATTTTGGTAAGTAATATTGTCCGCTACAAAATATGCACTGCGGACGGCGTATACAGGTATGACGAAATCAGTGAAATAATAATATAACATACACATATTAAAACAAGATACGATGAACAATCTCTGTAGAGAAAACCACACTTCAAAGATCATTCACAGGCGGCCTCTGTACAATAAAATCAGGTAAGAACACTCTCCAACATGTACTATTTGGTATCTACAACTATAAACACATGAGAACATGCGATTTGAGAACCGTCAAAATAGAGACCAGGATCTAGAAATGGAGGTAGGTATGATTAACCGGCTCCAACACAGACCGCCCCCGAAATATATAATAATTTCAAGGTCCACCAAAGCGATAGCATAATAAAATATTGCGCAAGTGCCTTAAAATCCAGCATGTAATCATCTAAAAAACCACTAACTGGTTATGCAGTCACCTATGAACTCAAATTACAGCAATTATGATGAATTAATAAGGGCTTGTATATTAGAAATCAGAAAATAAACACTGGAAACTAATGCAATAAAACTGCATATATGCCTATGAGGGCGCCATCCAATATGACCCAAACCCATAGTATGTATTAAGATATATATACACGACAGTGTGTGAGTGTGTGTGGGGGGGTGGGGGGGGGGGGGGGGGATTCGAATTCATATCGAAACCTCCTCACCCACATTACTTAATCATTGATGGTCCAGACAGCAAAAATATAGTAACCGCAAGGCTCCCTCACGTCTGACATACTCCGTTATGCCACTAAGAGCGGAGAATGATGTTAAGAACAAAACTTCCCCTGAAGAAGAAGACCCTCTCGTGGAGGAAGCTTCTGGCGAATGTTCAATAACAGACACTTGAGAAAGCTGATATGGTATTAGCAGGAATCACCCTGAGACTGTTTAACCTCAATGTAATCAACAGAAACAAATGAACTGAAGGATACACGTATCCTATCATTCATTCCCATGAATACGGCTGAGCGTCAATTGTATGCGCTCAAATGCCTAATACTGGTGACACAAATGATGGAAACTATTATTCCTGTGTGCCACAAACTTAACTATCCTGATGCGATCCTACATAAGGTCATGTAATAGCCATAGTGTTAGAATAAACCGAAGATGCTGACAGCGCTTTAACTTCAGGTGCTGAAATCTTAAGCACTGACTGCTGATTGGAAGATAAATTTTCCTAAGCAGTAATTCATCTAGCAATAGAATGAACCGAAGTGTCCCTTCTATTGGAAATTAATGACAAAAAGAAGCATTCTCTCCTCTTCAGATAAACTCTGATCTGCGTCTATAAATACATGATCGCTAATAATATAAATTCAATGATGTAAGACATCATTTCTGAATATGTGGTCTCCAAGAACCGAGGGACCCAAGAACACTGCATAGAGAGACCATTGAACTCAGGATTGTAACCCAATATATGAACTCACGTCCGTCATAATTGAGAAAACCGTTGAATATAAGCCCAAATTTGACCTTATGTTAAAAGATGCGCTAAAACAAAACAGGTCTAGAGCGAAAAACATCTACCACTCCAGTTAAGAATAACTGGAGGGGACGTGTGAATAAGCGACCCATCGAAATAACATCCGTAGCCACTCCGCACAACCCCATCAGGTGCATAAAATCTTCTGCTGTTAATGCGTCTGATAAAAGACAAAAGCGAGTCTAACAACTGGCTAATTCGCTCTGTGAAACAACAGACGAACCAGCTTGTTGAAAATGAATTGTAGGATACGTATATCCTTTCATTCATTCCAAGAGACAATATCTAATTTATTCTTCAAGTGATCGAAAGAACTATACTCGCCGCATCGTCGATCATATGAACGCTTGCTTTTTCGACTGAATGATTATCATAAATAACCTAATTATCCAGCTCCAGTCAAAATCTGTCGGACCGAGCTCTAGAAGAGCCTCGAGCCACCGGCTCAGGGGTGTCTGATCAGTAATCTCGAACAGACTTAAACCCCCTACCCAAGAGGCTGTATAGTCGACCCTAAAGTAATTATAGGAGGGTTACCTTTACCTTCGCTAAGAGTCCGTACAGACGATCTGAGTCTAGGACATCCTCTCCTATTCTTTCTGCTGTTGTTAGTCGATTAGACCCCAACTTAAAGAGCAGAGAATTGATGCTTTCTTGTAGCTTAATCCTACATAAATGAAAGCTTATCATCAAAGACTTAGTGTCTGGAAAACCAGAGCCACCTGTAGAGAGTTTTCCACCCAGACATGTATTAAGATGACGACGCAAGGCTTCGTCACATCAGACTAACTCCCACTTAGCAACTGTTAAGACAGAGATAAGATTGATAAATAGGTCTGGAAAGAAATTTAAAAGAGGAACAAACGTCCACAAAACTCCTTTCCATATAGATGTTGTGCCACAGTACTTAACAAGAGCACCGCATAGCGGGACAATATATGCCCGTTTTGTATTTTTGAAGGGTTGGGATAAGGATGGGGGTGAGGGTGAAAATTGTTTGGACCAACCCCATATTCGAACTTGACCTGTATTTTGTTGTGATTAAACAACATACCAAGTTTGGAACCAATTGGAAAACAAATAATAAAAGTTATCATCCGGAAACCAAATATTTGATGCATTCTATGTCCAACAAGGTCCATAATTCAGGGAAACTTCGAAGTTCGAACTGACCCTATATTCAAACTTGACCTGTCTTTTGTTTTGATTATACCACATACCAAGTTTAGGAGTCAATCGAAAAAAAAATACTAAAGTTATCATCTGGAAACCAAATGTTGATGAATGGCCAGACCGACGGATGGACAAATGGACAAGCAGACAGACTGATTCCATAATTTGACGTTTTTTCAACAGGTATACGTATAAAAAATCAGTTAGGCCATACTAAAGTTATAATCCGGAAAACACAAAATGCACAAATTCAAGAGGAATAACTCTGGAAAGGTACATGCAATTTTGGCCGAAAGTGAATCTGAGCTGCGCTTTGTGGTCATAAACAAAATCTGAGAATTTGAAACAAATTAGTCAAGGCAAACTAAAGTTATCATCTGGAAACCACATAATTCACAAATTTGCAATCATTCAAGGGGAATAACTATGGAACAGTACATGCGATTGTGGCCAAAGGTGATCTTGAGCTGTACTTTGTGGTCAAAAACAAAAAACTGAAAATTTGAAATAAATCGGTCAAGGCAAACTAAAGTTATCGTGCGGCAACGAAAAGTTGGGCTAAATTCCCATAAATAAAGGGCCATAACTTTACTGCAAATGGGCCGCTAGAAATGGAAATCGAACCCATCCTGTATTTTGTCATACTAAATCCACATGCCAAATTTAACTCAGCTCAATCCATTACAACTAAAGTTATCGTCCGGAAACGAAATGTGTCCATGGACGGACAGACAGGTGGAGAGACCATTCACATAATACGTCCCGTTTTTCAAACGGGTGTATAAAATCAACATCTGAAAAATTTGGTGTCAATCCGTCAAGGCATTCGGATTTAAATGAACGGAAACCAATTTTTTTTCAAAAATTGTGTTTTCAAAAGGCCATAACTCTGCAGCGGATGGACTGAGAAACACCAATATCAAACTTTACCTGTATTTTATTGCTACAAACAACATCTGAAAGTTTGATGTTGATCCGTCAAGGCATTCGACTTTACATGAAGGGAAACCAATTTTTTTAGAAAGATTGTATTTTTAAAGAGCCATAACTCTGCAGTGGATGGACTGAGAAACACCAATATCGAACTTGACCTGTATTTCATTGCTAAAAACAACATCTGAAAAATTTGGTGTCAATCCGTCAAGGCGTTCAGCTTTAAATAAACGGAAACCAATTTTTTTAGAAAAATTGTGTTTTCAAAGAGCCATATATCTGCAGCAGATGGACTGAGAAACACCAATATCAAACTTGACCTGTATTTTAATGCTAAAAACAACTTCTGAAAGTTTGATGTGATCCGTCAAGGCGTTTGTCTTTAAATGAACGGAAACCAAATTGTTTACTGACAGACAGACGGACAGATGGATGGACAGACAGACAGACAGACAGACAGACAGACAGACAGACAGACAGACAGACAGACAGACAGACTGTTAACATAATACGACCGTTTTTTATTTAAATGGGCATATAAAAATGAAGTACATAAGAGTGAGACTAAATTCGCTCTGAGTAAGAAAATATCTTCTCGATTGTGTCTGAGCAAACCGCTAAATGATGAAGGTAATGGCACAACTAAGCCCTTAACCTGCTCATTCAAACGCTGAGAAACTCTCAACACATCTTCCCCTGCCGTTTTTAAAATGAATGTGATCAAAGAACGGTTAAAAATACAGAAGATGATGATAAGAAACTGTATTACTTCTTCCTACAGGAAGTTGAATATGGCGTCGTCTACACAATCAAAGACCTGTGACACCCGTGCAGACTTAACCGGAATAGACCTATCGTCCTCTTTGTCCGGATAAAGTCAGCGTTTACAATGCTAGTGGTTTCTTACAAACAATCGCAGTATTGTGATATACTGGAACAAGTTCAAGATAGCGATAATGGATCATCCAGGGGCGCGGTGGTTTAGTAGGTAGAGTTGCAGGCTGCAAGCCGAGATGTCCTCGGTTCGAATCCCACCTGCAGCAACCGCATTGTGTCCTTGGGCAAGACACTTCACACCCATTGCCCATGTGGGGGCACAGTGACGTCGTGTACTAAGGCGTACTGCACGTCAAAGGTGCACTTATCTTCAACCAATGCTAACCCTGCTTGTGTGGAGTTAGTATGTTGGGGAGCTTACAGTTGCTCACTGTTGCTCACCGTTGCTCGGTGGTTCTCTCCGGGTACAATGGACTTTGTGCTTTTCAAACGCAGAGGAAGCTTTAAGACTAGCCGACCCGGCAGCCTATTAGAAGCAGCGCCCCAGACAGGAAGGCATGGACGTAAGCTCCAACTGACGCAACTTCTTACTAAAAACCTCTGACCCCAGATGTTGTTATAAGAGAGAGGGCCTCTCTCTTACTCACGATTATGGTAGACCTGGACAAGCATACCTCAGAACTTGTCTGCTTCCTCCTTCCCTGTGCTTCTTCCTTTCCGCCGTCACAGGGTGAGCATGTTTGTATTTTTAAAGTGCTCGCTACACCCTTATTCCTCTTCTCGACCACTACGGACATACCCGGCATCACACCACCCATATTCTGCGTGATAGATCTGCCGGTTGAGCTAGCTGGAGACAAGGGGCGTAAACCTTAGTTCAAAAATCTAGCCCTTGTCTTATATCATTGAGCACTTTTCCGCTAGCTCTAATAGTATAATACGACGAGGGAAGCACACTCCCTGACGGCGTCACAAAACCACACCATGTTCTTGTTCCTCTGTAAATAGAAGCTAAAAAACTATAGTGACATTTTGGCAAGAGGACCAGCAATGTCCCCTCGCCACGATAGGCCCAATAGTGTTCACTTGCCTAACACAAACCATGACACCCGTCATCAACATTGCCAAAACCTGACACATGGAGCAAGAATTAGTGGTAGTACATCGACTATACACAAGACAACGACCATGTAATTAGAGGAAAGGCTTCCTCTATTTGCCCTACTATTAGATAAACATTATATCTAAAATCTAACATAAGTCAATTGTACCACCACCAAATCTACTTAAATATAAGATAACATTAAAATACAATCGATGAAATAAATGCATCCAAAAGAAAAATTCTTTCCGTGTGTGCTTTTCGAACGTAGAGGAAGCTATAAGACTAGCCGACCCCGGCAGCCTATTAGAAGGAGCGTCCCGGACATGAAGGCATGGATGTATGCTCCAACTGACACAAATTCCTACCAACAACCTCTGACCCCAGATGTTGTTTTAAGAGAGAGGGGCCTCTCTCTTGCTCGCAATCATGGTAGACCTGGACGAGTATACCTCAGAACTTGTCTGCTTCCTCCTTTCCGCCGTCGCAGGGTGAGCATGTTCGGATTTTATAGTGCTCACTACACCCTTGTTCCTCTTCTCGATCGCTACGGACATACCTGGCATCAACACTACCCATATTCTGAGTAATGATGGTTGAGCTAGCTGGAGACAAGGACGTAAACCCTATATTCTAAGCTCTAAGCCCTTGTCTTATATCATTGAGCACTTTTCCGCAAGCTCTTATAGTATAATGCGATGACGGAAGCACACTCTCTGACGGCGTCATGAAACCACACCATGTTCTTGTTCCTCTGTAAATAGAAACTAAAAAAATTGCGACATCGATGCCGTAGCTGCGACGGGTGGTGCAATCTCACAAAATTCTAAGTTCATCAAGGGCCATATCTCCAAGAAAAATAATTGGAACAACACATGCATTGAACAGTGGCTAGACATCAATAAGATACACTTACATGCCAAATATAAAGTCATTCCATCAAGGATTTCAAAAGTTATTGAGTTTTGAAACTTGTTGGTCACAGACAAACTCATTGGTCACAGACAGACCGACTGACCGACCGACAGACAGATCGACATTGCCACTTATAGAGCTACTAGTCGCAGCTAAAAACTATAGCAACATTTTGGCGTGAGGACCAGCATTGTCCCCTCGCCTCGAGAGGACGTTTAGTGTCCACTCACCAAACAACAAACCAAGACACCAGTCATCAATATTGTCAAAATCTGATACATGGTGCAAGAATTAGTGGTAGTACATCGACTATAAGCAAGACAACGACAATGTAAATAGGGGAAAGGCTTCCTCTTATTTGCCCTGCTATTAGAGAAATATAATTACCTAAATCTAACATAGGTCAATTGTACTACCACCAAATCTACATAAATATAAGATAATATTAAAATATGATCGATGAAATAAATACATCCAAAAGAAAAATTCCTTCAAAAAATAAAAAAAAATTTTAAAAAACATTTCTTATATAAGAGCCCAAGTTCCCAAAGGGAACAATGAGCCCAAAAGAGCCTAAGTGTGGACAAAATTATAATAATATGCCATAAAATTATTAACTGCCACACTATCAGAATATTTTATGTTACTTACAACCGTCGTTCCTTAAGCATTGTCAATGTGAACAACTTCAAAACTAAAAAAACGGAAACAAGACGCCAGGCAACAAGGTCCGAAGTCAGTAACAGAAATAAGACTACCCGATGTAAAGCCAGATCTTCATCAAAAGAAAAAAAGATACATCGGATGAATGATGTATGACCAAAACGCCTAAACACCCCTAGGGTGAGGACGTAACCATGGGGATGTACAGAATAATCTTTCGTATAATACATTAAACTCCCAAGAAAACAAAATTTGTGTTTGGCCCTAGATATTTTTGAGTTAGCACCAGCTAAGTCTGGGCCATTGGTATACAGTATAAAAACATAACCCAAGAAAGTCATGAAAAGGTCTGAAGCTAATTTTAAAACTATTTGTTAGGCTTAAAAAAGTTAAAAATCTGTTTCTCAGGCCCTCCAGTATGGTCCTTTTGGCTGCCAAATGCTCTCTTTTTAACCAATGCAGGACTTTAAATTCATTTATTTTGGGGACACTAGTTTGCCCTAATTTGGAGATAGTTTATGCTGTTCTGTTTTATTGTCATGCCTAATTTGGAGACATTAAAACCAGAAATAACAGATTTTTCTTGATGCCTTCACACCTTCTCTAATTTGGGGACACCTGTAAAAGTTGTGAATTTGGGGTAATCTGAAGGTTTGCAATACAAACTTGAAAAATTAAAAATTAAATGGTTTATGTCTGATATTTTGCCCAAGTTAGTAAAATTGATAAATTTGTCCCTTGAGTGCAACAAGGCAACAAGGCTTTGCAAAGCTTTAGCATTGCTAAGTCTTCTTTCACTCAAGGGATGAAATACACCACCACCCATGCTATTCTGTAGAAACATAAAACAAACCAAGAACATTAACTTTTGATGGTAAAGAACTAATTACAAAAATAAAATAAAAAATCTCCAACCCACATGCAATTTTACAAAAAAATGGCATGAGAAACAGATGATCTACTTTGTGGGGCCCTATCCATAATCTCGAGATGCCTACTGGGTCTGTACAACAATTCCAGTTTACCATCAAAAGCATTACTGACTCACCTGCTGGTTACAATGATAACATCCTGTGCTATCTTTGACATCTCCTTGATACCCAAATACACTAGTCTTCTTAATGTTACCTAAGGTCAAATAGAGAAAATATACAAAAAATACTATTATTTTGGTAAAATTCTCAAGTTCATCATACATATCACAATGTAAAAACAGCCATTTTTATAATTACTTTATTTATTTTTCTTTATTTACTAGGTTTAATGAGATTTCCAACAGACAGGGTCATACTGTTTCAGGCAGTTTGATGGGTAGAGGAAGCCAGTGTATCCAAGGAAAAGCACCAAGGAGTTGCAATTAATTTTGCATTCCCAAACTTATTAACCCTTCACTACAGCCACCATGCTTCCCCTTGGAGAATCGATATTAAGTGGCTTTATTAAAGATAAAATGCAGATGGTGTGGGTCAGAATCAAAGCATCAACATTTGAATCATAGGTCCAATATGTTCAGCAATAACCAACCACCCTCCCAGTTTAATCC
Organism: Pictodentalium vernedei; assembly: GCA_031216915.1. Lineage (NCBI taxonomy): Eukaryota > Metazoa > Mollusca > Scaphopoda > Dentaliida > Dentaliidae > Pictodentalium > Pictodentalium vernedei. The sequence continues at coordinate 186,804 of JAUFNR010000056.1, read as the reverse complement.
CCTTAACTCCTTGCATGCTGCTGGCAGATATTCCTGCCCAGCACAGGATTTCTCTTATCAATGTAAAAAGTATTATTTGGGCATACTTAATCAAATTTTCCATCTCTAAATTGCATGGATGTTTTCACCAATGATTTCTTAAGTTAAAATTAAAGGCATTTTTCATCAAATCTAGTCATGGCTGCTTTATAGCAGCCATGACTAGATTTGATGAAAAATATCTTGAAAATAGTCAGCAGGTTAAGAGTTAACCCTCTGTACACTGATGCATGGCGCCCGAATATTAACCCAGGCACTCGAATTGAACAACCTGGAATCTGACCCCCCTAGAGATGTTGTATACCAAATATAAAAGCATTCCGACTGGTGGATCTGAAGAAGAAGATTTTTAAAGAAATTTCCTCATATTGCACTAAGTAAAAATTTGAGCTACCATAGTGAGCCCAAATATATACCTAAGGATCTGATTTGAACAAACTTGAATCTGACCCCCATAGAGATGTTGCATACCAAATATCAAAGCATTCTGACTGATGGATCTGAAGAAGAAGATTTTTTTAAATTACCCTCCATATTGAACAAAGATAAAATTTGGGCTTCCGTAGGAAGCCCAAATATTAACCTAGGGACTTGGTTTGAACAATCTAGAATCTGACCCTCATAACAATGATGTATACCAAATATTAAAAGATTCTGACTGGTGGCTCTGAAGAAGAAGATTTTTAAAGAATATTCTCCATATTACCCTATGTTAAAACTTTGGGCTCCTGCAGAGCCCAAATATGAACCAATGAGCTTTATTTCAACAAACTTTTATCTGACCCCCTTATGAATGCTGTATACCAAATATCAAAAGATTCTGATGATTGGTTCTGGAGAAAAGATTTTTTAAAATTTTTATTTGCAAATATGCGGACTCAGCATTTTTTCGATGCCCATTACAGAACACCCTAACATAACCGATGGCAATTTTTTTTACCGTTCAGTTCTACAGGTCATAAGGATACTTCATACCAAATAAAAGCTCTCTGTTCCGTGGGGTTTGGGAAATGGGCGTTTGAAAATATTTCTATTTTTAGCTCCCAGGGTTCCCATGGGGATGCGGAAATTTTTTTTTTTTGCATGGGTCAAGTACTTATGACCCAATACTACCACAAACCAAATTTGGTTCATACCAGACCATCGGTTCAGAAAATAGAAATTTTGGGCGGGCCCAAAAATCTTACCCCACTCCTATTACAAAGCCAAATATTACTTCACGAACTTCGTTTGAACAAGCTTGATTCTACACCTCATATGGAAGGTTCTTGAGAAGATTTTTAAAATATTTTGGAGCATTTTCCCCCACTCCGTCCCTATGGGGCTGGGCATGCTGAGTTGAACAAAAATGAAATGCCCCTTTGGGACCATCACTCACACAAACTTTCACTTGAATTGGCCCAGTGGCTTTGGAGGAGAAGACCAAAACATGGTGTTGACGGACGACGGACGGAGAGCGATGAGATTAGCTCAGCTTGACTTTGTCAAGATGAGCTAAAAACAAAAACAAGATAACCATACGGATGCCACCTCCATACTGGCAAACGTTTTTTGGGTCTTTTTTTTTGCATAAAATATCTCAACTCCTGCCACTAATTTGAAAAAAAGAATTACTTGAAGAACTTCAAAATGTGTTTAACACATTACAATTCATGGGAGAGTGGCAATAGGAATAAATTGTAAAAAGGAAAATCAAAGAGATGAAATAATTTCAATTCAAAGATAAGCAATTCCACAGAATATGAAGCCTTTACCTACATAAGCCTAAATGTGTCTAAATATGGGATTCCATCACTCAGTCAATTAACCAGAGCCAGTGTGACATACCTCCACCAGATAGCAAAATATTTTAGTTATGCACAAGAAAATCCACATGCAAAAGGCAACAAATTAACTACAAAATTCCCAATTCCCAATGATTGATCATTCTCACAGTTTGTCAATTTCTGGAGTTCAATTCAGAAATTACATTGGTGGGACATCACCTAAAACAAGACAAACTGATTCCTCCCAAAATTATCGATACCATACTGAGCAAGCCTGAAAATAAGCAGACTGTCATCTGCAAAATGAGGTCCCCAGAGGGTGAATTTGGTGATCTGTGCAGGGTAGCATCACCAAATTTACCCTATGTGAACCTCAGTCTGAATCAAGGTCTCAAACCAAAACAGAAAGATGTACCTAGAGGATAAATTAACCCACGTTATGGGATAGCATCAGCAAATTCACCCTTCGGGGACCCCATTTAGCAAATAACAGGTTGCTAAAATTCAGGCTTGATACTGAGTACATACTTGATAATTTGATATATATATATTTTGTTCAACATCAAAATTATTGAAAAAAAACATTAACCCATAACTGGATGCGAGGTAGATTATATTTTGTGGTCAGAATTTGTTATTGAAAATTTGTTTTATTACTAATTATTGGAGAGTGCCCACAGACACTCTCCAATAATTTGTATTAAAACAAATTTATGTAAACAACATATTATTTGCACTTGACTGTATATGAAACATAAGCAAAGGTTAATGTTGGCTTTTTCTCTGGTACCCACATTTTTCTGAAAGCCCTGATAGTGGCTTCTAGACATCAACCAGTTAAGAGCGAAGAGATTTTTTATACATTTTTGCTTTGCTTTGACAAACCACAACCTCTAACATTGCAGTTGTTTCTTGGCAAGTCTTTAATGCTATGAAGGCAGCCAAGACTCGCTTAGAAACTGCCATGGCATTTTGAATATAACTTGAAGCCTTACCCCCAACCTGTATGTTGGGGCACCTGTTTTGTTGTAGAAAAATGTGATTAAAGACAGAATTAGGCCATTGGGGGTTAAACCCTTTATCAAACACATATAGACGACTTGTGCAAAACAATTTCTTGAATAATTATACCACTATATATAAATTGGACATTCTTTCCTTAAAGACATGGCTTATGAACTCTCACTGAAATGGGTTCAATGAATTCATTTCAATGAGGGTTCATAAGCAATACTTTTGAGACAAAAATGAGGGGAAAAAATGAAATTTAATAGGAAATTTTTGTGAATAGAGGAGGCCAGGTTTGGTAATTGCATTAAGGAAAAGATTAAGGAAAAGGCAAAAACAAATGCATAGGTAATTTAACTCTTTACACGACGTAATTTTCAAAACCGGCCTGCGCTATTCACAAAAGTCACTATCCAATTTTCATAATTTTTTTCACTTTTTGTCTGAAAAACATATCTTATGACCCCTCACTGGAACGAGCTCAATGAGATCATTCCAATGATGGGTCATAAGCTATGTTTTTGATGCAAAAAATGAAAAAAATTAGTTATTCAAGAATTTTACTTGCAAGTGTCGTCTGCCTTTCGTGTTAGGAAAAGGGTTAAGCTCAGGGATATCTTATTTCCAATGGTCAAACTTCAAAGGAGAAAATTCTTTCAGGTTGGTGTGACCTTCATTCTTGCAACAATATTACTCACATCTCGAGCCTGGAACAGTTTGGTCATAGCAAAGAAAGCTTCCGTAGCTTCTGTTGTGCCAATATGTTCTCCCTGAAAATAGAATTGATGAATTTACTGTATCATATGATCTGGCTCTTTTTCCGACAATTAAACTCAACATTTAAATGCTTCATCTGGTTGAGTGCTGAAAGCCATCATGGCTCTACTGAAAAGTGCTTAGTCACTTCAGTGGCATTACATTATTTGCATTCCTATTTGCATTGCTCAGCAATCTTTGAAAAAAATCCTCAAATTTACAAACCATCTTTGAAAAATAATTTAGCACCAGACCAGTTAAAGCATGATCATTCAATAACATTCTGGAAGTACATAGGTGTATCTAGTTGTATGCTTACACTATAAAATAATCAACATGTTTACAGAGATGAGGAATCCAACAGAAATATCATTTCATTAATACTGAAGCATGGTTTTAATAAAATTCTATTAATGAATGTATCAAAATTTGATAAATTTAAAGTAATTTGTATATTTTTTATACTTACCAATGTTAGCTGGTGCAAACTCAATATTATCAAGGGCCAAACAGAAATTTTGAACCCCCCCATCCCCCAAATTTGCATACAATACCGAAAATTAAAAGTCCTATCTGGCCCTCCATACTTTTACTACTTGCACATGCGTAGCACTCAGGAAGAGACTGGGATTGGCGCCAACATCATTCTTTGTAGACGAGCCTACTAAAGTAATAACTCAGCAGGGAGGTATGATTTCCCACTCATGGGAAGGCCATCCCCGCCTGGGCCATTGATAAGTATAAAAAATATACAAATTATTTTAAATTTATCATACTTTTATACTACAACCGATGGCCCAGGCTCGTAAAAAGGCAGAGGGCCTAAGACTTAAGAATTAGCATATCAAATACAGTTCCTAAAGCTAAGGTGAAAAGGAGATTGAATTTTTAAAGGAATTACATGTATGTCTCTCTATACAATAATAGAGAAGACATATTATCAATAAGGAGCCATATCCAAGTAATTCTGAATTCTTAGCATGAATGATTATGCTAATTAGGTGTAAAAAGCCCCCAATTTTAAGGCTAGTCCAGACTAAGCCACTTAAATTAGGATGGCGTATTCAAGAGTGAGTGACTAGCCCCCCACAAACACATGTCATATATATATAACAAGAGCGCATGTATCGTTGAAGCAATACAATGTTCCCTACCGGAATAATGAGCATTAATAATTATACAAATGTTATAACCTAGATGTGATCAGCATGAATTCCATTGAAGTGTTTCCAAAAAAAGTCCAGAAAACTGATATTTTGGTGCTTTCCCATATTTCCAAGGGCCATAACTCACACAAGAATACGGCAATCAGCATGAAACTCAAAGTTGATCTGTAACTCATCATTCTATAGTAGGTTACCAAAAATGATATCATTCTGTTGAAGCGTTTCAAAAAAAAGTCCGGAAAACTAATATTTTGGCACTTTTCCATATTTCCAAGGGCCATAACTCACACAAGAATAATGCAATCAGCATGAAACTGAATCTTGATCTGTAAGTCATCGTTCTATAGTAGGTTACCAAGAATGAAATCTTTCGGTTGAAGCATTTCCAAAAAAAGTCCGGAAAACTAAAGTATGACTGACAGACTGAATGACAGACTGATGGATGGACAGAGTGTAAATAAAACTTACCTGTAAGTCATCGTTCTATAGTAGGTTACCAAAAATGAAATCATTCCTTTGAAGCATTTCCAAAAAAAGTCCAGAAAACTGATATTTTGACACTTTTCCATATTTCCAAGGGCCATAACTCACACAAGAATAAGGCAATCAGCATGAAACTCAAACTTGATCTGTAAGTCATCGTTCTATAGAAGGTTACCAAAAATGAAATCATTCCATTGAAGGTTTACAAAAAAAGTCCGGAAAACTGATATTTTGGCACTTTTCCATATTTCCAAGGGTCATAACTCACACAAGAATAATGCAATCAGCATGAAACTCAAACTTGATCTGTAAGTCATCGTTCTATCGTAGTTTACCAAAAATGAAATCATTCCGTTGAAGTGTTTCAAAAAAAACTCCGGAAAGTTAAAAAATTTATAGTAATTTATAGTAATTTATATATTTATATATTTTTTATACTTACCAATGACCCAGACTTAGCTGGTGCTAACTCTAACAAAACCAGGGCCAAACACAAATTTTGCCCCCCAATCCCCAAAATTTGCATCCAAAACCAAAAGAAATCATGTCCTATAGGACCTCCATACTACGCCCCCACTGCGCATGCGCAGTGTCAAGGATGTCCCGAAATTGGCGCCAATTATCATTTTTACTGACAGTGCCTGGTCAGCGCTATGTACTCAGCGGGGAGGCAAGAGTTCCCAACTCCTGGGAGGGCCATCCCCGTCTGGGTCATTGGTAAGTATAAAAAATATATAAATTACTATAAATTTTTTAACATTTTTATACTGTACCAATGACCCAGACTTAGCTGAATAGTAAAAAGGCTGGAGGGCCTAGGACATAGAGGAAAATCCAATAAGCTCAACTATATAATAAAGAGGTAACCCCTTAAGGAGAAAAGGAGTATTAGGCTTTACATGTATCTTTCTTATTTAATATTAAATTAGAAAGATACAATACCCTTAATAATTGAGCACAATAATATTCATGTTCTCTATTAACATCCAGTATAACCCTTATACTTGATTAATTATTTTTAAAGGGGGCGAGGGGGCTCAGTTGGTAGACGTGCAGACTGCAAGCCGAGAGGTCCTCGGTTCGAATCCCACCTGCGGCAACTGCGTTGTGTCCTTGGGCAAGACACTTCACCCCGATTGCCTACCTGGGGGCACGATGACGCTGTGTACTGAGGCGTACTACACATCGATGGTGCGCATGTCTTCAACCAATCTAACCCTGCCTGTGCTGCGGTGCAGAGTTCAGAGTTACGATGTTGGAGAGCTGACAGCTGCTCGTCGTTGCTCGGTGGTTCTCTCCGGGTACTCCGGCTTCCTCCACCCGTAAAACTGTCACGGTCACGATTAGCCATTAGTATGTGACCTTAAACACCAAGAAATAATAAAATAATAATAATTATTTTTAAAGTAAGCCAATAAATAAAGTAGTCCAGAGAATTGAGACTCTTTATAATCTTTTAAAAGTGTCCGAGTATTGTATATTAAAGCCCGTTTGACACTTGACATATACAAATGCTTCACACCGAGCTACACTTTAAAAATAAGACATGAATGAATTTTAACATTAATATTACACTTTAAAACCATCCCGGAAGCGACTCAGAAATACTGACTTGGAGGAGGCATTCCCTTGCTTTTCACTATAAAGCAGGTGACCTAAGGGAACACCCGCCCCAAACCCCCCCCACCCCCCCCACCCCCTTGCCCTGGGTCAAATAGCCCAGAGCAAAGAGGGCAGCCGGACGGAGTCACTGCTGGAACAGAAAGCCTGCATAACTATAGTTGCAACTGTTTAGTGGACGACATTCTGAGCAACAGATAACGGACCTAAACAATGCAGGTCTCCAGAAATGGACTCAATATTTCTGAGATAAAAATTTGTGAATGTGGATGGCTGAGACCAATAAGCAGCCTTCATTAAATCTGTAATAGCAACACTATTAGCATAAGCCCAAGAAGTAGCAAGAGCTCTTACTTCATGAGCGGAAATCTTAAGCACAGACTGCTGAGAAGATAAACTCTCATAAGCAGTACGGATAGTTAATTGAATCCATCTAGCAATAGAATGGACCAAAATGTCCCTTCTATTAGGCATCAAAGACAGAAAGAAACGTTTCCGTCCCTTTCTGATAAACTGAGATCTCTGTTTATAGATACGTAACGCTCTAACAGGACAGAGTAAAGGCCTACGCCCGTCTGAAGACGGAAGAGCCTTAATAACAATAGGTTCCAGATATTTATTAGGAGCCTGATTCTTAGCTAAAAAACCCACATTAGTAGTGAAGGTGGGAGTGTTCCCGACACTACGATAGTGAGAATCATCCACCGATAGTGCATGAAGCTCACTGACTCTTCTAGCAGAAGAGAAAGCTAAGAGAAAAGCTGTCTTATAAGATAAGAATTTGAAATCTACTGTCCCAAGAGGTTCAAATGGCTTTTCCTTCAATTTAAGAAGAACCCAAGCTAAATTCCATTTAGGAATTAATCTAAGAGTTCTGGGTCTATTTATCGAGAAGTTTCTAACCAACTTAGATAAAGAGACATTAGATCCAATTTGTAAACTATCATGATGTGCATAGGTATCAGATAACATAGACCTTTAACCCTTAATAGTAACAGGCTGCAGTTTGATTTCGTCAAACAAGTATACTAGAAAGTTTGCAATGTCTGGTATAGAGGGATCAAAAATATCTACAGAATGATCCCTACACCAACGACGTAAAACCTTCCACTTAGCCGCATAGTTTAGCGAAGAGGAGGTCCTCCTACAGTTAGAAATCGCGTCCACTGCTCGTCCTGTAAAGTGCTTGCCATGCAAGAAGGACTGCACAACGGAAAAACGTGAAGGTTGAGACCTTGCGGGTTGTGATGGAGTTGACGCGATTTCCCCTGCGAAAGAAGATCCTCCCGTGGAGGAAGCTTTCGCGGTAGGTCCCACAACAGACACCTGAGTAGATTTATCCACGGTCTCTGTGGCGACAGAGATGCTACCAACAGAATCTTGCATTGAGATTGTTTTATCTTTAGCAATACTTGTTGAATTAACGGCGCTGGAGGATATGCATATCCTATCATTCCGTCCCAAGGGATCGACAGAGCGTCTACTGCAAATGCTCTTGGATCCGGACACGGAGACACATACGTCTGCAACTGATTGTTGAGATGTGTCGCAAATAAGTCTATCATTGGCCGTTCCCATTGGTAGCAAATCTGATTGAATACTTGTTTGTTGAGAGTCCACTCCGACGGCAACAAGCGACCCTTTCGTGAAAGGGAGTCTGCTAGCACATTCAGACGACCCGGTATATGACGGACCGAAAGAAGAACCTGATGTTCTAGCGCAAACAGAAGGATTCTTTCCGTTAGATTGAACAACGGAACTGAATGAGTGCCTCCCTGATTCCGTATATACGCCACTACTGTCGTATTGTCGGATAGGATTTGGACATGAGCATTGTGAATAATGTCCATCCAATGACGTAACGCAAGCCAAATTGACATCATTTCCTTGATGTTTATGTGCTTGCACAGGAATTGCGGATCCCAAAGACCCTGGTATCTCGAATCCGTTGGGATCAATGATGCACCCCAACCTGTTTGACTGGCATCCGTCATAATGGTAAAACTCGGATCCGGCAACTGCAGCGGAACTCCCTGAGTTAACCACTGAATGTTTGCCCAAGTCTGAATCTCTTGTTTCACTTGTTCCGACAAGAGAACGTCTACATCGAGCGAATGAATTTTCACACTCCAATTCTGAGTCAAGAAAATTTGGAGAGGACGCGTGCGTAACCGCCCCATCGGAATGAGATCCGCAGCGGCTCCGCAGACCTATCAGTCTCATAAATTCTCTCGCTGTGACTTTGTCTGCGTGCAGACAATAGCGAGCGTAACAACTGACTAATTTCGCTCTGGTTAACGACAGACGAACGAGATTGTTGTGCGTCTCGAAGCTCATTCCCAGATGAGTGAATGACTTGGACGCCACCAGATCCGACTTCTCCTCGTTTACTATAAAACCGAGACGTCGGAGCAATAGAAGTAGATTCTGAACATCGTTCTGAAGCGTTAACTCGTTGCCGTACCTCTGAAGAATGTCGTCCAGGTAGGCCGACGTTACCGCAGACGAATGAGCTCGGAAATAGATCATTACCGAGTTCATTACCCGAGTGAAAGCCCAGGGTGCTAGATTCAGTCCGAAGCACATCGCCCAGAATTGATACACCACTCCTAGGACTGTGAAGCGTAGATACTTTCTGAATGTCGGATGTACCATGACGTGAAAGTACGCATCTTTGAGATCTATGCTTGTTGCATAATCGTTCACCCGAATACTCGCTCTGACCGACCGAATCGTCTCCATATAAAATTTCGGAGCGACGATCAGCTTGTTTATCCAGCTCAAATCTATGACTGGACGGAACGAGCCGTCTGGTTTCGGAACCAGAAACAGATGGCTGTAGAATCCCGGAGTCTCCTGGTTTTCTACGACCTCTACCGCGTTCTTCATTAAAAGAGACTGCACCTCTGATAACAGAGCGTCTCTTTTCTGCGGATTTGACGGAAGTTGAGTCCACTTTGGACTTCGAGTTAATGGAGGCTTTCGTTTGAAGGATATCTTTAGGCCTTCCCAAGTCACTCCTCTCACCCAAGGGTCGTCCGTAATCGACGCCCATTCTTGTGAAAAGCTCGACAACCTTCCGCCAACCGGTACGCGATAGAGGTTTAAGCCATCACCTCCTGGACCTGCGAGGCCTGCGGTAGGAGAAACCACGTCCTCCACGACCCGCACCTCGTCCCGTCAACCTCGGGGCGTCCGACCGGTTGTCCCGGCCCGAAGGACGTCCCGAACGAGAGTCGCTACCCTGACGGTCTCTCGAATAAGACCAAGAGGACGCACCGGAACCTCTATAGGAACCTCTCTTGGGCGCATTAGACCCAGAAGTGCCTGTCTTATTCTTGTCTGCTGTATCCGACTTCTTAGAAGCAGATTTGAACAACAGAGAATCCGAAGCTTTCTTTGTAATTTTATCATAAATAGCAGAAAGCTTGCCGTCAAAGAGAAGTTCTCCGGAGACCGAAGCGACTCTAAGAGAGTTCTTCACCTTAGTATCCACGAGTGTGGATGTAGCTAGGGCTGCGTCACGTCTAACCAACTCCAGGTTTGCCACAGAAAGGGCGGAGTTACACGTGGAATAAGCTACTGCCCTTGAAAGAAGTCTTAAAGAGGATTGTATATCCTGAAATTCTTTCCCTTGAAGGCGCAGTGATAACGCCTTAGTAAGGTGATCTGCGTAAGATAAGGCATCTAAATTGGCTCTGTTAGACGAAATAGCTGTTTCCAACACCGCGGTTGGAATAGAAGCCGATGACGGTAATGATAGCTCTAAGTCTTCCGCCCCGTCGTCCATACGCAGAGGAACTCTCGGAATACCCTGTCCTGCCGTGTCGAATTTATTCCTTGCATTAATGAAAGGCAGGTTGAGAGTATTGGCGGACAAGAAACCTGCTTTCACCCGTCTTGGAAGCAAGTTTAAATATAGCGTCGTTCAATAATTCAAATGTTCTTGCAACATTATTGGACTGCGACGGAAACTCGGGAGCGATGTCCCTGAACCGCTCAAAAAATTCAGAGTCCAATGACGCTATAATCCTCTTGTCCGGAACCGCAGCAGTCTGGCCCGACGGAACAACTTGAGGGAGAAAGTGCCGGATGAAGTCCACGGCAGCTTTATGTTGTTCCGAAAGGGATAGCTCCAAATCATCCATATCCCTTTCACCATCCGGTCGGACCTCATGATGCTCCTGGTCGTCCGCCCCCGATGCTTCGGCGGAGCGTACCGACCCAGTGCTGTCGGATAATTCTCGATCCGACACCGTTTCTGTCGGTTGCTGGGATGCTGCGATAAGCTGTGCAATCTGCACAAGGATGTCCGGTGTCGAGACCTGCGGTGGCGCAGTCTTTTGCTGCTTCGCCGAGGGCAGCTCCGCATCAGATGGCTCCCGCATACTTTTTCTATGCGAACGTCCGGAGTCCATCGGCCTCGTGTCCCTGGCCGCCGGATGGTGTGACCTGGTCGCCGAAGAATCCTTGATCGGCGAAGCTGGTAAGATATCGGCAGTCACGCAGCCAAGGTGCGGTCGTGTGCACTGACGAGAAGAAGAAGCCTTAGCAGTCTCCGCGGACTGCCTATACAACGGAGCGTCCCGAGCGATGGTCGTATGCTCCGCTTGCGACACATTTTGTACCACAACATCTGGTCCCAGATGTTGTTGTACAAGAGAGGGGCCTCTCTCGCTCGCGGCCCGGCTGGACCTGGACGAGCTAGGAACCGGACTCAAAGGCTTCCTCCGATCTCGTTTACTATCCGCCGTCACTGGGTGTGCACACTGAATGTTTATAGTGCTCGCATTACCCAACATTTCCTCCTGGACCACATCGGACGAACCCGGCTGCCGAACCATTCGGTGAATGGACGCTACACCGGGCGAGCTAGCGGACGACATTTGTCTAATCTCCATGAGCACTTTTGCCGCTAGCTCTGAATTCATTTGTGACGACGGAAGCGCACTTGCAGAAGATAACATGGAAACATCACCCTGTTCTTGTTCCTCTGAAATAGAAACTGAGAGAGTAGAGTGACCTTGCAGAGAAAGAGCCGGCATAGCCCTTTCTCCAGTAACAACATACCGTGACACACGTTTCCAATGTTTGTCATCCCAATATTGACATATAGAGCAGGGATTAGTGCGAGAACACTGACTACAATTAATACAATGATCATGAAAGTCAGAGGAAGATTTCTTCCCATTACAATTTGAACATTATCCTTTCATTGTGAAAAGTCAACAACAAGTCCTAGTTACTCGCACAAACCCCTGACACAAAGATACATAATAACATGATCCATTAATAAATGAAAAAACAATTGCAAATCAAAATAATTTTGAAAAAATATTTTTTCAGCGAAGCCCAAGTTGCTGAAAAGTAACGTTGAGCCCCAATGGATCCGATGGCAAAGTGTGGTCAAAAATTTTAAATTTATATTAAATAATTAATGAGACACTTACGGATAATATAAATGTATCTTATAGTGAGATAAACTACACCAAAGGCAAACAGCCCCCCTCAAAAAAGGCTGTTGCCAATGTAAACAAAACAGTGTAAAACACCAGAAAACATGACTCCAGGCACTGAAAAAACTGGCCCGAAATCAGTCATCAAAATTACACTCTATCTGATGCAAGACAGAGACTCCCAGGGGAGAATCTGCAGAACATCAGATGGAAGATGCAGAACACAACGTTTATACACCCATGGGTGAAAACGTAACTATGGGGAAAATAACAGAAAACATTCTGTATCCAAGCAACTCTCCCAAGAGAATTTTAGAAATGAACTTTCTCAAAAATATGCCAAAAGCATGGGAGAATTGCACGGGGGGACTTAGAAGGCTAGGGGAGAGGAAACATTGAATAAGCAGTGCAACATTTTAGCAAGAATGACAACAAGAGGCCCATGCCTCGAAAATAGGCAACTTAACATAATTTCATAAAAAATTTTAAGTACAGCCCTGATTATTTTTTGTCACTTCTTTTTCCTCTCCTCCTTCTATATCCTCCTTAGAATCACCATTTCTCCAAAAATTACGTGTCTGGCATCCTTTAAACTGAGATTTACAAGCACAAAGATCAGTGAGATGTTGACTGATGAAGGGCCAAACAGAGAATGATAATTGGCGCCAATTTCGGGACGTCCTTGACACTGCGCATGCGCAGTGGGGGCGTAGTATGGAGGTCCTATAGGACATGATTTCTTTTGGTTTTGGATGCAAATTTTGGGGATTGGGGGGCAAAATTTGTGTTTGGCCCTGGTTTTGTTAGAGTTAGCACCAGCTAAGTCTGGGTCATTGGTACAGTATAAAAATACTGATATTTTGGTGCTTTTCCATATTTCCAAGGGCCGTAACGTAACTGACACAAGAATAATGCAATCAGCATGAAACTCAAACTTGATCTGTAAATCATCGTTCTATAGTAGTTTACCAAAAACGAATTTATTCCGTTGAAGTGTTTCCAAAAAAACTCCAGAAAACGGATATTTTGGTGCTTTTCCATATTTCCAAGGGCCGTAACTCACACAAGAATAATGCAATCAGCATGAAACTCAAACTTGATCTGTAAGTCATCGTTCTATAGTAGTTTACCAAAAATGAAATCATTCTGTTGAAGCGTTTCCAAAAAAAGTTCGGAAAACTAAAGTGTGACTGACAGAATAACAGACTGACGGAGTGCAAACCTATAGTCCCCTCCAGCGATGCCGGTAGGGGACTAATAAACAAGCTGTATCTAATATCAGTAATAATCTATAGACAAAACAGCTTCACTCGTAGTTACACACTTACCGGTATTATCAAGCCAAAAGAGATGAAAAAAAATCGCCCCCCCCCCCCCTTTTTTTTGAAGGAATATTCTTCAAAACAAAGAGGGAAGCACTCTGGAATCAGTGAAAAGCAAGCGGTACCAAATAATCTTCATATATTCGCTCAACAGACATCCAGTTATTAATTGTTATTAAATATTTGTGCTTAACGCCACTTTAGTAGCTAAGGCTATCGTGGAGATCCCGGTTATTAACAGCACAAGCTTCTAACGTATGCCGGAGTCGGAATATGTAGATAGGTCGAAAACTGGTGATAAAATGTTTACAACCTTACACTTGTCAAATTGAATCCCAATGGAAAGTATCTGTTAGAGCAAACACATTTCTGAGGCAACCAACAGGCGACCCCGTTCAGGTGTACAATAATTCCGATAATGAAACTCCAATTGAAGCGTGCAAAAATATGAGAATGTGAATTCTCTTGTGTACCGTCTGGTAGAAAGGTGGATTTAGAACTTGGAACAGGCTATGATTAACTGACACGTCACAGACTGTCTCCCAAATAATTCATTGTTCCCTAAGTCTGTTTCAACCAATGACTGTTCGGAGAAAGAATCTACTACTCCGAATAATGAAGCCAAAAATTGAGAAACTAGACAAAAGGCACACAAAAGGCACACAAAAGGCCCAAGCCTGTAAATAATTAACTGATACCTGATGCAAAGCTAGATCTTCATGTGAAGAAAAAATAATGCATCCAGTAGGAGATGCAAGACAATAAAGGCTCAACATCCCTAGGGTGAGGACGTAACAGTGGGGATAAACAGAATAAATCTTCTGTACAACACGTTAAACTCCCAAGAAATTTAATAAAAAAAATTCAATAAAAAACAGCCAGAAAGCTTAGGAGTTTAACCAGAGGGTTGATGGAAGGACAGGGAAGGAACACATAACCAACAGTAGGTAAATCATAAGCAAAACTAATGACGTCAAGGCCAGACCTGTTAACCTCTGAAGGTGACTGTCAGTGAGATTTTGATGAGCTCTCAATGAGATTTGGATGCTTGCCAGTAAAATTTTTGTGTGCAGCCAAAACATCAATATTTTCCTTATTAAGCCTCCCACGGTCCCACCCGGCAACCCCCCCCCCCCCCCACCACAACCCAAATGCATTATATTTCATTTTAATAATTTATTTTAACACTTGTAATGGTATTTGTCAGTAAAAGCATACAAATATGGATATCACTGGTCCAAGCCCCCCCCCCCCCCTCTCCAGGGACAATGACCCCCCCCCCCCCCTCCTGACACACACACAAATGTGAGTGGATGCCTATCTAGACTTTGCCTGTAGGAACCCCCCCCCCCCCCCCCCCACCCACCCACCCTCAGTCCGGCCATTTTTCCTTGCTCATGCAAGCCCATCCCGGTACTTCAATACATGGAGGCTGAAACATCTTGGGCCGAAACGTCCCAGAACCAAAACGTTCAAGAACCAACACAAGCATTCCTTCTTCTCTGGTTCATGCCAGTTATTCATGTAAACTACAACTTCAGTGGTTTATTTCACAAAGAATACAATTCCAAACTCACCTTAGCTTATAAAATCGTAAATCTATATTTTTTTCCAATTTATTCACAATTACCACAATACATTTCAGTCAATATTTCATCGGCAAATGATATTTAAAAATTTTTAAAACCGACAGAAAATCAAATGTTTGCGTACTGACACAGGAATAAGCCCAGGGGGCACAGGCAGTGAAAAAGCAAAAAAGACATGGGTGGGCTTACTTTCGGGTAAGGCAGTCTGCAGAATAAGGGAAAAGTTCGAGACGGCCATTTGCAGCACTGTTATTGGAGAGTAGTTTCCCACTGTCCATTTTATCATGCCACTTCATATTTTGTCTTCTGTGTGTGAAATTGAAATGGTTTGTAAATTGTATTGAATAAAGAATGTGATAACATACCAAAAACTATCCTACTTAATTTTTCCGTCTTGTTTTTACTGAAATGAGTTCCGAGAATTGTGAGGGTGAATTCCCATGTTGTTGATGGAAAAGTCATGGTAATTGAAAGTAGTATTTCGAAAATGAGTGTATTATAGTCTGTTTTTAAAGACGTTACTTTCATGAAGCCATGCTGGACTGGGACATTTTGTCCCAAGGTTTTTGGAGCAAGGAAGAAGACCCAATTATTACTATTACCTGATGTGATCCCTGCAAAAATAGCTGCTCAAAAATAAATATGAATTAATACCCCCCGAGTTGTAAAGTGTATTTTTTGAAAAGTCGGGAGAAAATAGGATGTGACCGTGAGAGCGTGAGTTGGTGCCTCAAACCGGGAGACTTACGGTGAAACTGGGAGAGTTAACAGGTCTGGTCAAGGCATATATCCCGAAATTGAGTAACATGAAATAATTTTCATATTATTTAAAAGTTACAGCCCTGAATATCTCAAACCACTGTGTTTACTTCCATCATCCGTTTAGTGCCATGAATTCACCATATACTTCATTGATTTGAGTCTGGCATCCACCAAAAGAGAGATTTAAAGCACAGATGTCAGTTGAGTTGTTTACTGACCTAGGGCCAAACAAAGACTGATGTTGACACCAATCCTGGTCTCTTTCTGAGTACTGCGCATTCGCAAGTAGTAAAAGTATGGAAGGCCAGATAGGACTTTTAATTTTTGGTATTGTATGCAAATTTTGGGGATTGGGAGAGGGGTTCAAAACTTGTGTTTGGCCCTTGATAATGTTAAAAAATTTATAGTAATTTATATATTTTTTATACTTACCAATGACCCAGACATAGCTGGTGCTAACTCTTAAAATATAGGGCCAAACACAAATTTTGCCCCCCAATCCCCAAAATTTGCATCTAAAACTAAAGAAAACATGTCCTGAAAGGCCCTCCACACTTCGCCCCTACTGCGCATGCGCAGTGTCAAGGACGTTCCGAAATTGGCGCCATTTATCATTCTAATAACCAGTGCCTGGTAAGCGCTATGTACTCAGCGGGGAGGCAAGAGTTCCCAACTCCTGGGAGGGCCATCCACGTCTGGGTCATTGGTAAGTATAAAAAATATATAAATTACTATAAATTTTTTAACATTTTTATACTGTACCAATGACCCAGACATAGCTGAATAGTAAAAAGGCTGGAGGGCCAAGGACATAGAGCAAAATGGAATACGCTCAATAAAATAAAATAGAGTCATCCCCTGTAGGGAAAAGAAGTAATAGGCCTTACATGTATTTTTCTTATTTATGATAAATTGGAAAGATACAACACCTTCCAAAATTGAGCTTCATACATCCATGTACTCTATTAATATCCAATATAATCCTTATACTAATAATTTTTAAAGTAAGCCAATAATAAAGTAAGTCTAGAGAATAGAGACTCTTATACTCCTAAAAGTGTCTGAGAATTGCATAATCATGTCCGTTGACATATGCAATATTCAAAAGCTATACTTTAAAAACTAAGACTTGAATGAATTTTAAAAACTTAAACTTCTCACTAAACAACCATCCCAATAACAGCTCAGAATTACTAACTCCGGAGGAGGTATCCCCTTGTTTTCATAGTAAAACATGGTGACCCAAGGGAACACCCTCCCCCCCCCCCCCCTTTTTCTTGCCCTGGGTCAAATAGCCCAGAGCGAAGAGGGCAGCCGAACGGAGACACTGCCGAAACAGACAGTCTACCTAGCTATAGTAGTAACTGTTAAGTGAATGACATTCTGAGCAGTAGATAATAGACCTAACAAAAGAGGCCTCCAGAAATTGACTCGATATTTCTAAGATAAAATTCATGAATGTGGATGGCTGAGCGCAATGAGCGGCCTTCAAAAATCTATAATAGCGACACTATTAATGTAAGCCCAAGAAGTAGAAGAACTCTTACTTCATGAGCCGAAATCTTAAGCACAACTGCTAAGTCAATGATATACCATAAGCAGTACCGATAGTTAATAGAATCCATTAACAATAAAATGGAGCGTAACGTCCTTCTACTAGACATCAAAGACAGAAGAAGCTTACGCCCTTGTAATAAACAGATATCTGTTTATAAATACATAAACTGTACCCGGAAAGAGTAAAGGCCTTTGCCCATACGAAGACGGAAGGACCTTAAAATAATAGGTTCCGGATAATAGGAGCCTAACTCTTATGCAACAATCCAACCTAAATAGTAACGGAAGTATTGATTCCGAAACTATGAAAGTGAAAATCATCCATCGATAGTGCATGAAACTCACTGACTCTACAGTAAAAGAGAAACCAACAGAATTACTGTCTAAAAGGTCAGAATTTGAAAACTACTGTTTCCAGAGGCTCAAATGATTACTTAGCTAAATAAGAACCGAAGTTAAAATCCGTATAGGAATTTAATCTAAAGATTCTAAGTCTATTTATCAAAAAGTTACTAACTGACTTAGATAAAGAGACAAAAGACTCAATTGTAAACTATCGTAGAGTGCATAGGTATGAGGTGACATAAACCTATAACCTAAATAATAACAGGCTGCAGTAGATCTTGTGAAACAAGTATACTAAAAAATAGCAATGAGTAGTATGGAGGGATCAAGAATATGAACATAATGATCCCCACACCACGACGGAAGAGCCTCCACTTTAGTCGCATAGAATAGCGAAGAAGAGGATCTCCTATAGTAAGAAATCGCGTCCAAAGCTCGTCCAGTACAGTGCTTACAATGCAATACGGACCACACAACGGAATACATGAAGGTTGCGACCTTGCTGGTTGTGATAAAGATGGCACGATTTACCCAGTGAAAAAAGATCCTCACATAGAGGAAGATTTCACGTTAAGACCCACAGTAGACAAGAGAGTAAATTACTCATGATCTCTGTGAAGATAGAGATGCTATCAACAGAAATGTATTGTGGTTGTTTATCTTAGCAATACCTGCTAAAACAACAGCGCCGGAGGATACGCGTATCCTATCATTCCGTCCTATAGATCAATAGAGCGTTAACACTATTAGCTCAGAGATCTGGACAAGCCAACACATACGTCTGCAATTGATTAGCAAGCTGTGTCATAAATAAATCATCATTGGGCGCTCCCATAGATAGCAAATCTGATTGAATACTTGTTTGTTGAGAGTCCATTCTGACAGCAACAAGCGACCCGTAAGAGAACGGGAGTCCGATAAAACAATCAGACGACCCGGAATATGACGGACCAAAACTGAACTTGGTGTACTATAACCAACAGACGGATTCTTTCCATTAAATTGAATAACGGAAACGAAAGAGTGCCTCCCTGGTTCCGGAGATACGCCACTACTGTCGAATTAAAGGACAGGAATTTGGGCATGCGTTTCTGAATAATGTTCATGCAATGACATAAAGCAGGCCTAAAAAACATTATTCCGCGGAAGTTAAACTGATTGCTAAAAGACTGCGGAACCCAAAGACCCTGGCACTTCGAATCCGTAGGGATCAGTATATATCCCAATCTGTTTGACTGGCAACCGTCATAACAGCCACACTCGGGTCCGGCAACTGCGGCGGCACTCTCTCAGTCAACCACCGACTGTTTGCCCCAGTCTGAATCTCTTGTAACACTAGATACACAAGAGAACGTATAAATCGAGCAATTCATGGATTGCCGGAAAGTTGCCGTCGAAGAGAAGCTCCTCCGAGAACGAAGCGACTCTGAGAGAGTTCTTAACCTTACTATCCACGCGTGTGGATGTAGCTAGGGCTGCGTCACGTCTAACCAACTCCAATCAGCTACTGAAGGGCGGAGTTATACGTGAACAAACTACTGCCCTCAAAAGAAATTACATTGAGAATAATATCCCGTAAATCTTTTCTTGAAGACGTAATGATAACGCCTCAGTAAGGCGGATTACGTATAATAAAGCGTCTAAGTTAAGTCTACTATACATAATGTCGTTCCCAACATTGAAATTGGAAAAGACATAAACGGCGAAAAAGAATATATGCAGTCTTTAATCACACCGTCTAGACGCATACGAACTCTCGGTATGCCCTGCTCTGCCAAAATAAACTATTTGTAAAAATGATAAAATGGCAGAAATGAGCAACGCGGACAAGAAACTAAACTATCATGCTTAGTAGCAGGCTTGTATATATATATATATATATAGCGTCGAAAAATAAAACACATGTTGTAATGACAATATTGGACTGCGTCGGTAAGTCAGGGACAATGTCCCTGTACCGATCGAAAAAACCGAGTCCAATGACGCTATAAGTCTCTTATCCAAGATCGCAGCAATGAAGTCCGAAATAATAATCACAGGAAGATAATGCCAGAAGATATGAAAGGCATCTTCCGATACTACTAAAGGGAAAACTCGAAATCTTTCGAATCCCTTTCGCCATCCTGTCGGACCCTATAAAGCGTTCGGTCGTCCGTAGCTGATGCAACCGAGGACCGCACCGACCCAGCGCCGTCGGATAATTCCTGATTCGACCGAGAAACTGTCAATTGCTGGGATGCTGCGAAATAACTGTGCTAACTCGGATAGCACGTCCGTCACTGAGGCCTGAGGAGAAGCGGTCTTACGATGCATTGCCGCTGGAAGCTCCGTGATCGTTACCCCGTGCATACTTCCAATATGCGAGCGAACGGAGTGTATAGGCCTCGTGTCCCTTGGCTACCGGATGGCGCGACCTATTCGCCGTGGAATCACTGAATGCCGAAACTGATCGGATACTCGAGGTCACGTAGCCAATGTGCGGTCGTGTGCCCTGCTGTGAGGATGAGGAAGCATTAAAGACAGTCTCTCGGACTGTCAATATAACGGAGCGTCCCGAGCAACGGACATATGCTCCGAATGTAAAATATCTGAACCACAACATGCGGTCCCCTATGTTGTTGGGCGAGAGAGGAACCTCTCTCGCTCACAGCCCGGACGGACCTGGACAAGCCAGGAACCGGACTAACAGGCTTCCTCCGATCTGTCCTCAATCTGCCGTCACTGGGTGAGTACTAAAGTAATTAAAGTGCTCGCATCACCCAAATCTCCTTCCTAGACCGCAACGGACGAACCCGGCAGCCGAACCATTCGATGAATGTACGCTACACCGGGTGAGCTAGCGAATGTCACTCCGTAAGTGATAGACATATTCCATGAGCACTTATTGCCGCTAACTCTTCATTAACTATGACGACAGAGGCACACTTTTGAAAGACATCTCCATAACTCTTCGAACAAGAAACCAGAAATGCTTGAATAGCAAGCATAAAATAATAATATATATAGCGTCGTTCAGTAATTCGAAAGTTTGTGTGACATTATTGGACTATGTCGGAACTGAGGGGCGATGTCCCTGAACCGAACCAAAAATTTCTAAGTCCACCGACGCTATCAGTTTCTTATCCGGCATCGCAGCATATGTTGTTCCGAAAGGGAAAGCTTGAAATCCTCCGAATCCCTTTCGGTATCCCGTCGGACCGGATGAAACTTTCGGACGTCCGTACCCGCTTTCGCGGAGCGTCCCGACCCAGCATCGTCGGATAAAATATATGCGACAGATTCAGTTGATGCTGGGAAGCTGGGATAAACTGTGCTATTAAGGAAAGCACGTCCGTTCCCGAGGCCTGTGCAGTAGCGGACTTACGATGCATTGCCGCCGGAAGCTCAGTGTACGTTGACTCCCGCACACTTCCTATGCGAACGTCCGGAGTCTGCAGGTCTCGTGTCCCCGGCTACCGACCCAGCGCCGTCGGATAATTCTCGATCCGACACCGTTTCTGTCGGCTGCTGGGATGCTGCGATAAGCTGTGCTATGTGCACAAGAATGTCCGGCGTCGAGACCTGCGGAGGCGCAGTCTATCGCTGCTTCGCCGAGGGCAGCTCCGCATCAGATGGCTCCCGCATACTTTTCCTATGCGAACGTCCGGAGTCCATCGGTCTCGAATCCCTGGCTGCCGGATGGTGTGACCTGGTCGCCGAAGAATCCTTGATCGGCGAAGCTGGTAATATATCGGCGGTCACGCAGCCAAGGTGCGGTCGTGTGCGCTGACGAGAAGAGGAAGCCTTAGCAGTCTCAGCGGACTGCCTATACAACGGAGCGTCCCGAGCGACGGACGTATGCTCCGCTAGCGACACATTTTGTACCACAACATCTGGGGCCAGATGTTGTTGAACGAGAGAGGGGCCTCTCTCGCTTGCCGTCCGGATGGACCGGAACGAGCTATGAACCGGACTAAAAGGCTTCCTCCGATCTCCCTCCGATCCGCCGTCACTGGGTGTGCATTAAGTTAATTTTATAGTGCTCGCATCACCCCAAAATTCCTTCTAGACCGCAACGGACGAACCCGGCTGCCGAACCATTCGGTGAATGGACGCTACACCGGGCGAGCTAGCGGACGTCAAAGGCCGTCGAACCTACTAGGGTCCTCTTAGGCAATTGGCGTATTACATGAGCACTTTTCCGCTAGCCCTTCATTAATTGTGACGACGGAGGCACACTGTTGGAAGACATCACAGATACATCACCCTAATCTTGATCGTCTGAAATAGAAATTGATAAAGTAGAGTGACCCTGCGGGGAAAGGACCGGAGTGTCCAAATCCCCAACAACATACCGTGACATACGCTTCCCATATTGTCATCGAAATCATACGATACAGAACAGGAGTTAATGCGAGTACACTGACCACATATAGAATGATAATAAAGTCAGAGGAAGACTTCCTCTTAAAACAATTGATCAATATCCTTTCAATGTGAAAAGAAAACAAGTCCTGGTACTCGCACTAACCCCTGGCAATCAAAATACATAATAATAATATGATCCATTAATATAGAAAAAATAATTGAAATCAAAATATTTTGAAAAAATATTTTTTCAAAACAGCCCAAGTTTCTGAAAAGTAACGTTGAGCCCCAATGGATCCCAAGCCTAAGTGTGGACAAAAATTTTAAAAATATTAAAAACAATTTATTCAACACTTACGAACAATAATAATGTATCTAGTTATGATTAAAATAACATAAAGATATTATTTTTTAGAAATCCCCCCCTCACACAGAGGGCTGTTGTAAATGTAAACAATGAGTGTAAAAACACTAAAATAAGACTCCAGGCACCCAGGCCCGAAATCAGTTACCAAAAATACACTATCTGATGCAAAACAGAGACTTCCAGGGAAGAAACTGCAGAACATCAGATGGTAGATGCAGAACACAACGCCTAACCACCCGTAGGTGAAGACGTAAACATGGGGAAAGAACAGAATTCATTCTGTTATTCAGCTAAAACTCCCAAGAAATTTTAGTAATAATAATTACAGAAACTATGCCAAAAGCATGGGAGAATAGCAAGGGGGAACTTAAAGGACAGGGAGAGAGGAAAACACTTGAAAAAACAGTGTAACTAAATAATCAGAATGACAACAAAATGGCTGCTGCCTTGAAAATAGGTAACTTAACATAATTTCATTAAAAAATTTTAAGTTACAGCCCTGATAATATTCTGTCACACATTCTTTTCCTCTCCTCCTTCTCTATCCTCCTTAGAATCACCATTTCACTAATATTTATGTGTCTGGCATCATTTAAACTGAGATTTAAAAGCACAAAGATCAGTCAGATGTTAACTGATGAAGGGCCAAACTTAGAATGATAAATGGCGCCAATTTCGGAACGTCCTTGACACTGCGCATGCGCAGTAGGGGCGAAGTGTGGAGGGCCTTTCAGGACATGTTTTCTTTAGTTTTAGATGCAAATTTTGGGGATTGGGGGGCAAAATTTGTGTTTGGCCCTATATTATAAGAGTTAGCACCAGCTATGTCTGGGTCATTGGTACAGTATAAAAATATTGAGTTTGCACCAGCTATGTCTGGGCCATTGGCTGTAGTACAAAAATATGTGTTGTTGGGAACTATTTTTTTTAAGTCTCCAACAAAGCAGTGTTTCTAACAACGTACATGAACTTTCCATATTACTGAACGTGCCATTTGTTTCTCGTTCCATTTGGGCAATCTTTTCTCAGCTCAGACCAATTTTACTTAACCTATTTCATAAACTTCACTATAAACGTGGGATTCATTGAATATTGTAAATACAAATTTTTTTTTAATAAGTTGTATTACTTGCATCAAGAAGAAATCTTCAAGGCTCTTCAAATTACATTTTGAAAAATCCATCAAGAAAAGCATCGTAAAGCAATTCCAATTCCCCCTCACCCCCACCACAAACAAATATATTCAAAACCAATCACAATCAGGCCCCATCAAAATTTACATGGAAGTTTTATCACAGAAAATTTGACATTCCCATAATTTTCATCAGATAGCAGTTGTTACTGAACTTGACTTAAGATATTGTGGCTACAGACATATGCTAAAAATGAAAGTGTCAATGATACTGCAGCTAGACTTGTCCAAGGGACTGAACTAAATAGAAAGATCCAGTGATGCCCAGTCATTCACTCAAGTTTCTACAGAAACGACATCACACCAAAGCCACGTATGAACTTTGAAAAAGATCTGGAGAGAGGTGTGGCCTGTAGGGTTTGCTAATGGAATTGCTGACAATTTATATGCCAAATCCAAGATGGCCACTGACAGCCATGTTTTTCAATGAAATTCAGAAAAATTTGACAGTTCCCATCTAGACATCACACCAAAGGTACATACAAAATTTCGAAGAAGATGGGGTGAGGGATGTGGCCTGTAGGGTGTGCTGATGGGATTGTTGACAATTTATAAGCCAAATCGAAGATGACTGCTGGTGGTCATGTTTTCCAACAAAATTCAGAAAATTTGAACGCTCTCATCTAGACATCACATCAAAGCTACATATGAAATTTGAAAAAGATCGAGCGAGAGATGTGGTCTGTAGGATGAGCTAATGGAATTGTTGACAATTTATATGCCAAATCTAAGATGGCCATTGGCGGGCATGCTTTTCAACAAAATTCGGAAAAATTTGATAGCTCACATCTACATATTGGCCCAAAGCTACATATGAAATTTGGGACTGACCGGGTGAGAGCTGCAGTCTGTAGGGTGTGCTGAAGAAATTGTTGGACAGTTTATATCCCAATCCAAGATGGCCACTGGCAGCCATGTTTTTCAACAAAATTAAAAAAAAATTGATAACTCCAATCTACATTGCCCTAAAGTCACGAATGAAATTTGGAACTGATGAGAGCTGCGGCCTGTAGGGTGTGCTAAAGGAATTGTGGACATACAGATGGATGGATGTATGGATGGACCACAACCCATCCCAATAGCTCATACCTGACATTTCCAGTTGAGCTAATAATTGAAATCTGCTTACTATTGTTAAAGTTATGCCATAAACAAGCTTAACAGAATAGTTTTTTATATATTAAAAAAAACTGAAATTTGCTTACTAATGTTTAAGTTATTCATAAACAAGCATTACATGATATTTTTAGCAAATGGCAATAACTTCCATAATTTATACTGGATATTGGTGGTCATCAAACTTGACATAGACATTGTTGCTATAGAGAGATAAACTGAAAAGAATTGATATCTGTTAACTATTGCTGAAGTTTTGCCATAAACAACTTTTACAGGATATTTTTATAACAAAAGGCGATAACTCCCATAATTTTCAAGAGATATCAGTGATCATCAAACTTTTCATAGACATCATTGCTAAAAAGACACATATGAAAAAAATTGAAGTCCACTAACTATTGTTCAAGTTATGCCAAAAACAAAGATTGGATGGATGAACAGACGGAAGGCAAGATGGATGGGCAGATGGATGAATGTCTTTGCTATACCCTTCCCTTGTGAGGGGGGGAGAGAGGGGGATAATAATAATCCTTCTTGATTAAACTATAAGTAATGTCATAACAAGCCAAGACCAATACCTGGTCTGGACCTGCGTCGCTGCATGCAATTGAATTGGCAAACAGGAAGTGGCTGCATGGCAGATCTGAAAATTGCATACACGATACAACTGATCATTATCAGGCTCCAGATGAAATATAAAATCAATCCCTTGCATAGAAGCCGAGAAAAGTTTGAAGAAAAATATCAATGTTCAGTGGGTACAGTAAAATTTCAAAGTATCAGCAAACAGGAAGTGGCTGCACGGCAGATCTGAAAATTGCTTACACGATACAACTCATCATTATGAAGCAGCATACCATATATAAAATCAATCCCTTGCATAGAAGCTGAGAAAACCTTGACGAAAAATTTCAATGTTCAGTGGGTACAGTAAAATTTCAAAGTATCGGCAAACAGGAAGTGGCTGCATGGCAGATGTGAAAATTGCTTACACGATACAACTCATCATTATGAAGCAGCAGACCAAATATAAAATCAATCGCTTGCATAGAAGCCGAGAAAACCTTGACAGAAAATTTCAATGTTCAGTGGGTACAGTAAAATTTCAAAGTATTGGCAAACAGGAAGTGGCTGCACGGCAGATCGGAAAATTGCTTACACGATACAACTCATCATTATGAAGCAGGAGACCAAATTTAAAATCAATCCCTTGCATAGAAGCCGAGAAAACCTTGACGGAAAATTTCAATGTTCAGTGGGTACAGTAAAATTTCAAAGTATCGGGAAACAGGAAGTGGCTGCACGGCAGATCTGAAAATTGCTTACACGATACAACTCATCATTATGAAGCGGCAGACCAAATATAAAATCATTCCCTTTCATAGAAGCCAAGAAAACTTTGATGGAAGAAGTGTTTTGGACGGACTGACAGACTGACGGACAGACAGAGTCGAGCGGTTACTAGACCTGCTCTGCCGCTGGCGACACAGGTAATAATAATAAAAAAATAAGGGTAACCCAAATAAATTGTAGACCCTAGGCAAAATAGATGGAAAAACTTAGGCACTGCTCTGTTAATTCCAACAGTAGAAAAAAAGTTGTTTACAATAGGTTAATTACAAACTAGAGGTACTGTGAGCAAACTCACAAAGTGATACCTCCCGCGCCTGAAATGTATAAGTTAGATTGTCTTCCCTTGGAAATGTCAGAATGGAATTATATTGCTTCATGCACATCTTCATATGGAGTTCTTCCATTGTGTAAAGTTTCATGAAAATTCTTCAAATGGTTTAGGAGGAGTTGCGCTTACAAGGATGGACAGAAGGTATAAGTTAGATTATCTCCCCTTGGAAATGTCAGAATGCAATTATATTGCTTCATGCACATCTTCATATGGAGTTCTTCCATTGTGTAATGTTTCATGAAAATTCTTCACACGGTTTAGGAGGAGTTGCGCATACAAGGATGGACAGACGGTATAAGTTAGATTATCTCCCCTTGGAAATGTCAGAACGGAATTATATTGCTTCATGCACATCTTCATATGGAGTTCTTCCATTGTGTAAAGTTTCATGAAAATTCTCCAAACGGTTTAGGAGGAGTTGCGCTTACAAGGATGGACAGACGGACAGACGGACAGACGGACGGACAGGGTGATTCCTATATACCCCCCAACTTTGTTTGCGGGGGGTATAAAAATCCAAGTCCTCAATATATAAAAAAAAACGAGAAATCAAGGTAGTGGGATGCATCTCAATAGAATATGAGATGAAATCTTTATACTGTGTATTTCCAGCTTCCATCAGTTAAAATTCAATAATTAAACTAGACTTACCTGTAAGGTGAGTTTTGATTGGAATTCTACCGACACATGTAGACTAAGGAGGCTAAGCGAGATAAGCGCATGCGCATGGACGTCCTATTCACCGCGTGAGGTCTTGTGGTCACTATCGATGGATTGTTTGTTTGTTTGTTGGTGGTTAACGTCACATATTTATGCACTATGGCTAATCGTGACACAACATGGAGATGAAGTCAAGTTTAGTCAATCGTTGATCAACATGTTGCCCATTTTAGAGGACTTTCACCCCAAGCATTGGTGACTGGGTCCTATTTTACTAGTAAAGCGGAACATCGATGGATTGGGTAAACGTTTTTGTCAAAGAATGTGGGCGGGTGCTTAGCCTCCTTAGTCTACTTGAGTCAGTAGAATTCCAATCAAAACTCACCTTACAGGTAAGTCTCATTTAATTTTTTAATTCTACCCCCCATCTGACCTAGGAGCCTACGTGAGACTTCAAAGCCCACAAGACTGAACCGAGAGTCTGATCAAACATGCAACTCTTATATGTATATGGTCTGAAGTAAACTGAATTCACATACCTCTCTACTTTGCTGCCAACACATAGTCAGCAAATCGTTTTGATTTCTGTATTGGTTTGCAGTAAAACTTTGCAAATGTTGAAGAATTTGACCATCCTGCCGATGCCATGAAGGTGTTGAGGTCACATTTCCTGTGCAAGGCTATACTGGTGGAAGCAGCACGCAAACTATGCGGTTTGAACACTGTAGTACCTATGCCTGCCGTAAGCATGACTGTTCGGATCCAGCGTGCTAAAGTGTCTTTTGAAACCCACTGATATGGTTTGCAAAAACTAATAAAAAGTCTCTTGTCTTTACGAAAAGCCGGAGTTCATTTAATATAGGCATCTAAATATGTGACCACACACAAGCGTCTTTCTGCAGGGAAAGATTGCAGTTTTAGAAGGTTGCACTCTTCCTGGTGCTGATTGTTTTATCAAGTCATGTATGTGAAATGTATAAGAGCACTTTCCCCATACATGTAGTCACAATTCATAAAAGTAATAGTTTGACATCTCTGTCCAGTAACCAGCATGCATAAAACAACTGTTTTTAGAGTCAATTGTTTCAAATTTAAACATTTCGCTGGTGACAATTTTTTTCAAATAGGTTAGTGAAATATCTACATCCCAGATATCTTTATATCTAGCTAAAACAGGCCTTTTCACAAAAATGCTTCTGAGAAATCGCCGTATAACGGATGTTCTCCCACAACAAACTCTGAGTCTGAAAATTTTATAAATTGCGCTAAGGCAGAGTGTGCAGTGTTGATAGCACTGTAATGTAATCCACTTTGAAAAAGATGTGTCAGGAATTCAATAATGTTGTTCACAGTCGGAGACATGGTATTGTTGTTTGGAAAATCTGGTCCATTTAACCAGATACACTTGGTGTTGTGAAATTGAAATTTTTCTTCATGATGAAAAGATGATATCTTGAGCTGCTGATGAAATTCCTGTCTGTCTGATGTTCTCCCTGATAAGAGACAGGCCTTCAAAATCATTTTTCCCTCAAGTGGATGTTTCGTTGCTTGGTTGAATGGCAGCTTAAAAATGTTTTTCTTGGGCAGCAAAACTGGTAGATCTATTAGCAGTGATATAAACACTAGAAACCAAACTTGTGTTTCCCAAAAGGGTACAATAAGAATCGCTTTGCTCTGGTCGTTCATTACTTTTGTTGAGCGCTTGTGGGATAAGGCTAAATAGAGGAAAAAGGTATAGAAATTTATTAGCCCAGATTAAAACTTCCAAACAACACCCCAGCCCGAGCCAGATGCATCCATTTGGATAATTATTTGTGAAATATGTCAGGGGCTTTGGAAAGCATGTGTTAACCACCAGGTAATATTGCCTTTGGCATCCTCAGATAGGTACATATAGCATCAAAATTACCATTAGCCTGCACAAGTGCTTCATTTTTCTCAATTTCCAAGTGTCAACAATGTAAAGCTCCATATTCGACTCCTGGACACTAAGAGACCATGAGACCAATGAGTTTGGCTATGTGGCGAATGGAAGGTGCAGAAAGAGCCATGATGCTTCTCCTTAAATTTGTTAATTTCTCATTCTTTTCAGTACCAATAGAAACCGTCATGTTCGTAGAATCAAGTATAAACCCCAAATGTTCTATTACCTGTGTGGGTATTGTAATAGATTTTTCACATGAAATATAGAACCCAAGCTTCTGAAGCAGGTCACAAGTGCCATCTAGATTAAGCTTACAATCATTACATTCTTTCGCTGTTAAAAAGAAATCATTCATATGACCACTCGATAGAAAACCTTGTGCCCTCAATTTTGGAAATACAGGTTTCAACAATTTTGTAAACACCCTAGGTGCACATCAGACCTGTTAACTCTCCCAGTTTCACCATGAGTCTCCCGGTTTGAGGCACCAACTCACGCTCTCACAGTCACATCCTATTTTCTCCCGATTTGACACTTTTCAAAATAGTTGTCCTGAAAAACATCACGGACAGTATGGACAGAATGGTTTCACGCGCCAAAGGCGCGCACGGACGGTTTGGGGAGCAAGCCCCTTTCGAACCTCGGTTACTGTATCGTAGTGTTCCTATTGACTATTTCGTTCTGCACCATGTCTCGACGTGTTAGAGGAGGAAAAGGAAAGGGAGAAGGTTTAGCCGCGTTTGTTCTTTTTCCGGTGTTTTTTTCTTGGAGGTGGTTGTGATGGCGATGTTGCTTGGATTTCTTGAGCCGCTGTGGTGTGCGTCTCTTTAGGAAAGTATTTGTAGCTTTCTTCTAACGTTCTTCTGGATTTTCTGAGGATTTCTTCTATCATCGTCTCGTTGACCGGATCTGCCTGGCCCAGGCTTTCCGGGAGTGAAGGAAGAGGGGAGTGAGGGGTGGGAGGTGGTGAAAATGCAACTTCCAGTTCCTCCTCAGTCTCCACTGGACGTTCCTCATCCAACTGTACTGGCTCAGGTTTGGTTTGGTGTGCCAATGGGACTAGGAGGGGAACTGGCGGCTGCCTCCAGAACATCCACCCCCTCACTCAACTCCTTCTTCCTATTCTGGAAGGCCTCCAAGCGCCGGGCGTCCCTGCGCTTGGTCGATGGACTCTTCTTCTCTACCTTGTTGTTGCTCTTTTCAGGGCCTCCGTGCCCCTTCGGGTGAGGACCAGTGGGAGAGGGGATACTCTCGACAAGGGTACTACCTCTCCCCGATGCGGGTGGTGCCTTGGTCGTCTCAACTTCGAATTCCAGTTTCAGGAAGACACTCAAGCCTATTTCCTCGATAGTTCAGGAGAGACGGCATGAGACGCCCAGAGCTGAGATGGCTTTCACTAGTCGGTCAGGAAGTTCCATGTTGTCCAGGTGTTCACGCTCTGAAGTCAGAAGTGTGAATGATGATTTGTGAAATCCAACAAACGAAACGTGCAAAACCATCACATTTTACATGCATGCTTTACATGCCAAATATATTCTCATACTGTCTCGCGGTTTACGTGAAATCAAAATTATATAAACTCGAAATATAAATTAAATCACAAGAGGCCCCAAGGGGCCTGAGGGCACTCACCTGACTTGGTAGCCTAAATATCAACCCAGAGAATTGATTTCAACAAGTTGCATCTGCTCCGCCTAAGAAAAGCTTATACCAAATATCCAAAGATTCTGACCAGTGGTTCTAAGAAAAAAAAAAGATTTTTAAAGAATATTCCTCATATTGAACTAAGTTATAATTCAGGCTCCCACAGGGAGCCCATATATGAACCCAGGGACTTGGCTTTAACAAACTTGAATCTCACCCCCTAAGGATGCTGCACACCAAATATCAAAACATTCCGACTGCTGGATCTGAAGAAGATTTTTAAAGAAAATTCCTCATTTTGAACTAAGTTACAATTCAAGCTCCCACAGTGTGTCCAAATATGGACCTAGGGACATGGCTTGAACAAACTTGAATCTCACCCCCTAAGGATGCTGCATACCAAATATCAAAACATTCCGACTGATGGATCTGAAGAAGATTTTTAAAGAAAATTCCTCATTTTGAACTAAGTTATCATTCGGGCTCCCACAGTGAGTCCAAATATGGACCTAGGGACATGGCTTGAACAAACTTAAATCTCATCTCACTCCCCTAAGGATGCTGCGCACCAAATATCAAAACATTCCGACTGCTGGATCTGGAGAAGAAGATTTTTAAAGAAAATTCCTCATTTTGAACTAAGTTATAATTCGGGCTACCACAGTGAGCCCAAATATGAACCCAGGGACTTGGCTTGAACAAACTTGAATCTTACCCCCCCCCCCCCCCCAAATATGAACCCAGGGGGCCAATTTGAACAAACTTGAATCAGATCCACCCTACAATGTTGCATACCAAATATGAAAAGATTCTGCCTGCTGGATCTGGAGAAGAAGATTTTTTAATGTTTTTCCCATTGCCTACAGTGTTAAAAAGTGCGGACTCAGCACTTTTTCAAAGTCCTGAAAAAAGTACCTTGTGATCAAACCGATAGGGATTTTTTTTTAACCATTCTATTCTACTGGATAAAAGTAAGCTTTATACAAAATAAGAATTCTCTGTGCCGTGTAGTTTTGGAGATATGGTAGTTTTAAGGTTTTTCCTATTTTTAGCTCCCGAGGTTCCCGCAGGGCAATGAGAAAATTTTTTTTTGCATCAATCAACTACTTATGACCCATTATCATCTCATATCAAATGTGGTTCAAATTGACCTCACGGTTCAGAAAATAGAAATTTTAGGCGTGGCCAAAATTTTTGCCCCTCCCATAACGAAGGCAAATAATGCCTGACAAACTTCTCTTGAACAAAAAATGCCTGACAAACTTCTCTTGAACAAACTTGATTCTAAACCTCAAAAGGACTCTGTATACCACATATCAAGCCTCTGCTACTGGTGGTTCATTAGAAGAAGATTTTCAAAAAATTTGGCTATTTTTTCCCCACACCTCTGCTCAATATGAGCCGAAACCTAATTTGGATAAAAATCAAAATGCCCCTATATAACCACCACATACATGAAATTTAATTAAAATGTGGCCAGTGGTTTAGGAGAAAGAGGCTCAAACACCACCTTCACGCAGGACGACGGACGACAGACGACGGACGACGGACAAAGAGTGATAAGAAAAGCTCACCCTGACTTTCAGTCAGGTGAGCTAAAAATATAATCTCTCAAGTATAATTAACTTCAGCTGACCTATTATATATACTATTGTTATGGTTCATACCAAATTTACCCGTTTTGTGTAAAAAAAAAATATAATTGAAAGTTTGTTGAAAACTGAAAAATATCTGTTGTGAGATATCATAAGAATTAAGTTACCTCCCCTTACTTATATACAAACAGATTCTGAATAATGTATTGTTAGCATTGAGTAATTTTTTAGTACAATAAAACCTGTCAAAAGATAATAAGAATGAATATTTTCTTACTAAAAATGTACAGATTGAACAAAGAATTTACATGAATAAATTGCATGAACAAAGAAGGAATGCTTGTGTCGGTTCTTGAACGTTTTGGTTCTGGGACATTTCGGCCCAAGATGTTTCAGCCTCCATGCATTGAAGCACCGGGATGGGCTTGCATGAGCAAGGAAAAATGGCCGGACTGAAGGGGGAGGGTTCGGGGGAGGGGGGGGGGGGGGTTACAGGCAAAGGCTAGATAGGCATCCACTCACATTTGTGTGTGTGTTGGGGGGTGGAGGGGGAGGGGGGAGGGTATCTCACCAGTGATATCCATATTTGTATGCTTTTACTGACAAATACCATTAAAAGTGTTAAAATAAATTATTAAAATGAAATATAATGCATTTGGGTTGGGGGGGGGGGGGAGGGCCAGGGTAGGACCGTGGGAGGCATAAAAAGGAAAATATTGATGTATTGGCCGCATGCAAAAATCTCACGGACAAGCATCCAAATCTCACTGAGAGCTCATCAAAATCTCACTGACAGTCACCTTCAGAGGATAACAGGTCTGGTGCACATGCAAGGCCATTTGGAAAGGACAGTAATTTGAAAGTTGAATACTTGAACTTTTATTTTCTATAGCTTTTGTGCACCAGTACTGAATAATGTGCATCTGTTAGGTCAACTGAAGCCATAAAGCAATTCGGTCTCATCAATTCTATGCAAGACTGCAATGTATCCATTTTAAAATGCTGATATTTTAGAATTTTCTTGAAATTTTTCAAATTTAAAATTAGCCGAAAGGATCCGGAATTCTTAGGACGGAGAAAAATATTCGATATAAAATCTCCAGCTTCCTTTATACATTTTTCAATGATTCCTTTATCTGCAAAATCATGTATCTGAGCTTGAATGGCTGATTTCTCATGAGCTTGAAACCGAATTTCTTTAATTTCAACAGGCTGAAAAGGCTGTTTATCTAGTTCGAATGTACAGCCTTTTTATGAGGGAAAGAAGCCATGGATCACTACTTAAATATAGCCACATATTATACTTATTAATAAACTGAATATTTCCAGCTATAAAAGTATTTACATTTGAGCTATATACAGGGTTACTACTGCCAGTCGTGCTATTTGTTACTGTTTCTTGTGGTCGTTTTTGTAAGCATTCGTGCCCTTGTTCTGGAACCCAGCTGATGTGTTGTTCTTGGAGTATGGGTATCACTGGCGGTACCCTGTTCGCTAGCCTAAAAAAGGAAATTTGCGCTGTCCATATGTGCCCATACAGGGTTGGCAGGGCTGATGTCTGACTGCTGTTCCTGGCTTAGGAACCCTGGTGGTGAGCCACTTCATTACAGAGAGGACTTTGACAGTTTGCACCAAGTCAACCCCAAACAGTTGTGTGCCAATGGGATCCAGTTCATTGCAAAGGGATTCTTCACATAGTCGGCTAAGAGCCCAACAGCATCTGATAGGCTCCTCATAACTTCATGGGGGTCAGGTGTTTCACCCCTCCCTCCTTCACCTTCAACAAAAGCATTTAGCAGGTTGATAATAATGGTGGTGCCCTTCAAAAGTGACCTCCGAATTTTTTGCAGAAGAATGTCCAGTGTTGTGGTAGATTTTGACACAGAGCTGAAAATTTCCGAATTTACTTTGACAACATCCAGTCTAGGGCAATTTTCAGGTCTCAGAATGGTATCAAAGCAGGTTTGTTTTGTGTCTTTATCCATCCCATGCTCAAGTAGTTGCGTTGTAAGCTTCGCCAGCTGGGGGTTAATGTTACCTCCGGTCGTCTCATCCTTGTGCACAGACTTTTCCAGAATTGCGAAAATGATGTTGTCTGTAGACACGTCTCCACTGGTGACAGTTAGGTCCACTTCCAGTTCTAAGTTGTTCCTATTATCAAGATTTGACGACTATTCCTCTGGTTCTATGCTGGTATTATAGTTGTCATAGGCACCCTTAAGTTCTTGCACCACGGGTGCCAATTTTCCCCACAGTCGCTAGAAGCTGTGAAAGTTGATTTTTAATTGACTCCAGGTCATTGTTTTTATTTTGATTAATTTCCTGGTCTGCGTGCTCATACGAAACAGATGCGCGCGTACACTGCACAATGTCACCTACCGGTTCACTGTCCACATTTTGCGAGTTATCACCGTTCGCCTTTCACGAGTTGGTGTTCTTTGTTTTGCTGCCTTTCCCAGTTTTCCAGTTTGCAGTGCTGTCAGCCCTTTCGGCCTTTTCATGACAAAGACTGTTCATGCCTTTAAATACAGTGTCCAGAATGGCATTCTGTGCACTCAAGTCAGTGGGGCCTCACCCTGCTTCAGAGGGAGACACAACACACGCTTCTTTCGAAGCACTAGCAGTGTTGGCTGGAAGTGATTCACACTTTGATAATGGCATTTCGCCTGTGTTATTATTAAATCCAAAAATGACGATGAAAAGAGTATTAACTGATGTTGGTAACTTCTCGACGATGTTTTGGAATCCACTCCACAATGATTGAAACAAAATTTTAAACTTTTAGGAACAATGTAACTATAGAAAATGTAATAAACACATGAGTAAAAAACTTTTAGAACTATCCGCTTGCACGAATGCTTCAAGAGGACGTCCGTGCGCATGCGCTTATCTCGTGTAGCCTCCTTAGGTTGGAATGGGAGGTAGAACTAGAATTCTAGTGTGTACTAAAAGAATTTGATATTCTATTTGATTTCTGTTTCTATCACAGCATCTACAATTAATTTGTTATATTACCTGGTTTATCATGTACAACAATTTTGTCAGAAGATGACCACATTTTCTTGGATTGATTGGCGTTTCATTAAATGTTCTGGCCTGAAAAAAAAAGATACAATGGTAAAGGAGTGAATAATAAAATATCTTTCATACAAGAAAACAATACAGTGATCACAAAACCTGACATGGAATTTTGACCAAATCAAAACTGGAAAGTGATTCAGTAAAAATTATCTTTCAGCTTTTCACCCAACAGAACTAGAGAATCCCACCCATCAGAAAAGAAATATGAAAACATTAATTCTGCGATGCCATTTTCATGTTTAGTTTTTTAATAGGCCTTCATTTTGCAATATTTTATTTATAAAATCTTGACTTTGGCCTAAAAAAATTAAAAATCCATTTCTCAGGCCCTCCTGCATGATCCTTTCGGCTACCATATGCTGCTATCTTTTTATAACCAATGTAAATTTTAAAAAAATAAAAAATTGAATGTTTTATGACTGATACTTACCCACGTTAATAAAAAATTGATAAATTTGTCCCTGGAGTACAAAAAGGCTTTGCAATGCTTTAACAAGCATTCCAAAGACTCCTTGCTCTCAAAGGATGAAATACACCACCATCCATGCTATTCCGTAGATTATGAGGCCTGAAACATAAACCAAGAGCATGAACTTTTGATGGCAAAAAAATAATTTCAGAAATAAACAATAAAATAAAAAACTGTTCGGCCACATGCAATTTTACAAATAATGACCTGAGAAACAGAAGATCTACTCTGTGGGGCCTTATGGTGTATAAGAATGTTGCGAACTGATGATGAAAGAGCCCCACAACAAAAATCCCTGAAAATCTTTTGATCAAGAGCTAAAGGCTATAAAGTAGTGCTGAAGGTACAAGCTTGGTAGAGCCAGATAAGAGCCAGTACTTGTCATATGTGCAGGGATAGAAGTATATTTGAACACATTCAACAGTCTTTATCCCAATTATTCTCCCTTCCTCATGCACACAAACAATGACACCCATATACAATTGATTACACACACACAATGACACCCATCATGCACACACACAATGACACCCATATACAAATGATGATTACATAAATGCAGTAGGAGAAACAATGCATCATAGAAATGGAAAGGGTCCTAAAATAGTTGTCTTGAATGTTTTATCACTTTCATATTTACTGTTTGCAGCATGTGCTTGACTAAGCACTGCCAGAACAAAATTCCAAAAATGATAGCTAAGGGTCAAATTTGTCGTATTAACAGGTTCGGTATGAGAAACTTCAAATAAGGAACAAATTATTGTTACCACATTTTTTTGCGATATTCAAGTAAGAATGTGGGAAAACTAGAGGGGGTATCAGTACCCCTTGGCTCTCCAACAGGTGGTCAATGTAAAGGGGTGGCTGGAGTAAAAAAAAAGTTCAAAACTTGCAGACAAAAGTCCAAAATTAAAGAAAATAAGCAGCTAAAGGGTTAAATAATATAATAATAACCCCTAAGAAGCATGCTAACATAAAATAGGAACCATGGCAATATGCTACAAGGTAAGTCTCCTCTTTGAAGAAAAGAAAGACAAACCTCAAAACCTGCACAAAAAAGTAAAAAAAAAAAGTATCACATTTGTTTCAATGGGTTAAAATTGAGAAAAATACCCTGATAATGTCACAGCAACCACCATGGCAATATGCCAGTAAGGTGAAACCCTACATGAAAATATCCACTTGGAAGAAAAGAAAGAAAAACCTCAAAATCTGCACATTAAAGTAAAAAAAGTATCACATTTGTTTCAAAGGGTTAAAATTTAGAAAAATACCCTGAAAATGTTACAATAACCACCATGGCAATATGCCAGTGAGGTAAAACTCCACTTAAAATAAATATCAAAACCTGCACAAAAAGTCCAAAATTAAAGTAAATAAGCAGCTAAAGGGTTAAATAATATAAAAATAGCCCTAAGAAGCATCCTAACATAAAATAGGAACTATGGCAATATGCTACAAGGTAAGTCACTACTTGGAAGAAAAGACAAACCTCAAAACCTGCACATAAAAGTAAAAAAAAGTATCACATTTGTTTAAAGGGTTAAAATTGAGAAAAATACCCTGTCACAGTAACCACCATGGCAATATGCCAGTAAGGTGAAACCCTACATAAAAAATATCCACTTGGAAGATAAGAAAGACAAACCTCAAAACCTGCACATAAAAGTAACAAGCCAAGACCAATACCGGGTCTGGACCTGCGTCGCTGCATGCAATTGAATCGGCAAACAGGAAGTGGCTGCACAGCAGATCTGAAAATTGCATACACGATACAACTGATCATTATCAGGCTCCAGATGAATATAAAATCAATCCTTTGCATAGAAGCCGAGAAAAGTTTGACGAAAAATTTCATTGTTCAGTGGGTACAGTAAAATTTCAAAGTATCAGCAAACAGGAAGTGGCTGCACGGCAGACCTGAAAATTGCATACACGATACAACTCATCATTATGAAGCAGCAGACCAAATATAAAATCAATCCCTTGCATAGAAGCCGAGAAAACCTTGACGGAAAATTTCAATGTTCAGTGGGTACAGTAAAATTTCAAAGTATTGGCAAACAGGAAGTGGCTGCATGGCAGACCTGAAAATTGCATACACGATACAACTCATCATTATGAAACAGTAGACCAAATATAAAATCAATCCCTTGCATAGAAGCCGAGAAAACCTTGACGGAAAATTTCAATGTTCAGTGGGTACAGTAAAATTTCAAAGTATCGGCAAACAGGAAGTGGCTGCATGGCAGATCTGAAAATTGCTTACACGATACAACTCATCATTATGAAGCAGCAGACCAAATATAAAATCATTCCCTTTCATAGAAGCCAAGAAAACTTTGACGGAAAAAGTGTTTCGGACGGATGGACTGACGGACGTACGGACAGACGGATGGACGGACTGATGGACCGAGTCGAGCGGTTACTAGACCTGCTCTGCCGCTGGCGACGCAGGTAAAAAAAATATCACATTTATTTCAAAGGGTTAAAATTTAGAAAAATACCCTGAAAATGTTACAATAACCACCATGGCAATATGCCAGTGAGGTAAAACTCCACTTAAAAAAAATATCAAAACCTGCGCACAAAAGTGCAAAACCTGCACACAAAAGTCCAAAATTAAAGTAAATAAGCAGCTAAGGGTTAAATAATATAAAAATAGCCCCAAGAAGTATCCTAACATAAAATAGGAACTATGGCAATATGCTACAAGGTAAGTCACTACTTGGAAGAAAAGAAAGACAAACCTCAAAACCTGCACATAAAAGTAAAAAAAAGTATCACATTTGTTTAAGGGGTTAAAATTGAGAAAAATACCCTGACACAGAAACCACAATGGCAATATGCCAGTAAGGTTAAACTCTACTTGAAAAATATCCACTTGGAAGAAAAGAAAGACAAACCTCAAAACCTGCATATAAAAGTAAAAAAAAGTATCACATTTGTTTTAAAGGGTTAAAATTTAGAAAAATACCCTGAAAATGTTACAGTAACCATCATGGCAATATGCCAGTGAGGTAAAACTCCACTTAAAAAACTTTTTTTTTAAAAAGCACAAAATCCAAACCTGTAAACAAAAGAAGTCCAAAATTGAAGTAATTAAGCAGGAAAAGGGTTAAAGAATATAACGTAGCCCTAAGATGCATGTTTACATACAATAGAAAGCATGGACATATGCTACAAGGTAAATCTACACTTGGAAGAAAGAAAAAAAAAAACCCCATGAAAACCTGCACGCAAACGTCAAAATAAGTCTAAAAATCTATTCAAAGGGTTAAAAAATTTTTAAAAATGCACTGGAAAGATATCAATGTTATAATAATCACCACTGCAATATGCAGTGAAGTCAACCTTACTTGAAATTGTTTTTTTTTTATCACAACCTGTACATAAAAGTCAGAAGCTGTAAGCCTAAGTCCAAAAGCTGTACAAAAAAATCCAAAATTGAAGTAATTCAGCAGGAAAAGGGTTAAATAATACAAACATAGCCCTAAGATGCATGTTTACATACAATAGAAAGCATGGACATATGCTACAAGGTATATCTCCACTTGGAAGAAAGGAAAAGAAAAAGCATCAAAACCTGCACGCAAACATCAAAATATGTTTAATAAAAATCGATTGAAAGGGTTAAAATTTAAAAAAAAAATGCACTGGAAAGATATCAATGTTATAGTAACCATCACTGCAATATGCAGTGAGGTCAACCTCAATTTAATTTTTTTTTTTTATCGCAACCTGTACATAAAAGTAAAAAGCTGTAAGACTAAGTCCAAAACCTGTACATAAAAGTCCAAAATTGAAGTAATTCAGCGGGAAAAGGGTTAAATAATACAAACTTAGGCCTAAGATGCATGTTTACATACAATAGAAAGCATGGCCATATGCTGCAAGGTAAATCTCCACTTGGAAGAAAGGAAAAAAAAAAACCCATCAAAACCTGCACGCAAACATCAAAATAAATCTAAAATTTGATTCAAAGGGTTAAAATTAAGACAAAATACCCTGGAAAAGAGTTAAATGTTACAGTGAACCACCATAACAATATGCAGAAACTAAACAAAATTTTAAAAAAGCCAAAAAATCAAAACCTGTACACAAAAGTTCAAAATATTTGAGAGCGGACGCCGACATGAGGGCTATGCCATTGGCTCACACAACTAACGTTGGTGAGCCAAAAATAGCCTCAATTAGGTGCTAATAACATGTTCAGATTTCTACTTTATTTTAGGCTGTACTTTAAAACTAGCACACAAAAACAAAAAACAAATAGCTAAGTTTTGTTTAATCAATGATCATGACTCTGAAACTACTTGCACAAAAATTCTGAAAAATGCACAGATGCAAATTTTGACAACAAAAGAAACTGAAGTTATCTAGTATATATCCCCAAAATACTGCATACCAATTTTTGTTCAAATCAGGTGCCTGGTGGGTGGAGAAATTTTCAAACCTGCAACTCTCAATAGTTTAAGAGAAATCACTGCAGATGAACAGATGGACACATGCAGTCATTTCTAAAGTTCTCAGACACTGCATCTGAGGACAATTATGTCTGATGCAAAATAAACTTGAAAACAATAAATATAATAAATACCTCCTGGAGGACTGTACTTTTATCAATGTTACCAAATGGATTTCCACCACCTGAAAACAAAAAAAAGAAGAAAATTATTATAGCTAGTGTAGGTTATTAATATTATGGTACATTTAACTTTGGGTAGTTCAAATCTCGAAGAAGAGATTCAGTACAGTAGAATCCTCTTAATTGAATATCCATTTTGCCAGTGAAAATTATTCAATTAACAGGAGTATACAATTAACAGGGATTTGGTCAGTTTTCTGTGTTCTGGGGGTAAACTTAGCATTTATTCTATTATATCTTGTTTGACAGAGCTCACAGAGCCAGTGAAAATTATTCAATTAACAGGAGTATACAATTAACAGGGATTTGGTCAGTTTTCTGTGTTCTGGAGGTAAACTTAGCATTTATTCTATTATATCTTGTTTGACAGAGCTCATAGATCTCTGTCAAACAAGATATAATAGAATAAATGCCTGCATTGGAAGTAGTGAGGCCAAAAAGGTTGATAAATAAGGGAAATTTGGTGTGTGTAACAGTAATTTTTTCTGACGTATATTATAAAAATTTATATACAATTAACAGGAGTTTACTCTACAACCCATATGCAATTAACAGATCAAATTTGTACTGAAGGTATGGTAAATGGTTTTGTGTTTGAATTACACATAATTATGGCAAAGAGAGTCTTACAGAATGGGTAAAATAACCTGTACACCCACAGATCAGAAAATTCCTAAAAAAGTAATTTCTAAATTTTGTGAAAACCATATCATGTGACACCTCTTTGGAACGTGACCGTCAAGGCACTCTCCAATAATTTGTAATAGAACAAATTTGTATGAACAAAATATTATTTGTGTTTGCCTGAATATGGAACATGAGTGAGGAAAATGTTGGCTTTTGCATTTGTACGGGCCTCATTTTTTCGGAAAGCCCTGACAGTGACTTCTAGCACTCAACCAATTAATTTTGAGGGAAATGTTGGCGATCACTATTAATTTGTGATGAGATGTAGAGTGAAATTACCATCAATATCATTAATTTCATAAAAAAAACAGACAGACCATCACTATTATTAGGCTTGTGAGAGTATACAATTAACATGGCTCCACTGTGAAACAAAATCCAATAAACTAAATAATCAACTCTTGTGATGCGAGTCCTCTAGCAAGGGAAGCATAAGTACCATTGATTGTCTTTCATTTTATACTTGTGTGGGGCAGTGCGGATGGAATCAAAGATGCAGAGGCAGCGGAGCCAGGGGGGCACGTGCCCCTCCACTTTTTTCCCCACAGATATGTTTAGCAGTTACACAATGAATTAAAATGAGTACATGCAAACATGTCAATATAAGCCATTCCTGTAACATTATTTGCAAATCCAAACAATATTTAGCAAGAGAATCCCTCTTTTGGTCGCTTCAGTCCATTTCTTCTACTTCAGCTATCTTTCAACATGAAGACTAGCCTTCCAGTTGGAAGATAGTTGAAGTAGAAAAAATGGACAGGGCAATGACCACACAGCGGCATATTCATCTAAACAAGAGACTATATCAAGTCATGGTACATTTACTGATATATGATTATATCTTACCTCCTACAAGTATCTGGGAATTTCATTGGTTCAAAGATGTCACATGCAGACTTCATATAAAACCATATACTGTCTGTCAACATCAATATACGCTGACAGCTATGGGTAATCTCCCCTTTGTTCATTGATTATTAAAAATGGCGGCAGCCAATAAATGCTTCAAGTTGAAAGATTGAGTGTTGGAAGCCCATATTTGGTCTGAAGTGCAGGTTAGGCAACTTAAAAGGCTTCATATTCTGTGGATGTGTGTCACGTTACCTTCGAAATGAAACTGTTTGGTATGTATGAATTTGCCTTGTTACAATTTATGGGGCACTCTCCAATAAATTGTAACAAGGCAAAGATACATGGACACATTGTGAGAATTCTCTTATTTAATTTTGATCGCTGTTGTTATTAGCTCTGTAGATCGATGCAGCAGTCAGTAAGATATATTCGTTACACAATTTGTTGGTGGCATAATATGGTATATATGGTGTCAGTTAATTCCATATTGGACTCGAGCTGTGCTCGAGTCCAATATGGAATTAACTGACACCATATATATAATTAACTGACACCATATATACCATATTAAGTCACCAGAAAACTGTGCAACTAATAGTAACCTTTCTCACACTGGATAGAACCATGATAACATTGTAAATTAGTGCCCGTCCACTTTTATCGAACTTCCACAGTCCCTGCAAAGATGCGCAAAGCAACCTTAAACACCAATGACCAAATAAACAATTTACTGGTGTTTAAGGTCACATGTTTCTACACAATGGCTAATTATGACCTCAGCATGGAGATAAAGTCAAGTCTAGTCAATTGTTTTTACCCAAGCTGCCCATTTTAGAGGACTTCCAACCCAAGCACTGGTGACAGGGTCCTATTTTACTAGTAAAACTGGGCTTCTTTACCACAGTAAACAAGCACTGATTCACTTCCTGGGGTTCCCATAGGGGAATAAACAAATAAAGAATTAAAACAGTAAATTAATATTGAGGACAGTTTTTATTCACTGGGATACATCAATTAACATATGCCGTATATATAAACATGTTTTCTAAAACAAAAACAAAGTGAACTAGAGCTGTGTGGTATTGAAATTTCAGGTTCGGCATCGGTATTTTTCGGGTGGGTAAATATCTCGGTTTCGGTACGGTATTCGGTATATGCATAGAACACTGAAAATGGTGGCTAACTCACCCAATTTCCCAACATTAAACCATATAGTAACTTAACTGGTTCGGCGCCGACATCTCGTTAATTGACAAGTTACTGTGATAACTCATCAGTCTAGCAACTTATTTAATGAATCAATCCATTCATTGTGAATCATCACACTGCATCGAGTGATTCATTAAATAACTTGACAAGCTAATCAGTTGGCCTCCCCGTCCTTCATACATGTACCATGCCCCTCCCCCATTGAATTGGATGGAAGAAACATATATGATCTTCAACTTCAGGCCTTAGCAGTAAGTTTTCGCTGGCAGAAACACTCTTGGTCTACCCCCTCCCCCCCCCCCCACCTCATCTTTCGAAGAGGCAACAAGATTGTTCTCCAGTGAATCCAGTGTGACAGTGTCCAATATCCACACAAATATGCAATTAAATTGAAGTAAACTCTCTATGATAATCCCAGTTGTGAAAACATTGTGCAATCATTATCAATCATGCAATGCATCAATGACATGGTGTTATCCACCTTTCACTGTTTGGGTTCATTCATGATAAAGGTATAAAATAACATGTTTTATGACATTCACCTAGTTGAAATTATAGGGGATTATGAGTGGAATCACTCTATCAGTGTTCACTAACTTCAATTCTGGTTCTTTGCCTCATACACGTTTCTGAAAATTCCAGAGAATCTACGATTTCCAGGATAAATTAGGATAAATTTTCAGTTTCTATAAAAAAAAAGGTGCAAATCGATTATTTACTAATAACAGCAAATCATTTTCAAAGCATTTGCTGCACCTCAATCGACCAAATGAACTTCGATAATGCTAAATCTGATGTCACCTGTTGGCTTCTGTACATTGTTTTTTAATGTGTCTTAAAATTAAGGCCAATCACGTCTTTCCCATGTACGCTGGTGAGCA
Organism: Pictodentalium vernedei; assembly: GCA_031216915.1. Taxonomy (NCBI): domain Eukaryota; kingdom Metazoa; phylum Mollusca; class Scaphopoda; order Dentaliida; family Dentaliidae; genus Pictodentalium; species Pictodentalium vernedei. The sequence goes on along the minus strand of JAUFNR010000056.1, from coordinate 142,576 downwards.
GTATAAATTATCTATTCAAAAGAAAATAAAGCAGATGATCGGGTGTTAAAGTTTGGGGGTTTGTATTGTAATAAAATGATCATTTGTTAAAAGTGTCCGCAACTTAAAATATTAATGCTGAATTGAAAGAAATGTTGTAAAAAATCACGGAGACAATAACCACTTGCAGTATTAACATTTGTATGTCAAGTTGTCAACGTATTTAATTTTCAAAACAAGTGGAGTATTTCCAACCATATATCAACTTTTTTATTTTTATTTTTTTATTTCTTTCTCTGATGTGTTCAGCAGCGTTTGCTGCTACCTGTAGCTTACAAAGTCCACATTTGCCTGTTTTCTTATCAATTTGATCAAAATATGCTACCCACAGGCTTTTAGATTTACGATCCATCTTGATGAGTTGACTTTCTCTCAATTTCGCAGAAAAATATAAAAACGAAATAACCGTTATTTTGATTTGGTTTTGGTATGGTTTTCGATATCCCTCTAATACCAAAACAGTACCGAAAATTCGGTATACCGCACAGCACTAAAATGAACATATGTGGATAATATCCAAAATGAATTAAAGGCAAATAACAAATTAGAACAGATTCTTCCGTCAACTAACAGTTGCAGAAAAAGATATGGAAGGAAAATGACAAACTGGTAGTACCAATCTGGTCCAGTATGGAGTATGTTAACCCTTTCAAAATGATATGCATAAATTTGGGTGTGAAGCATAAGTTGAAAGACCATAAAACAAGCTATTAATTGAAAATAGAAATTGTTTTCCTTTTTGGAATTCACCAAAAAACCTTTTCACAATTGTTTCTAATGAGGAGTCAAAGCTGACTTTGAAAGCTTTTTGAGAATATTACTGGCTGGTTTCGGCCATTATTTTGGATAAAGAATTTACATAGATGAGATTTACTCCAAGGCTGTAGAGTCCACAGGGATATTTACTCAGTTAAGGCCTAAAAAAATTAAAAATCTGTTTCTCAGGCCCTCCCACATGATCCTTTTGGCTGCCGCATGCTCTCTTTTTATAACCAATGCAAACTTAAAAAAATAAAATTAAATGGTTTATGTCTGATATTTTACCCAAGTTAAAAAAAATTGATAAATTTTCCCCTTGAGTGCAAGAAGGCTTTGCAATGCTTTAGCATTGCAAAGCCTTCTTGCTCTCAAGGGACGGAATACACCACCACCCAAAATTTAGGCCTCATAATACGAAATACACCACCACCCATGCTATTCTGTAGATTATGATCCCTAAAACATACCAAGGACATGAACTTTTGGTGGCAAAGAAATAATTACAGTAATAACAAATAGAATTAAAACCCGCTTGCCGGCATGAAATTTTACAAATAATGGCCAGAGAAACAGAAGATCTACTTTGTGTGGCCTAATAATGAATATTTTTTATATCCAGAAAGTGTGACTAATCCTGTACAATGCACAGGGTTAGTCACACTTTCTGGTGATAAAAAATTGATAACTGCTATGTCATTCACTACTTGAAAATGTGCACTCACTAAGGCTGTGCAATGCACAAGGTTAGTTGCATAATCGAGTTTATTTTATTTATAACCAGAAGGATAAAAATGACTAACAGAGTTAGTTGGTAGGTTAACTGACTTACCAACGGCATTGCATAGGCTGCCATATAACAAACTAAATGAAAATAGACACTGATTAAGGCTGTAAAAATGCACAGGGTTAGTTGGTTACATGATACATACGGTGGAGGATTCAAGTCAGTAATGGAATTACTTATACTGGATTGTGTAAATTTTTTAAAAGTGAATTCCAAAAATGAAAACATATTCTATTTTCATTTAATAGCTTGTAAAAAGTAGACAACAATTAGGCCATAAAAAGTAAATCTGTTTCTCAGGCCATTATTCGTAAAATTGCATGCGGGCGAGCGTTTTTTTATTTTATTTTTTATTTCTGCAATTATTTCTTTGCCATCAAAAGTTCATGTTATTGGTTTAGGTTTTAGGCCTCATAATACGGAATAGCATGGGTGGTGGTGTATTTCGTCCCTTGAGAGCAAGAAAGCTTTGCAATGCTAAAGCATTGCAAAGCCTTCTTGCTCTCAAGGGACAAATTTATCAATTTTTTTAACTTGGGTAAAATATCAGACATAATCCATTTAATTTTTATTTTTTTTAAGTTTACATTGGTTATAAAAAGAGAGCATGCGGCAGCCACAAGGACCATGTGGGAGGGCCTGAGAAACAGATTTTTACTTTTTTTAGGCCTTAGAAACTAATTGCACATGAGGATATCAGAGACAATTTAATCCTAAAGCCTCATAGGGACTGTAGGATTAAATTATTACTGAAGCCTCCTGCAATTACTAGATAATAATAATAATACTTGTTTTTTCCACTCATTTGCAGTGGTCTTCCAATGAGGTGGCCTGCATAAATCCTGTCCCCTGCCAGGTATTTCCTCCACCACTCTCCCTCCTAATTCCACACCATTCAGACAAAGAATTTAATAATTTCCCCTACTGGCATTTTCTCAATCTCTCCAACTACAATACTGACCCTTTCAAACCTCGCTCACCCACACATCTCCCATGTTTCCAACCCATTCTTCTATTAGTTTCTCTAGGTGGCTTATTCTACTGGACAAGTATTTGGGGCATTGTGAAAAAAAAATATTCCAGGCTCTCTGTTACTCCCAAGCTGCACATTTGGCAGCCTCTTCCTTTGCCTTTCCCCATTTTTCCTCTCAACAAAACTTAAAAGAGTCTGGTGCCCTAGCAGGAGTTTCTAGCCTGGTCTTTGCTGCCTGTGTCAAGGCAATCTGACTTGGCTGTATCAGGAAAACATTCTCATGAATTATTAGGCGCACATTCTGATGCAACACAGTCTGCCAAAGTTGCAATTAGGTGTTACAGGTTAAAGCTAGATCTTTAAAATTGGTTGGCTACTTTTTTTCTAATACACTGAGCATAACGTACAGAACCCATTGAAATAAGCTACAAAAGCAAGTGAATTTATGTTTCATTTTAAGCCAGTGATTTCATTACTTGACAATCTTAGTGGTGAGAGCTGCTTGATAAACCAGGCCTGGCATTCTTGAGGAGTGCAGGAGTGATGCATGCCTACTACACACCTAGAAAAACTTGAGGGCAATTTTTTGCGCCCCTTGATTTTCTGGAAAGCCAAACCTGTTTGGGACTGCCTCTAAAATCTATTATCATTTCGTCCCCTGAGTTCCAATGTGTTCTATGTGCCTACTGGCACATAGAACACTCTGGAACTCAGGGGATGATTTGTCAATGTTGCATTGATTCGCAATAATACATGACCCATTCTGTGGTACATTTCGATACATTTTGAGTGTAGAAGGCAGTCACATAAGAATTGAATGCAACATTTTGAATAATGAGATGATGTGTGTGCCAATTTTTCCAATAGGTAGATGAATGTAGTACAATTTTTCAGTCACAATATTAATACCTTGAAGTGAATATAACCAAAATAGCATACAAGTTTTTGGATTGAACATTTCAGGTGCAATTGCACTCCCAGGCAATCTGTGGAGGGCAACTGTTTTGCACTCCTTGATTTTCTACATTGCCAGGCCCAACAAACAAAAAAATGTCTAAGCTTTTCAAGTCGATACAACTGGAACTGTAATTTCAAACGTGGACAGAGAATTTTGAACAGATCACCAGCCGGTTGAAATTCTTTGTTCACACCTCAAAATTTCAATTGTTGAATGAGATATGCAAATACATGTCTATCAGTCAATTGCATTAGTCTTTCTTCAATGGGTCATGATTCAGACTTTATTACTTGATTAGTTTAATATCAGCCGAGATATAAGTCCAGAGTAACTTCAAATCAGTCTGAGACTGAAGGTTGAAGGCTGATATGGAGTTACCCAGGGCTGATCCAACTGCTTTTGTGATATATGTTTCAGCAAAGAAAATGATAAATTTTAAGTAATTTGTATATTTTTTATACTTACCAATGGCTCAGGCTAGCTGGTGCTAACTCAAAAATTAATCCAGGGCCAAACACAAATTTTGCCCCCAATCCCCAAAATTTGCATGCAAAACAGAAAAAAATCTAATCCTATCTGGTCCTCCATACTTTTGAGATCTGTGCGTGTGCAGAATCCAGGAAGGTACCGAAATTGGCGCCAACCATCATTCTTGCTACAGATTGCCTGTTGAATGTTATAAACAGCGAGGAGGTATGAGAGCCAACTCATGGGAGGGCCATACCCATCTGGGCTATTGGTAAGTATAAAAAATATACAAATTACTTAAAATTTATCATATTTTTATACAACAACCAATGGCCCAGACTAGCTGAATCGTAAAAAGGCTGGCGGGCCTAGGATTTAAAGGAAAATCCAATCTCTCAATTACTTCAGTAAAGGATAGCTCCTACAGGAGAATAGAGAAGATAGGAATTATACATGTCTTTCTCCTTTACGAGAAAAGAGAAAGGCATAACACCAGCAATGTAATTGAGTATTACATAATATATAATTTCTCCATTTAATGCCAGCATAACCCATTATACTAATTCGGTGAAGGAAAACCAATATATAAAGATAGTCCAGAGAATGAGAATCTTTATACTCATTTAAAAGTGTCCGACGATTGTATATTAATGTCTGTTTGACAAGTGACATATGCAAATGCTTCATAGTGAGCTACACTTTAAAAACTGTACATAAATGAGATATAGTTATTGCTTCACACCGAGCTACACATTAAAACCATCTCAGCACCGACTCAGGATTACTGACACCTGAGGAGGTCTTCCCTTGCATTTCACTATAAAGTCACATGATCATAGGGGAAAAAAACATCCCCCCTTCCCCTTGTTCTGAGGTAAATATCCACAGAATGAAGAAGGCAGCAGAACAGCGTCAATGCTGGAACGGACTGCCTAAATACCTATAGATGTAACTATTAATGGATGACATCCTGAGTAACAGAAAGAGGACCCAAAGATCTAAGGTCACCAGAGATGGACTCTAAATTTCTCAGGTAAAACTTGGTAAATGAAGAGGGCTGTGTCCAGTATGCAGTCTTCATGAGATAAGTAATGGCTATACTCTTGGAATAAGCCCAAGAAGTGTACAGTGCTTTGACCTCGTGCACTGATATCTTATTAACAGAACGTTGATCCGAAGATAGATTTTCATAGGCAATGCGTATTGCCAACTGAATCCATCTAGCAACTGAATGAACAGAAACATCTTTCCTGTTAGGAATCAATGAAAGAAACAAGCGTTTTCTTCCTTTTCTAATGAAATCGGATCGACGTTTATATAAGCGCATAGGACACAGCAAAGGTCTACGGTTGTCCAAGGATGGTAGAGCCTTAATGATACGAGGCTCAGGCTGCTTGACTGGAATCTGATTCTTAACCAGAAATCCCACTTCCGTAGTGAGGGTAATGGTATTACCGACACTACAGTAGTAAGATTCATCAACAGATAAAGCATGATGTTCACAGACTCTTCTAGCAGATGAAAAGGCTAAGAGTAACGCCATTTTATAGGTCAAGGATTTGAACTCTATGACATCCAATGTCTCAAAAAGAGCTTCGAGCTTCAACAGAACCCAAGCCAAATTCCACTTAGGAATTAATCTGAGGATTCCAGGTCTACTGATAGAGAAATTTCTAACCAGCTTGGATAATGAAGTATTTGATCCAATAGCCAAGTTATCATGATGGACGTAAGTATATGAAAACACAGACCTATAGCTCTTAATAGTGACGGGCTGCAGTTTGAGATCGTCAAACAAGTAGACCAAAAAATCAGCAATATTTGGTAAGGACGGATCGAATACGTCTATCGACTGATCCTTACACCAACGGAAGAAAACCCTTCACTTCGCTACGTAGTTCAACGAAGAGGAGGACCTCCTGCAGTTAGAAATTGTGTCCACTGCGCGTCCTGTAAACTATTTTCCGTGCAAGAAGGACTGCACTAAGGAAATACGTGACTGACCTTCCGGGAGGTGATGCAGTGCGTGTGACTTCCCCTGATAAAGAAGGTCCTCTTGTGGAGGAAGCTTCCAGGGAATGTCCCATAACAGACACCTGAAAAGATTGATCCAAGGTTTCTGTGACGACAAAGGTGCTACTAGCAGAATTTTGCAACAAGACTGTTTGATCTTTAACAGAATCTGCTGAATCAATGGAGTTGGAGGATATACATATCCTATCATTCCGTCCCATTAAATTGACAGAGCGTCTACTACGTGCGCTCGATGATCGGCACATGGCGACATGAACAGAGGTAACCGATTGTTCAGGTGTGTTGCAAAAAGATCTATCCTGGGGCGATCCCACTGGTAGCAAATCTGTCTGAATATTCACTTATTGAGAGTCCATTCCGATGGCAACAGGAGACTTTTCCAAGAGAGTGAGTCTGCTAGTACGTTCAGACGATCCAGTATATGACGGACAGAGAGATGAACATCATGATTCATGATGTATAGGAGAATCCTCTCCATTAATTCGAATAATGGAATCGAATGAGTGCCGCCTTGGTTCCTGAGTAAGCAACTACTCTCGAATTGTCCGACAGAATTTGAATGTGAACGTTCACTTTTTGGCGAATCCAATGTTGAAGTGCTGGCCATATTGACATCATCTCTTTGATGTTTACATGCTTCTCTATGAACCGAGACTCCCAAAGACACTGACACTTCAAGTCTGCGGAACTTACGGTCGTGCCCCAGCCCATCTGGCCGGATCTGGCAGTTGCAGTGGAACTCCCTGAGTTAACCACTGAAGATCTGCCCAAATCTGAACCTTTTGTTTTACTAGGTCTGTTAAAACAATACTGGTTTCAAGCGAATGCGTCTTCACACTCCAGTTCTGAGTAAAGAGTATCTGGAGGGGACACATGTGCAGGCAGCCCATCAGAATAAGATCTGCAGCTGCACCGAACAGACTCATCAGTTGCATGAATTCCCTCGCTGTTAATGTGTCTGAGAGTAGACAAAAGCAAGCATAACAACTGACTAATTTTGCTAGGGTAATGGAAGATGAACCAGACTGTTGTGAGTCTCGAAGCTCATTCCCAAGAGAATGAACGACTTGGATGGAGCTAGATCCGACTTTTTCTCGTTTACGATGAAACCGAGACGTCGGAGTAATAGAAGCAGACTCTGAACATCGTTCTGAAGTATAATTCTGTTGCCGTATCTCTGCAGAATGTCGACCAAGTAAGCAGACATTACTGCAGATGAATGAGCTTGGAAGTATGACATTACAGAGTTGATTATTCGAGTGAATGCCTAGGGAGCACGGTTCAGGCAAACGCACAATGCTTTGAACTGATAACCTTCCCTTGTACGGTGAATCACAGGTACTTTCTGAATGCCGGATGTACCAAGACTTGAAAGTAAGTGACCTTTTGATCTATGCTTGCCGCATAGTCGTTCACTCGAAAGCTCACTTTTTCCGACCGAATGGTCTCCATATATAACTTTGGAGCCATGATAAGCTTGTTTATCCAGCTCAAGTCTATTACCAGTCGGAACGAGCCGTCTAGCTTCGGTATGAGGAACAGGTAACTGTAAAAACCCTGAGAATTTTGATTCTCGATGACCTCTATTGCTTCCTTTAATAAGAGAGCCCGTAACTCCGCTATTAGAGACTCTCTTTTGAAAGTTTCTGCTGAAAGATTTGTCCAATGTAGACATCTCGTTAGTGGGGGTTTCGCTCAGAATGATAGCCATAAGCTGTCCGAGACTACACTTCTCACCCACTGATCTTCCATGACTGCTATCCAGTTTCTCGCGAAGTTTGATAACCTCCCGCCAACTGGCAAGCAATAGAGGTCTTGAACATCACCTGTAGGACTTGCAAAGCTTACAGGAGAAAAACTTCATCCTCCCCGAGAATATCCTCGCCCCATCGGCTTAGAGGTGTCTGACCTATAGTCGCGATCAGACTTACGCCCCTTTCCCCGAGTCGCTATTTTGAGCTCCTCTGGCAGTAATTGTTTCTTGTACCCTCGCGAGGAGTTCCCTTTTGATGATTTTGATTTGGAACGCGTCCTCACTTACTCCGGTCTGCTGAAGCGGGTTGTTGAGACGTTGACTTCAATAGCAGAGCACTGGACACTTTCTTAGTAGCTTGTTCATATACTAACGAAAGCTTGTCGTCAAAGATAGTATGTCCGGAGACCGGAGCGACCCAGAGAAAGGTTTTCACCTTGTCATCTATAAGTGATGATGATGCAAGGGCAGCATCACATCTAATTAACTCCAGATTAGCCACTGTCAGGGTGGAGTTATACGTGGCATACATTATTGCCCTGGAAAGAACTCTAAGAGGGGTATACACATCCTCAAATTCCTTCCTGTTGAAACGTTGCGCCATAGCTCTGGTAAGGTGATCTGCGTAGGACATTGCGTCCAAATTCGCTCTATTCGATGAAATTGCAATTTCCATTACATCTGAGTGAATACTGAATGATGCAGGTAAGGATATATCTAAATCCCGGCCTGCTCATCCAAACACAGTGGAGCTCTCTGCACATCTTCTCCAACCGTTTTAAATGAAAGTGGTCCAAGGAACGGTATATTTATGGAAGATGTTGAAAAGAAACCGCCTCTTTTCCTCACGCTCGAGAGGTTAAATATGGCGTTGTCTAAATGGCCGAAAGCCTGTGACACCTGCCTGGACTGAACCGGGTAACAAAGGAAGTACTTCTTCCTTCCTCCATATAAAGTCGGCACCTAGAGACAGAAGCGATTTCTCTCTTGTTGTCACAGCTTGCTCAGGGTAGTATTGATGGATAAAATCCATCGCAACCATGTGTTGTTCCGAAAGGGAAGGGTAATCCTCTTCTTTATCCCTTTCACCATCCGCGAGAATCAGTTGCGAATCCATTGCATCTGCGTGAACAGACGACTGGACCGACCCAGCACCATCCGACAGCTCAGGTTCCGAGTCTGAGGGAGGTTGCTCCTGCACTTGCCGGGATGCTGCGATCAGCTGCGCAATCTGCGACAGCAAGTACGTCGAGGCCTGAGGAGCAGCGGTTTTCTGTTTCTTAGCCACTTGCTGCTCCTGGGATGGCGTTCTGGAGATGGATCTCTTCTCTAAACGTCCCGATGATCGAGGCCTCGGCTCCTTAGCTACCAGATGGCCCAACTTCAAGTGTGAACTGTGGCTCCTTCTTTGCATAGCAGGCTGGATATCTGAAGTCGGGTAGCTAAGAAGCGGTTGTGTGTGCGTAATGATTGTAGCGGAAGAAGCCGTGACTGTAGCCAATGCCGGCTGCACTCTAGACAGAGCGTCCCGAGCGGCAGGTGTGGAAGTGTGCACGGCCCGCGCAAGTTTCTCATAACAACATCTGGCCCCAGATGTTGCTGGGTGAGAGAAGGACCTCTCTCGCTCGGCCTTTTCAGATCTCACCGAGCCTCCAGACAAGAAACTTGCTGGCTTCCTCCCTAGTTCGGTCATCACTGGGTCAGCTTGTTTTGTTTTTGAGGTGCTCGCTCTACCCACTACACTTCCTTCAACCGCAACGGACATACCCGGTGTTAGGGCTCACACAGTAACCACTTCATTGATTGTGCTAGTTGCTGGCAAAAGATTACAATCACCGCCCAGTGGCCTTGTCCCTTGCCTAATATTCAAGAGCACCTTAGCAGCTAGATCTGTTTTCTCATCAGAGCACGACGACGGTAGCACACTTTTGGTAGGTGTCACATTACCATCACCATGCTCTTGTTCCTCTGAAAAAGAAACTGATAAACTTGAATGACCTTGCGGCGAGAGTACCGGCATCAGCCTCTCACCGCTAACAACGTACCGTGACACCTGCGCCCAACATTTGTCATCTCAATCAACACATGTAGGACAATAATTCATAGGAGTACATCGACTACAAGCAAGGCAACGCACATGTAAATCTGAGGAAGACTTCCTCGCCTTGCATTTTGAGCAATAAGCTTTCATGATTAATCAACACTAAGTCGATCGAACTCCCACAAACTCCACAATAAATATATGATAAAGATAAAGAATAATCAACAAGCAAAATCGAAATCGAAAAGTTAAAAAATTTATAGTAATTTATATATTTTTTATACTTACCAATGACCCAGACATAGCTGGTGCTAACTCTTAAAAATCTAGGACCAAACACAAATTTTGCCCCCCCAATCCCCAAAATTTGCATCTAAAACCAAAAGAAATCATGTCCTGAAGGACCTCCATACTTTGCCCTTACTGCACATGCGCAGTGTCAAGGACGTTCCGAAATTGGCGCCAATTATCATTCTCACAAGCAGTGCCTGGTCAGCGCTATGTACTCAGCGGGGAGGTAAGAGTTCCCAACTCCTGGGAGGGCCATCCCCGTCTGGGTCATTGGTAAGTATAAAAAATATATAAATTACTATAAATTTTTTAACATTTTTATACTGTACCAATGACCCAGACATAGCTGAATAGTAAAAAGGCTGCAGGGCCTAGGACATAGAGGAAAATTCAATAAGCTCAACTATATAATATAGAGTCAACCCCTCAAGGAGAAAAGGGGTATTAGGTTTTACATGTATCTTTCTTATTTTATGTTAAATTAGAAAGATACAATACCCTTCATAATTGAGCACAATAACATTCATGTTCTCTATTAACATCCAGTATAACCCCTTATACTAATTATTTTTAAAGTAAGCGAATAAATAAAGTTAGTCCAGAGAATTGAGACTCTTTATATTCTTTAAAAGTGTCCGAGGATTGTATATTAACGCCCATTTGACACTTGACATATACAAATGCTTCACACCGCGCTACACTTTAAAAATATGACATGAATGAATTTTTAACATTAATATTACACTTTAAAACCATCCCGGAAATGACTCAGAAATACTGACTTCGGAGGAGGCTTTCCCTTGCTTTTCACTATAAAGCAGGTGACCTAAGGGAACACCCTCCCCCCCCACCCTTCCCCTTGCCCTGGGTCAAATAGCCCAGAGCGAAGAGGGCAGCAGGACGGAGTCACTGCCAGAACAGAAAGCCTGCATAACTATAGTTGCAACTGTTTAGTGGACGACATTCTGAGCAACAGATAACAGACCTAAACAATGCAGGTCTCCAGAAATGGACTCAATATTTCTGAGATAAAAATTCGTGAATGTGGATGGCTGAGACCAATAAGCAGCCTTCATTAAATCTGTAATAGCAATACTATTTGCATAAGCCCAAGATGTAGAAAGAGCTCTTACTTCATGAGCCGAAATCTTAAGCACAGACTGCTGAGAAAAAGATAAATTTTCATAAGCAGTACGGATAGTTAATTGAATCCATCTAGCAATAGAATGGACCGAAATGTCCTTTCTATTAGGCATCAGAGACAGAAAGAAACGTTTTCGTCCCTCTCTGATAAACTGAGATCTCTGTTTATAAATACGTAACGCTCTAACAGGACAGAGTAAAGGCCTACGCCCGTCTGAAGACGGCAGAGCCTTAATAACAATAGGTTCCGGATATTTATTAGGAGCCTGATTCTTAGCTAAAAATCCCACATTAGTAGTGAAGGTGATAGTGTTCCCGACACTACGATAGTGAGAATCATCCACCGACAGTGCATGAAGCTCACTGACTCTTCTAGCAGAAGAGAAAGCTAAGAGAAAAGCTGTCTTATAAGACAAGAATTTGAAATCTACTGTCCCAAGAGGTTCAAATGGCTTTTCCTTCAGTTTAAGAAGAACCCAAGCTAAATTCCACTTAGGAATTAACCTAAGAGTTCTGGGTCTATTTATCGAGAAGTTTCTATCTAACTTAGATAAAGAGACATTAGATCCAATTTGTAAACTATCATGATGTGCATAGGTATCAGATAACATAGACCTATCACCCTTAGTAGTAACAGGCTGCAGTTTGATTTCGTCAAACAAGTATACTAGAAAGTTTGCAATGTCTGGTATGGAGGGATCAAAAATATCAACAGAATGATCCCTACACCAACGACGAAAAACCTTCCACTTAGCCGCATAGTTTAGCGAAGAGGAGGTCCTCCTACAGTTAGAAATCGCGTCCACTGCTCGTCCTGTAAAGTGCTTGCCATGCAAGAAGGACCGCACAACGGAAAAACGTGAAGGTTGAGACCTTGCGGGTTGTGATGAAGTTGACGCGGTTTCCCCTGCGAAAGAAGATCCTCCCGTGGAGGAAGCTTTCGCGGTAGGTCCCACAACAAACACCTGAGTAGATTTATCCACGGTCTCTGTGGAGACAGAGATGCTACCAACAGAATCTTGCATTGAGATTGTTTTATTTTTAGCAATACCTGCGGAATCAACGGCGTTGAAGGATACGCATATCCTATCATTCCGTCCCAAGGGATCGACAGAGCGTCTACTGCAAATGCTCTTAGATCCGGACACGGAGACACATACGTCTGGAACTGATTGTTGAGATGTGTCGCAAATAAGTCTATCATTGGCCGTTCCCATTGGTAGCAAATCTGATTGAATACTTGTTTGTTGAGAGTCCACTCCGACGGCAACAAGCGACCCTTTCGTGAAAGGGAGTCTGCTAGTACATTCAGACGACCCGGTATATGACGGACCGAAAGTAGAACTTGATGTTCTAGAGCAAACAGAAGGATTCTTTCCATTGAATTGAACAACGGAACTGAATGAGTGCCTCCCTGGTTCCGTATATACGCCACTACTGTCGTATTGTCGGACAGGATTTGGACATGAGCATTGTGAATAATGTCCATCCAATGACGTAACGCAAGCCAAATTGACATCATTTCCTTGATGTTTATGTGCTTGCCCAGGAATTGCGGATCCCAAAGACCCTGGCATCTCGAATCCGTTGGGATCAATGATGCACCCCAACCTGTTTGACTGGCATCCGTCATAATGGTAAAACTCGGATCCGGCAACTGCAGCGGAACTCCCTGAGTTAACCACTGAATATTTGCCCAAGTCTGAATCTCTCGTTTCACTTGATCTGACAAGAGAACGTCTATATCGAGCGAATGAATCTTTACACTCCAATTCTGAGTCAAGAAAATTTGGAGAGGACGAGTGCGTAACCGCCCCATCGGAATGAGATACGCAGCGGCTCTGCACAGACCTATCAGTCTCATGAACTCCCTCACTGTGACTTTGTCTGCGTGAAGACAATAGCGAGCATAGCAACTGACTAATTTCGCTCTGGTTAACGGCAGACGAATGAGATTGTTGTGCGTCTCGAAGCTCATTCCCAGATGTGTGAATGACTTGGACGGCACCAGATCCGACTTCTCCTCGTTTATTATAAAACCGAGACGTCGGAGCAATAGAAGCAGATTCTGCACATCGTTCTGAAGCGTTAACTCGTTGCCGTACCTCTGAAGAATGTCGTCCAGGTAGGCCGACGTTACCGCAAACGAATGAGCTCGGAAATACATCATTACCGAGTTCATTACCCGAGTGAAAGCCCAGGGTGCTAGGTTCAATCCGAAGCACATAGCCCGGAATTGATACACCACTCCTAGGACTGCGAAGCGTAGATACTTTCGGAATGTCGGATGTACCATGACGTGAAAGTACGCATCATTCAGATCTATGCTTGTTGCATAATCGTTCACCCGAATACTCGCTCTGACCGATCAAATGGTCTCCATATAAAACATCGGAGCGACGATCAGCTTGTTTATCCAGCTCAAATCTATGACTGGACGGAACGAGCCGTCTGGTTTCGGAACCAGAAACAGATGGCTGTAGAATCCCGGTGTTTCCTGGTCTTCTACGACCTCTACCGCGTTCTTCATTAAAAGAGACTGCACCTCTGATAACAGAGCGTCTCTTTTCTGCGGATTTGACGGAAGTTGAGTCCATTTTGGACTTTGAGTTAATGGAGGCTTTCGTTTGAAGGATATTTTTAGACCTTCCGAAATCACCCCTCTCACCCAAGGGTCGTCCGTAATTGACGCCCACTCTTGTGAAAAACTCGACAACCTTCTGCCAACCGGCACGCGATAGAGGTTGAAGCCATCACCTCCTGGACCTGCGGGAGGAGAAACCACGTCCTCCACGACCCGCACCTCGTCCCGTCGACCTCGGGGCGTCCGACCGGTTGTCCCGGCCCGAAGGACGTCCCACACGTGAGTCGCTGCCTTGACGGTCTCTTGAATAAGACCAAGAGGACACACCGGAACCTCTATAGGAACCTCTCTTGGGCGCATTAGACCCAGAAGTGCCTGTCTTACTCTTATCTGCCGTGTCCGACTTCTTAGAAGCGGATTTAAACAGCAGAGAATCCGAAGCTTTCTTAGTAATTTTATCGTAAATTGCAGAAAGCTTGCCGTCGAAGAGAAGTTCTCCGGAGACCGAAGCGACTCTGAGAGAGTTCTTCACCTTACTATCCACGAGTGTGGATGTAGCTAGGGCTGCGTCACGTCTAACCAACTCCAGGTTTGCCACTGAAAGGGCGGAGTTACACGTGGAATAAGCTACTGCCCTCTGAAAGAAGTCTTAAAGAGGATTGTATATCCTGGAATTCTTTCCCTTGAAGACGCAGTGATAACGCCTTTGTAAGGTGGTCTGCGTAAGATAAAGCATCTAAACTGGCTCTGTTAGACGAAATAGTCGTCTCCAACACCGCGGTTGGAATAGACGTAGACGACGGTAATGATAATTCTAAGTCTTCTGCTTCGTCGTCCATACGCAGAGGAACTCTCGGAATACCCTGTCCTGCCGTATCGAATTTATTCCTTGCATTAATGAAAGGCAGGTTAAGAGCATTGGCAGACAAGAAACCCGCTTTCCTGTTTTGGAAGCAAGCTTGAATATAGCGTCGTTCAATAATTCAAATGTTCTTTTGACATTATTGGACTGAGACGGAAACTCGGGAGCGATGTCCCTGAACCGCTCGAAGAAATCAGTGTCCAATGACGCTATAATTCTCTTGTCCGGTACCGCAGCAGTCTGGCCCGACGGAACAACCTGAGGAAGAAAGTGCCGGATGAAGTCCACGACAGCTTTATGTTGTTCCAAAAGGGATAGCTCCAAGTCATCCGTATCCCTTTCACCATCCGGTCGGACCTCACGATGCTCCTGGTCGTCCGCACCCGATGCTTCGGCAGAGCGTACCGACCCAGCGCCGTCGGATAATTCCCGATCCGACACCGTTTCTGTCGGTTGCTGGGATGCTGCGATAAGTTGTGCTATTTAAGCAAGCACGTCCGACATCGAGGCCTGCGGAGGCGCAGTCTTTCGCTGCTTCGCCGAGGGCAGCTCCGCATCTAGTGACTCCCGCATACTCTTCCTATGCGAACGTCCGGAGTCAACCGGCCTCGTGTCCCTGGCTACCGGATTGCGTGACCTGGTCGCCGAAGAATCCCTGATCGGCGAAGCTGGTAGAATATCGGCGGTCACGTAGCCAAGGTGCGGTCCTGTGCGGTGGTGAGAGGAAGAAACCTGAGCAGTCTCAGCGGACTGCCTATACAACGGAGCGTCCCGAGCGACGGACGTGTGCTCCGCTTGCGACACATTTTGTACCACAACATCTGGTCCCAGATGTTGTTGTACGAGAGAGGGGCCTCTCTCGCCCGCGGCCCGGCTGGACCTGAACGAGCTAGGAACCGGACTCGAAGGCTTCCTCCGATCTCTCCTACTATCCGCCGTCACTGGGTGTGCACCTTGTATGATTATAGTGCTCGCATCACCCAACATTTCCTCCTGGACCGCATCGGACGAACCTGGGTGCCGAACCATTCGGTGAATGGACGCTACACCGGGCGAGCTAGCGGACGAGAACTGTCGTATCTCCATGAGCACTTTTGCCGCTAGCTCTGCATTCATTTGTGACGACGGAAGCGCACTTGCGGAAGATAACATGGAAACATCACCCTGTTCTTGTTCCTCTGAAATAGAAACTGATAGAGTAGAGTGACCCTGCGGAGAAAGAGCCGGCATAGCCCTTTCTCCACTAACAACATACCGTGACACACGTTTCCAATGTTTGTCATCCCAATATTGACATACTGAACAGGAGTTAGTGCGAGTACACTGACTACAATTAATACAATGATCATGAAAGTCAGAGGAAGATTTCTTCCTATTACAATTTGAACAATATCCTTTCATTGTGAAAAGTCAACAACAAGTCCTAGTACTCGCACAAACCCCTAAACACAAAGATACATAATAACATGATCCATTAATATTGAAAAAACAATTGAAAATCAAAATAATTTTTGAAAAATATTTTTTCAGCGAAGCCCAAGTTTCTGAAAAGTAACGTTGAGCCCCAATGGATCCCAAGGCTAAGTGTGGTCAAAAATTTTAAAATTATATTAAATAATTAATGCAACACTTATGGATAATAATAATGTATCTTATAGTGAGATAAACTACTCCAAAGGCAAACAGCCCCCCTCAAAAGAGACTGTTGCCAATGTAAACAAACAGTGTAAAAACACCAGAAAACATGACTCCAGGCACTGACAATACTGGCCCGAAATCAGTCATCAAAATTACACACTATCTGATGCAAAACAGAGACTCCCAGGGGAGAATCTGCAGAACATCAGATGGTAGATGCAGAACACAACGTTTATACACCCATGGGTGAAAACGTAAACATGGGGAAAATAACAGAATTCATTCTGTAACCAAGCTAATTCTCCCAAGAGAATTTAGAAATGATCTTTCTCAAAAAAATGCCAAAAGCATGGGAGAATAGCAAGGGGGGACTTAGAAGACCAGGGGAGAGGAAACACTGAATAAGCAGTGCAACTTTATAGCACGAATGACAACAACAGGCCCATGCCTCGAAAATGGGCAACTTAACATAATTTCATTAAAAAATTTTAAGTTAAGCCCTGATTATTTTCTGTCACTCCTTTTTCCTCTCCTCCTTCTATATCCTCCTTAGAATCACCATTTCTCCAATAATTATGTGTCTGGCATCCTTTAAACTGAGATTTACAAGCACAAAGATCAGTGAGATGTTGACTGATGAAGGGCCAAACAGAGAATGATAATTGGCGCCAATTTCGGAACGTCCTTGACACTGCGCATGCGCAGTAAGGGCAAAGTATGAAGGTCCTTCAGGACATGATTTCTTTTGGTTTTAGATGCAAATTTTGGGGATTGGGGGGCAAAATTTGTGTTTGGCCCTAGATTTTTAAGAGTTAGCACCAGCTATGTCTGGGTCATTGGTACAGTATAAAAATATTAAATTCAAAAACTTTTTCGAAAAAATTTTGACAAAAGCCCAAGCTCCCAAAGGGAACATGAAGAGACCAAGGTTATCCCGATAGAGCATAAGTCTGGACAAAATTCCAAAAATTATTGCTACACTACCAGAATATTAACTAATGTATCTTATAACAATCCTACAGTAATAATAACTAAATAGTACATATATTTACAGACATTGCCAATGTAAACAACATCAAGGAAAAAACTAGAAACAAGACATCAGGCACAACAAAAATGTAAAGCAAGATCTTCAAACAAAGAAAAAGCAATAAATCAGATAGAAGATGCATGACCCAAATGACCCAACACCCCTAGGGTGAGGACGGAACCATGGGGATAAACAGAATAAACATTCTGTAATACAAGTTAAACTCCCAAGAAATTTAATAAAAAATTTCAATAAAATAAGACAAAAAGCTTGGGAGTTTAACAGGAGGGCTTCAAGGAAGGATAGGGAAGGAACACTTAACAAACAATGGATTTATTTATCATTATTTATTTATTGGTGTTTAAGGTCACATATTTATGCACAATGGCTAATCATGACCGCACAAACAATGGATAAATCATTAGCAAGAATGATGACATCAGGCACATGTTCTGAAATTGGAAAACATGAAATAATTTTGATAAAAATTATAAAATTACAGCCCTGAACGTTCCTAACCACCGTTGTTAACTTCCATCATCCATTTATCTCCTTGGAGCCACCAATTTTACAATTTTGATTTGTGTCTGGCATCCTCAAAAAAGGAGATTTAAAAGCACAGATGTCAGTTGAATGTTGCTGACTTTAGGGCCAAACAAAGAATGATGGTTGGCACCAATATTGGTACCTTCCTGGACACTGCGCATGCGCAGATCAAAAAAGTATGGAGGACCAGATAGGATTGATTTTTTCAGTTTTGCATGCAAATATGGGGGATTGGGGGGCAAAATTTGTGTTTGGCCCTGGATTAATTCTGAATTAGCACCAGCTAGTCTGGGCCATTGGTTGTGGTATAAAAATATTACTTCCCAAGTGAGCAAAGCCTAATCAAAAAGGGTTTTCGCCATCACAAGTGCCCACACAAAATGTGTAGATTTTCTTTCCATTATATTGTATCTCACTACACTCTGCGCGAGCACTTCAGAACATAACAGAAGATGAAGTTCACCTTGCACTTGAAGACATATGTCACTTCATATTTTTTGGTACGTATGTAGTTTGGAAACCTGAAATTTGCATTACTTTAATGCAGGACCATATATTTTGCTCTCCTGAATTGATCCCCAAACCCTTCCCCCTCCCCAATTCTGTAAAGAAACGAGTAGTAAATTCTCCTTAGGGTTCTATGTTAAATTCTGAACCCCTATGGTGCCATCCAAAAGGAGCAAAGCATAATGCCTTGGACAAACTTAACACTAATCTAGGAGTTATACTGATTAGGTCCCTGCGAAGGTTCGAGATTCAATTTGAATCGTAAGTTGATATGCTACTCGATTCGAAATCAGCTGCCAGACTTGTTTCCTTTTGGAGTATTTACACATGAATATAGCTTGGTATCAGTCTTGGCCATCATCTCACAAATGTATAGTTCAAATGGAATTTGCATGTAAATAATGAGGAAAATAAAGACAGAGTGTAATTTCATCTACATTAACATAAACTGCATCTGACCCATGTCACCTCCCATGCTAATTCCAGTTTCATTATTCACTACCACACTTGAAAACAAAGTTAAAGTTTCCAAACAAATTTGACAAGCAGTTTCTAGTGGCTAGTCCTGTGCAGTACTTAGTGCTGGGAAGTATCGCATCCATTCCTGGGTAACATTCCAACTACATCATCAAAGCATGCCTTCCAGAAAAGCATGCCTTGATGATGTAGCTGGAATATTTTATTAGTAGGGATTGAGCTGTCATAGTTGGAACAATCAGGTGTACAACTCACCCCCCACCCCTACCCCTTATCGATCATCATCAATACATAGATTCACAGGACCCTAATACTGATGCTACTACCAAATATCAAAACCCTCTGCCTGGTTGATCTGAAGAACTGGATCTTTGAAGAATATTCCTCAAATAGCACAGAGTTAGAATTAAACAAAATGAACCCAAGGACTTGATTTGATTACTCACACAAACCTGTAAGAATATCTTGACAAATGTAGAAGTAGTTATCTGAACAAGACTTTACCATACTATTTCTTCACATCTGTAGAATTTAAAAGACTTAAAAGATTTTTTTATGACAAGAACGGTACCTGAGAGACAAGAATTTATTTTTAAAAGCCTTAACTGAACTGAGTCACAGCAACTTTATGTCATGCATTTTTGCACTTGAGAGTGATCGAGTATAGTTATTTATTTATTAGGGTTAACAAAATGGCCAAAACAGCCCTGTGCTATTCCCCCAAAAAACTGCCATTCATATTTTTTTCCCTCAGTTTTGCCACAACAACAAAGCTTATGGAGGGCCTCATTGAATTTAACATGGCTCATGGAACCTTACTGGAAGGAGCTCAATATGACTGTTCCTCTGCTTGCTCCAATGATGGATCATAAGCTATCTTTATGGGGAAAATAATGCACTTTGTTTAGTTATTCAAGAAATTATTTGCAGGTCCAGTTTTCTAGTTGTGTTCAGGGATGAGAGTACTGTGCATACAAAGTAGTTGACATTTTTTATATGTCAAGTACTTTATATGCACAGTACTGGAGGACACCTCAAACAAGCACACCAAGATTCAAAGTGAACCGATCAAAAATGTGGACTGCAATGTGTGCCAAAGGGAAATATTGATGCATAACTGCACTAAGTCCATCGAAGGTCATTGCCAGCGGCAACATTTTTTTACAGAAAGCGACAAAAATCAATAGCTCCCATCTAGAGGTAACCCCAAACAACAAGCATGCCAAGTTTCAAACCAATCTGATCATAAATGTGCCCTGTAGGGTGTGCCAAAGGAAAATATTGATGCTTGACTAAACTAAGTTCAAAGGTCATTGCCAGCGGCAACATTTTTTGACAGAAATTGACAAAAATCGATTGTCCCATTTAGAGGTAACTGCAAACAAGGATACCAGGTTTCAAAGCAATCCGATCATAAATGTGCCCTGCAGGGTGTGCCAAAGGGAAACATTGAGGTCTGACTAAGGTAAGTTCAAAGAACATTGCCAGTAGCAGCATTTTTTGATGGGAATGGAAGAAAATCGATAGCTTCCATCTAGAGGTCACCCCAAACAAGCATACCAAGTTTCAAAGTAATCTGATAATAAATGCAATCTGTGCAGTGTGGCAAAGAAATTATGGACATATGTATGTACGTACATACAGCTTGACTTTGTCAAGTTGAGCTAAAAAAGAATTAGACATTCATCAGTTCTACGGATATCACAGGAACTATGTCCAAGTGCACAGTATCCATAAGGAGATACATATTTTGTTACCCTCTGTGAACCTCAATCTGAATCAGGGTCTCAAAACGAAACAGAAAGAGGTACCCACAGGATAAATTAGCCCACTGTATGGGATATCATCATCAAATTCATCCTCTGGGGACCTCATTCTGCAAATGTGAGACTGCTTATTTTCTGGCCTGCCTGTAAAGTTATTTGCTTGTGAAGCACAAACTTGAGGGCCCAACAAAACACCTTTACTGTTCATAGACCATTTGGAAAAATACTATGTACTACAAATATATCTCGTCCCTTGAATGCAACAATTCACGATCTGCAATGTTTTTAGCATTGAAGTCGGCACCTTATTGCACTCAAGGGATGATTTATTGTGTTTTCAAGTTTCTATTCCATTATTAACTATGAGTAGTATGGATGGATGTCTGGTGCACTGGGGCAGGAGGAGGAGGTACAGCACCAGATAACTCCATTATCTAATCTATTCTCATCCATTCAACTCAAAACCAGAACAACTTTTGAGAACAACGCTGGCAGAAATATCTCCTTCAAGATAATTATCCCACGCCTGGAAAATCTTGCTTTCTGGGGATGTAGATTTTTTTTTCTGATGCTGTTTCAGTTCCTCATCTGATATTACTCTAATACTGTTTTGGGTATCAACAAAACTTTGTGAAAATAAACTCTGGATGAAGGAATAAAAAGTAGGTTTCAAAGTCACGACACCACAATATGGATCAAATTCTTTGGTTATACAAATACTTTTGTAAAAAATGCTCCATGTGTGAGGTGGCCAGATTGAACTTTCAATCAAATTTGCGGAAATGTTACGCATAACTTTCTTAAGTTTGGATGACTGTGTTTTTCCAAACAACTTTGCAATGCATGTAGAGATTTTGTTTGATGGTAGAAATAATAATGCCATCAGACTTTTTAAACAATTATCCTCGGGTATAAAAGGATCCATGATATTGAAACCATGCTCCTGAATTATCCTTTTCACAATCTGAATAAAACAGCTGGGACATCCCCTAGTTTCAACTTCAGGGAATATCTCTTGAACAACATGCCACATATCTTCCTTAAAATCCAGTATAATTTCTTTCACTCGATATTTATCCAGCAACTCCTTGATATTTTGCAATACACACTTGAAGTCTCTTTTTTGTTCTCTGGACATCACTGCGAAGAATAGGGGAACCTTCTTCACCTCATCTCCTTGTTTGATAAAAGCATGTATGCTCAATAACTGTTTGAATGGGAATGGTACCTGAAGTACAAATAATAATAAAAGATAAGGCCTAAAAAAATAAAAAATCTGTTTCTCAGGCCCTCCCGCATGGTCCTTTTGGTTGCCGCATGCTCTCGTTTTATAACCAATTTAAACTTTAAAAAAATTAAAAATTAAATGGTTTATGTCTGATATTTTACCCAAGTTAAAAAAACTGATGAATTTGTCCCTTGAGTGCAAGAAGGCTTTGCAATGCTTTAGCATTGCAAAGCCTTCTTGCACTCAAGGGATGAAATACACCACCACCCATGCTATTCTGCAGATTATGAGGCCTAAAACTTGAACCAAGAGCATGAACTTTTGATGGCAAAGAAGTAATTACTGAAATAAAAAATAAAATAAAAAAACGCTCGCCCGCATGCAATTTTACAAATAATGGCCTGAGAAACAGAAGATCTACTTTGTGTAGCCTAATATCATGGTTGCACCAGTGAGTTAGTGCACCAACCCCAAATTCAGCCAAGCTTTGAGAATACTCTCAAATAACACAGTTGTGAAGAGCTTGAACAATATATAGATAGAACGACATTCACGTTCGAACTGTCATTTTTATCGGACAAGATTGATTTGGGTTGAGGGCTAATATTGAACGAGAAGCCAAAGGCTTCCAGATCAATATTATCCCTCTGTCAAAATTGATCGAGTGCGGTCAAAAATGACAGTTCGAAAATGTATGCTGTTCTGTATTTATTGCACGCCTACAGTTTACGAAGAAATATTAATCGATTTTGCAGAGGGATATGAGAATACACTCCTATAATACAGCTGTGAAGAGATTGAACAATATTTAGACAGAATGATATCTGCATTCGAATTGTCATTTCTTATTGCACGAGATCGATTTGGGAGGAGGGATAATATTGTACAAGAAGCCAAAGTCTTCCAGTTGAATATTATCGATCTGCCAAAATTAACTGAGTGTGGTAAATGAAAGTGTCAATGACACTGTAGCTCAACTTGTCAAGACATGTACATGTATAGTATGTGACACAGCAATGACAAACATCTAGGTAATGACCTGATAACAAAGGTACATATAAAGTATTGTAATGGCCTGTACATAAATACTGACCGTAGCCTGTAACAAATGTATAGGTAAAGTATTGTAAAGGTGGGTGACAGTCAGATCTTACCGGTAAACTAGAAAAGAAATCTTTGAGTCCCAGAGTGGGTCTGACTGAACCCCAAAATATTTGTTCTCATAGCACAGTGATAACAAAGGCTCCCCAAAACACACTCATTCCTGACCAAGGTGAAAACAAAGATACCCAAAGAGGTTTCATGAAGATCAGTTCATAAATACGAGCTGTATAGAAGTTGTGACAAAAAACTGATTGGACCTAATTTCGGTACAAAATGGCCACTGGCAGCCATCTTGAATTTTGGACCGCACTCAGAAACACTCATTCTTGTCCCAAGGTGATAACAAAGGTACCCAAGAAGTTTCGTGAAGATCGGTTGATAAATACAGCCTCTAGCCCGAGTAGTATTGACATGTGCACTTACAGTGTATAAGTAGCACTAAATAAATCAAAATTCATCTAATTTGCATAATTTCTGCACGAGAAAAAAACCTGTACTGTATGTGATGTATTCCATTTTACTAAACATTCATACAAAAACTTTTATTCAAATCAGAACTTTCATACAGAAGTTCTGTACAAAAGACTGATTGCACTAATTTTGGTACAAAATGGCTGCTGGTGGCCATGTTGAATTTCGGACCAAACCCAAAAACACCCGTTCTCATCCCATGGTGATAACAAAGGCACCCAAGACGTTTTGTAAAGATCGGTTCATAAATACGGCCTCTAGCCTGAGCCGTATAGAAGTTGTGTACAAAAAACTGATTCACACAAAAAATTATTCAAATCAAGAGCTTTCATGTGGAAGTTCTGCGCAAAAATCTGATTGCCCCTAATTTTGAACAAAATAGCTGCCAGTGGCCATCTTGAATTTTGGACTGCACCCAAAAACACTCGTTCTCGTCCCACAGTGATACCAAAGGTACCCAAGAAGTTTCGTAAAGATCGGTTAAGAATACGGCCTCTAGCCCGAGCCGTATTGGCATTTGCACTTACAATGCTGAAAGTAACACTAAATACATCAAAGTTAGTCTAATTTGCATAATTTACGTACGAGTAAAAAACCCGTATTATATGTGATGTATCCCATGGTACTAAACATTCATACAAAAAATTATTCAAATCAGCGCTTTCATATGAAAGTTCTGTACAAAAAACAGATTTCTGCATCGTCGGTACAAAATGGCGGCTGGCGGCCAACTTGAATTTCGGATCGGACCCAAAAACACTCGTTCTCGTCCCACAGTCATAACAAAGGTACCCAAGAAGTTTCGTAAAGATCGGTTCATAAATACGGCCTCCAGCCCCGAGCCGTATTGAATTGTTGACGGACAGACGGCCAGATGGACAGATGGACGACAGACAACTAGCCATGGCATAAGCTCAAATTTGGCTTCGCCAAAGTTGAGCTAAAAATATATAAATTACTATAAATTTTTTAACATTTTTATACTGTACCAATGACCCAGACTTAGCTGAATAGTAAAAAGGTTGGAGGACCTAGGACATAAAGGAAAATCCAATAGGCTCAATTACATGTGACAGAATTATCCCCTCAAGGAGAAAAGGAGAGATAGGCTTTACATGTATCTTTCTTATTTATATCAAAGAAGTAAGACACAACACCATTCTGTAATTGAGCACAATAACATCAATAATCTTTATTAACATCCAGTATAACCCTTTATACTAATTATTTTTAAAGGTAAGCCAATAAATAAAGGAAGTCCAGAGAAATGAGACTCTTTATACTCATTAAAAGTGTCCGAGAATTGTATATTAACGGCTGTTTGACACGTGACATATACAAATGCTTCACACCGAGCTACACTTTAAAAATATTACATGTACGAGTAAACATTAGCTTTACACTTTAAAACCATCCTGGTACCGACTCGGAATTACTGACTCCAGGGGAGGTATTCCCTTGCTTTTCATTATAAAGCAGGTGACCTAAGGAACCCCCCCCCCCTTCCCCTTGCCCTGGGTCAAATACCCAGAGCGAAGAGGGCAGCAGGACAGAGTCACTGCCGGAACAGAAAGCGTACATAACTATAGTTGCAACTGTTTAGTGGACGATATTCTGAGCAACTGATAACGGACCTAAACAATGCAGGTCTCCAGAAATGGACTCAATATTTCGGAGATAAAAATTCGTGAACGTGGAAGGCTGAGACCAATATGCAGCCTTCATTAAATTTGTAATAGCAACACTATTAGCATAAGCCCAAGATGTTGATAGAGCTCTTACTTCATGAGCTGAAATCTTAAGCGCAGACTGCTGAGTAGAAGATAATTTTTCATAAGCAGTACGGATAGTTAATTGAATCCATCTAGCAATAGAACGGACCATAATGTCCTTTCTATTAGGCAATAGAGACAGAAAGAAACGCTTACGTCCCTTTCTGATGAACTCAGACCTACGTTTGTAAATATGTATTGCTCTAACAGGACAGAGTAAAGGCCTATGCCCATCTTAAGACGGAAGGGCCTTAATAACAATAGGTTCCGGATACTTATTAGGAGCCTGATTCTTAGCCAAAAATCCAACATTGGTAGTAAAGATAATAGTATTACCGACGCTACGATAGTGAGAATCATCCACAGATAGTGAATGAAGCTCGCTAAACTCTTCTAGCAGAAGAGAAGGCTAAGAGAAAAGCTGTCTTATATGTTAAGAATTTGAAGTCCACTGTGTAAAGAGGCTCAAATGGTGCTTCTTTTAGCTTAAGAAGAACCCAAGCTAAATTCCACTTAGGAATTAATCTAAGGGTTCTAGGTCTATTTATCGAAAAGTTTCTAACTAATTTAGATAAAGAGACATTAGATCCAATCATTAAGCTATCATGGTGTGCATAGGTATCGGATAGCATAGACCTATAACCCTTAATGGTGACAGGCTGCAGTTTGATCTCATCAAACAAGTAGACCAGAAAATTTGCAATGTCTGGAATGGAGGGATCAAATATCTACAGAATGATCCCTACTCCACTGGCGAAAGACCTTCCACTTTGCAGCATAATTTAGCGAAGAGGAGGTCCTCCTACAGTTAGAAATCACGTCCACTGCTCGTCCTGTAAAATGCTTGCCATGCAAGAAGGACCACACAACGGAAATATGTGAAGGTTGAGACCTTGCAGGTTGTGATGGAGAGTGCGCGATTTCCCCTGCGAAAGAAGATCCTCCCGTGGAGGAAGCTTCCATGGCATGTCCCACAACAGACACCTGAGTAGATTTATCCACGGTCTCTGTGGAGACCGAGATGCTACCAACAGAATCTTGCATTGCGATTGTTTTATCTTGAGCAATATCTGCTGAATCAACGGCGCTGGAGGATACGCATATCCTATTATTCCGTCCCACGAGATCGATAGAGCATTTACAGCAAATGCTCGAGGATCCGGACATGGGGACACATACGTCTGCAACTGATTGTTGAGATGCATCGCAAATAAGTCTATCATTGGCCGCTCCCATTGGTAGCAAATCTGATTGAATACTCATTTGTTGAGAGTCCATTCTGACTGCAACAGGCGACCCCCCCGTGAAAGGGAGTCCGCTAATACGTTCAGACGACACGGAATATGACAGACCGATAGGAGAACCTGATGTTCTAGTACAAACAGAAGGATTCTTTCCGTTAGCTTGAACAACGGAATGGAATGAGTGCCTCCCTGATTCCGAATATATGCTACCACCGTCATGTCGGATAGAATTTGCACATGTGCATTCTGAATAACGTCCATCCAATGACGTAGCGCAATCCAAATTGACATCATTTCTTTGATGTTTATGTGCTTGCATAAAAACTGCAGATCCCAAAGACCGTGGCACTTCAAATCCGATGGGCTCAGCGTCGCGCCCCAACCTGTTTGACTGGCATCCGTCATAATTGTAAAACTCGGATCCGGCAATTGCAGTGGAACTCCCTGAGTTAACCACTGAATGTCTGCCCAAGTCTGAATCTCTTGTTTCACTTGGTTTGACAAGAGGATGTCCGTATCGAGCGAATGAGTCTTCGCCCTCCAATTCTGAGTCAGAAAGATTTGGAGAGGACGAGTGCGTAGCCGCCCCATTGGAATGAGATCCGCGGCAGCTCTGCACAGACCTATCAGTCTCATGAACTCTCTCACTGCAACCTTGTCTGAGTGAAGACAATAGCGAGCGTAACAACTGACTAACTTCGCTCTGGTTAACGCTCTGGACGAACGAGATTGTTGTGCATCTCGAAGCTCATCCCCAGGTGGGTGAACGACTTGGACGGCACCAGATCCGACTTCTCTTCATTTACTATGAAACCGAGACGTCGGAGCAATAGAAGCAGATTCTGCATATCGTTCTGAAGCGTTAACTCATTGCCGTACCTTTGAAGAATATCGTCCAGGTAGGCCGACGTTACCGCAGATGAATGAGCTCGGAAATGAGTCATTACCGAGTTCATTATTCGAGTGAAAGCCCAGGGTGCTAGATTCAGACTGAAGAACATTGCTCGGAACTGATATACGACTCCTAGGACGGCGAAGCGAAGATACTTTCTGAATGCCGGATGTACCATGACATGAAAGTACGCATCCTTGAGATCTATGCTCGCAGCATAGTCGTTCACTCGAATGGTCGCTCTGACCGATCGAATGGTCTCCATATAGAATTTTGGAGCCATGATCAGCTTGTTTATCCAGCTCAGATCTATGACTGGACGGAACGAGCCATCTGGTGGTTTCGGAACCAGAAAAAGATGGCTGTAGAAACCTGGAGATTCCTGGTTTTCTGCGACCTCTATCGCGTTTTTCACTAAAAGAGACTGGACTTCTGATAGAAGAGAGGCTCTTTTCTGCTGATTTGACAGAAGCTGAGTCCATCTTGGACTTTGAGTTAACAGAGGTTTTCCTTTGAAGGACAGTTTCAGTCCTTCTGATACAACCCCTCAAACCCATGGATCCTCCGTAATTAATTCCCAATTGTTTGAGAAACTCGACAGTCTTCCACCCACTGAAATGCGACAGAGGTTCAAACCATCACCTCTTGGATCTGCGAGGCTTGCGGTAGGAGAAACCACGTCCTCCATGGCCTGGTAAGGTAAGACCTAGAGGACGCGTACGATCCTCTATAGGAACTTACCCTGGACGTACTCGTCCCAGAAGTGCCTGGCCTACTCTTCTCCGCTGGCTCCGACTTTTTGGAAGTGGATTTAAATAGCAGAGAGTCTGAAGCTTTCTTAGTTAATTTATCATAAATTGCAGAAAGCTTGCCGTCGAAGAGAAGCTCTCCGGAGACCGGAGCGACTCTGAGAGAGTTTTTCACCTTACTACCCACGCGCATGGATGTAGCTAGGGCCCCGTCAGGTCTAACTCCAGATTTGCCACTGAAAGGGTGGAGTTATACGTGGAGAATGCTATGGCCCTGGACAGAACTCTTAAGGAAGTTTGTACATCCTGGAATTTTTGTCCCTCAAGGAGTAATGACAACACTCTGGTAAGGTGATCTGCGTACAAAAGTGTGACTAAATTAGCTCTATTAGACAATATTGTCGTTTCCAACGTCGAGTTAGGAATTGACATAGACGACGGCATGGATAATTCAAGGTCTTCAGCCTGGTCGTCAAGATGCAGAGGAACTCTCTGGATGCCCTGTCCTGCCGTTTCAAATTTATTCCTTGGATTGATGCAAGGCAGAAGAAGAGCAGTTGCCGGTAGGAAGGCTGACCTGCCCGTTTTGTTAGCAAGTTTACTTATAGCGTCATTCAATAATTCAAATGTCCGTGAGACATTTCTGGACTGTGACGGAAACTCAGGGACAGTGTCCCTAAACCGATTGAAGAAATCAGTGTCCAGTGGCGCTATAAGCCTCCTATCCGGCTGCGCAGCATTTTGGTCCATAGGAACAACATCAGGAAGGTAATGCCGGATGAACTCTACGGCAATTTTATGTTGTTCCGAAAGGGAAAAATCCAATTCCTCCGAATCCCTTTTGCCATCCTGTCAGACCACTTGCAAATCTCGGTCGTCTGTACCTGATCCAGCGGCAGAACGTACCGACCCAGCTTCGTCTGATAATTCGTGTTCCGACAGAGTCTCTGCCGGTTGCTGGGATGCTGCGATGATCTGCACTATCTGTGATAGCACGTCCATTACAGAGGCCTGAGGAGCTGCAGTCTTACGGGATTCAGCCACCGGAAGCTCCCTGGATGTTAAATCCTGCATACCTCTTTTATGCGAACATCCGCATGAAGGCCTCGTATCCCTGGCTACCGGATGGCATGGCCTGGTCACCGTGGAATCCCTGGTCGGCGATGCTGGCTGGATATCACTGGTCACGTAGCCAAGGTGCGATCGTGTGTGCTGCCATGAGGATGAGGAAGCCGTATGAACAGTCTTGCCGGACTGTCTATATACCAGAGCGTCCCAAGCGGTGGATGTACGCTCCAACTGAGGAACGTTATGTACTACAACATCTGGGCCCAGATGTTGTTGTATGAGAGAGGGGCCTCTCTTGCTCGCAGCCCGGATGGACCTGGACAAGCTAGGAACCGTACTAACATGCTTCCTCTGTACCATCCTCTGTTCTGTCGTCACTGGGTGTGCACGTGGTAAGTTTATAGTGCTCGCAACATCCAAATCTTCTTCCTGGACCGCAACGGATGAACCCGGGAGCTGAGCCATTCGGTGAATGGTCGCGACACCGGGCGAGCTAGCGGACGTCAAAGCCTTCGATCCAACTAGGGAACTCCCGGGCACTTGGCGTATCTGCATGAGCACTTTTGCCACTAGTTCTTCATTTGATTGTGACGACGGAAGCACACTTCTGGACGACATCACACTTCTGGACGACATCACGGAAACATCACCCTGTTCTTGTTCCTCTGAAAAAGAGAGTGAAAAACTAGAGTGACCCTGCGGAGAGAGGACCGGCATGGTCCTCTCCCTGCTAACAACATACCGTGACACACGTCTCCAATGTTTGTCATCCCAATTGATACACACTGAACAAGGGTTAGTGCGAGTACATTGACTACAATTAATACAGAGATCATGAGAATCAGAGGAAGATTTCCTCCCATTACAATTTGAACAATAATCTTTCATTGTGAAAAAAAGTAAAGTCATAATACTCGCACTAAACCTTGAAACAAAGATACATAACAAAATAATCCATTATAACATTACAAAAAAATGATTCAAAAAGAAAAAATTTTTTGAAAAAATTTTTTCAGAAGAGCCCAAGTTCCCAATGGGAACAATGAGCCCAAATGGATTCCAAAAAAGCCTAAGTCTGGAAAATTTTTTTTAATCATTTCGAAAAATTAATGTAACACTTACAGACAATATTAATGTATCTTGCTATGAACTGAACTAAGCAGAAGACAAGTAATCACTATAAGAAGTAACCGCTGTCAACCTAAACAAAAAGTGTAAACAAACCGGAAACATGACTCCAGGCACTGGTAAACATGGCCCGAAATCAGTTACCAATTTAAACACCATCTGATGCAAAACAGAGGCTTCCAGAGACGAAACTGTAGAACATCAGATGGTAGATGCAGACCAAAACACCCAAACACCCAAGGATGAGGACGTAAACATGGGGAAAAAACAGAAAATAATTCTGTTACCAAGCCAAAACTCCCAAGAAATTTTAGTAATAAACATTACAAAAATTATGCCAAAAGCATGGGAGAATAGCTAGGGGGAATAAAGGATAGGGAGAGAGGAAACACTGATCAAACAATGGAACATTCATAGCAAGAATGACAACAGGGCCATGCCTCGAAAATAGGCAACATGAAATAATTTCGTAAAATAATTATAAGTTACAGCCCTGAACATTTCCTTCCATTGTTTTTCCCTCTCCTCCTTCTATTTCCTCCTTATATCCACCATTTCTCTCATAATTATGTGTCTGGCATCATTTAAACTGAGATTTACAAGCACAAATAACAGTGAGATGTAACTGTATTGAGGGCCAAACTAAGAAAATGACATTTGGCGCCAATTTCGAGACCTCCTTGACACTGCGCATGCGCAGTGGAGTAAAAGTATGGAGGACCATAGAGGACATCTAATTTTCAGTTTTTGATGCAAATTTTGGGGATTGGGGGGGCAAAATTTGTGTTTGGCCCTGAATAATTTAGAGTTAGCACCAGCAACTAAGTCTGGGTCATTGGTACAGTATAAAAATATTGATAGCTCCCATCTAGAGGTCACCCCAAACAAGCACGCCAGGTTTCAAAGCAAACCGGTCAGAAATGTGCCCTGTAGGGTGTGCCAAAGGGAAATATTGAGGTCTGACTAAACTAAGTTCTAAGAACGTTGGCCACGGCAACATTTTTTGATGGAAATTGAAAAAAATCGATAGCTCCCATCTAGAGGTGACCCTAAACAAGCATACCAAGTTTCAAAGCGATCTGATCATAAATGTGACCTGTGAGGTGTGCCAAAGGAAATTGTGGACGTACGTATGTACGTACGGCAACAGACGAGAAGGGATGGCAATAGCTCAGCTTGACTTTGTCAAGTTGAGCTAAAAAATTATGTCACGCACTGCTCCTCATGTGTCGATCATTTATATTGAAGTCTCATGAAAATGTAGCAAAAACTGTAGAAGTAGTTTGCTCTCAAACTTCATTTTGTGGGGGGTATAAAAATGCTAACTTTATCTCTAGACTACAGGAAAGTGATAAAATCCCTGTTAATTGAATCCTCCTGTTGAATAATTTTCATTGGCACAGTTCCACTTGTAAGCTGAAAAATTTAACTGAATCCTCCTGTTGAATAATTTTCATTGGCACAGTTCCACTTGTAAGCTGAAAAATTTAACTAACTATACCCTTAGACCTCAACCTCAATCAAATAAGATCGAATTGCTTAAATTTGCAACTGTATTATGGGAAATTGTTCCTGCTAAAAACATTGTTTTTTCCAAATAATATTGTAAGGAATTAAATTTCCAATTTCATCTATATTCAGGACTGTTAGTGAATAATCCAAATAAGAAAATCCTCTCTCCCTCATCATAAAATTGAGAAAAAAAGTTGCATGATAAGCAAGAACTTTAACAAACTGTTTACTGTTTGTATTCACTTGCTTTAAAGCACACTCAACTGAAGTGCAGGTTTAAGCATTACTGCATGACAAAATACCCAACTATACCAACAAATTATATGAACAATTTTTTTCATTTTCATTTTTTGGCCTGAGGTTTCCTGTGGGGCTGCAAAAATTTGGATGCTGGGCATAAAACAAGTGCTTTTGGCACAATTATACTCTGACAAATTTGGTTCCCTTTGAGCAAACTTGAATCTGCATCACTAAAGGAAGTCCCTTACAAGACATCAAAGCATTTTTTTAAGTGATTTATGAGGAGAAGATGATTTTAAAAGCATTTTAGGCTCTCTCGACATTCACCCCACTCTAAGGAGAGTAGCAACTTTTGGGGAAAAAAACTCAGAAGAGGAAACTCCACCAAGATGCTTGGTTTAGATTTGGCCCAAAGGTTAGGAAGAAGATTTAGTTGGTGGAGCACAAGAAGTATGAATGAGCATTTTGCTTTGCTAACAGTTTTAAAATGGACATCTCCATATAATACCCCATGACAAAACTAATAGCAATTTTTGGCATCCATCTAATTCCACTGGTACTAAGGAGGCCTCAAACCAAAAAACGATATTCTGTTCCATGCAGTTTTTGAAATATGGGCATTTGGATGGATTTTTTTCCATTTTAGCTTCTGGAGTTCACATGGGACTGTAGAAAATATATTTTCAGGCATATTTCAAATACCTATGACCCAATTATACTACATGCCAAATCTGGTTCAAATCAGCCCATCGGTTCTTGAAATAGAAATTTTGGGTGGAGTCCAAAATCGACATGTTACCACCAAGAGCCAAAATATTGACCTACAAACTCGCCTTGAACAAACTTCAATCTCCACCCCACAGGAAGTTCCAAACCAAATATCAAAGCATTCTCTCCCGTGGTTCATGAGAAGATCAGAGTAAACTCCTTTTAACTGAATAAAAGATCTTTTGAAATGTCAAGAAATTACCTGAATGAAGGATCGATCGAACTGAACTGTGCTGTAAACATGGCCACAGTGACATCTCATGATCTGACAATGCTATTTTAAACTCAGTTCAGCTCTGCACAATGATTAGTGAGGACAATGTCATTACGTTGGCTATATTTAGCTACAGGGAATAATCTGAATTTGGAATCTTTGTGAACATTTGAATGACTATTTTTACCTCAGTACATGTGCTTTCTTCAAAGATTCTTGAAGCGATATGCAGCCGACAGTCTGTATTATTATTATTGCCCTCAATCTCTGATGCTGATTGATTGCTTTAGTTGTTATCAATTGTTGCATGACAAAATTATAAATTCAGGAATCCCAGTTGTGTTGATGTTTTTCATGGTTTCACAGTACTGTTACAATGTGAAACGAATACCAACTTGTGACAAGTTGTCGAAGTCACAAATTAATTTTGATCACCCACACTTTTTATATTTTGTATAATTCTCTTCATCTGTAGTTTACTGGGTGGATTTTAATTTATTCTGATCAGCATTTTTTCGAAATTTAGCTCATGGACAAAACTATTAACAGGCTTGGTATTGTGTAGAACATGTCAAAAGGTACACAAAAATTTGAATATCGATTTTTTGGCTACAACACTGGATTGCTGTAGCCAAATCAATCTACTGTGGCATTTACCATGGCATTGCTGACTGACGTGGCTAATTTCGAGGGCTGCTTTCAATTCAATACACCTTTTAACTGGTAGACTGCTGGAAGGCCATCTTTGGGCTTTATTCTTTAGTATCGCAATTTAAAGGCTTCATAATCTGTGGATCCTATTTTGTCTGTTAGGATTTGCCTTGTTACAATTTATGGAAGAGTGTCAACTGGCATTCTCCCATAATTTGTAACAAGAGGCCCCACGGAGCCTGAAGCGCTCATCTTGTACAAAACACAATTTAAACAGAGTCCAAGAATGAGTCTACATTAAGCAAGCCATCTCCATAGGCTACACTGTCAATCCTTGAGTCCCTCAGGAGTGACAAAAATAATCTGGGCATCATGCCTTTTCTTCAGTCGTTCATAAGTAAAATGTAGAGCTCCCCTATGAAGCCCCTTGATACAACCTATGTGGATTAATCTTAGTACCTCTAGAGGGTACTGAATACAAAATTTTGAATTCTTCAGCAAAATGGCCAATTCCGGCTCCCATAGAGAGCCTGTAAAGAAATTTCTTCGAATTGCACTAAGTTCAAATTTGGGCTACCATAGCAAGCCCAAATATTAACATTAAGGCTTCCACATTTACACGTGTAAACGTGAACGTTTCGTTTATGGGCATTAAACGTTTACAGTTCTGGTAAACGTGTACACGGAAAAAAAAAATCCAACTTTGCAATGCAATATTTTGGTAATGCTACAGAAAAACTGTGTACTGGTTCCGACTAGCGCCGCCGCCACAGTAACCGAACAAAATCACCTTCAAATCATGTGATATCATATGTGACACAGTCACGTGAGCCGCATGGCACGTGCTTATCTTTGGTGTTTCCTTCGAAACATGTGTGGGATGTTTTAGTTTATTCGGATTTACATGTATATTCCCAAAGTGATACACAATTGTTCTCGATGATTTCGTTCACTTGACATGGATTATTAATTTATTATTCACACATGGGATGATCTTAGGATCGATTTATGGAGTTTGACAGACAGACTGGCACTTGCGTGTTTGAAAATTTGGATTCCCCTGCATGGTTTGTAGACTTTGTTTATTTTTGCGACATTGTATTCCACTCTCAAGTCCGGTATTGTCACTATTGTGTGCCATGGCAACTCGCTCCAAGATAATTACTGTTTGAAAAAACACAAGGAATTTCACCCCGAACCCACCAGAATGAGCTCAGAGACCCCGATAAATTTCAAAATTTACCTGGGGGAGAATCCCCCAGACCCCCCACCCCCCCCCCCCCCTCCACCCATAGACCGGGTGACTTTGCCTTCGGCATCTGCATGCTGTGATCGTTTGTCTACGTCGTTTTTGGACGAAACATAAATCGGCTGTCTCAATAACATAAATTGTATGCCCTGTACGCAAAGATATGATGAACTTACTGTGTAATATTACACACTTCTATCAAATATTGACTACTTGCATTGTTACTGTTAGTACACATGTACGTGTAAACATTTCCGTTTCGTTTACAGACAGTCGTTTAAACATTTACAATTTTGTCTAAACGTGGAAGCCTTAATTAACATATGGATCCGATTTGAACAAACTTGAATCTGACCCCCCTAGAGATGTTGTATACCAAATGTGAAAGCATTCTGGCAAGTGAATCTGTAGAAGAAGATTTTTGAAGAAATTCCCTCATATTGTACTAAGTTAAATTTCATGTTCCCATATGGAGCCCAAATATTAACCTAGGCACTCGAATTGAACAACCTGGAATCTGACCCCCCTAGAGATGTTGTATACCAAATATAAAAGCATTCTGACTGGTCGATCTGAAGAAGAAGATTTTTAAAGAAATTTCCTCATATTGCACTAAGAAAAAATTTGGGCTACCATAGTGAGCCCAAATATATACCTAGGGATCTGATTTGAACAAACTTGAATCTGACCCCCATAGAGATGTTGCATACCAAATATCAAAGCATTCTGACTGATGGATCTGAAGAAGAAGATTTTTTTAAATTACCCTCCATATTGAACAAAGATAAAATATGGGCTTCCGTAGGAAGCCCAAATATTAACCTAGGGACTTGGTTTGAAAAATCTAGAATCTGACCCTCATAACAGTGATGTATACCAAATATTAAAAGATTCTGACTGGTGGTTCTGAAGAAGAAGATTTTTAAAGAATATTCCCCATATTACCCTATGTTAAAACTTCGGGCTCCTGTAGAGAGCCCAAATATGAACCAATGAGCTTTATTTCAACAAACTTTTATCTGACCCCCCTATGAATGCTGTATACCAAATATCAAAAGATTCTGATGATTGGTTCTGGAGAAAAGATTTTTTTTAATTTTTGCAAATATGCTGACTCAGCATTTTTTCAATGCCCATTACAGAACACCCTAACATAACCGATGGCAATTTTTTTTTACCATTCAATTCTACTGGTCATAAGGATACTTCATACCAAATAAAAGCTCTCTGTTCCGTGGGGTTTGGGAAATATGGGCGTTTGAAAATATTTCTATTTTTAGCTCCCAGGGTTCCCATGGGGATGCGGGAATTTTTTTTTTGCATGGGTCAAGTACTTATGGCCCAATACTACCACAAACCAAATTTGGTTCATACCGGACCATCGGCTCAGAAAATAGAAATTTTGGGCGGGGCCAAAAATCTTACCCCTCCTATTACAAAGCCAAATATTACTTCACGAACTTCGTTTGAACAAACTTGATTCTACACCTCATATGGAAGCTCCATAGCAAATATCAAGTCATTGTACACACTGGTTCTTGAGAAGAAGATTTTAAAAATATTTTGGAGCATTTTCCCCCACTCCCTCCCTATGGGGCTGGGTATGCTGAGTTGAACAAAAATGAAATGCCCCTTTGGGACCATCACTCACACAAACTTTCACTTGAATTGGCCCAGTGGCTTTGGAGGAGAAGACCAAAACATGGTGTTGACGGACGATGGACGAGAGACGACGGACGACGGACGGAGAGCGATGAGATTAGCTCAGCTTGACTTTGTCAAGATGAGCTAACAAGGCAAAGATACACAAAGAATTTTTAAGGACCAAACATAATCTAGCACTTTACCAGTTAACCACATAATTTTCATCAGCAGGCCTTCTTATTATTTATATATTTATGTTTAAGGTCGCATATTTTTGCACAATGGCTTATCATGGCCACAACATGAGTATCAAATCAAGACCAGGGGTGAGCGTTAATAAGCCACATTGCCCATTTTAGAAAGGGTTTGCACCTCCCAAGCATTGGTGACTGGGTCCTATTTTATCAGTAAAACTGATCCAGTTTACCGCATCAGCAAGCCTTAAAAATGGACCTGACCTGTGAGAATCACTTTTGCTTAGCATAAACTCCTGCTGAAAGAATCAATTTTCAGTTCTCTATACACATTCCTTAGTAAAATACAAAATTTGTCTTTATATATTTACTAGAGTTGAAACATTAGGAATTCAGATCCAATTTTGGGGAGCTTTTTGTCATAAATGCACAAGTGGAACACATGTTCCCACGTATATTGTACAGGCATTTGAAAACTTGCTGGCAGTGGTTTCTAGTGAAGTCTTAGCAGCCTGCATAGGCTTTTGGGAAGCAACAAATAAGAAAAATTCTCTAAACCTTTAAGTACACTTTCCAAATCCATGACAAGAAATAAATGAACATTTTGCAAGAATCAAAGTTGTTACTCATTCTTGTCCTTTCCGAGAGTCATTTGCAAAACTCACATGAATTGTAAGCTCTGATTATTAAAGTGGTTATTCAATAAGCCTTTTTCAAAACTGCCATCTTGGCTTTTAATCTATGCAAGGTCACAGGTTGTGAGGTTTACAAATTTCAAGAAAACACGTTGTAAGCAATGGGAGAAGAGAGCAGGTGGATGGCTTTGGCCCCCATTACATTCATTAGTGCAAATTCAAAAAACATTTATCTAAGGTTATCATTTGTTTAAGGCAATGACAATGTTGTATGAAAACTTTCATTATTTCGAATTCTTATTGACTGAAATGGTGTTTGAATGCATGCTGTGTCATCACCCTGTGGCCATTAGCACTGTTTCAACAACTTTCCCAAGGCGAGAAACTCTGTACAAAGAGTGCTTCCTTGTTGCCATTCAAAACAAGTTCTTGGCTCTGTAAAAAATTCTTTAAACCTATGATATCTCATCATTTAAAGTCATCTGGGGTTACCCCTTTAGTTAATGCGAATGATGATATCGGTTCTCTGAATTTAAACTTGATATTTCACAAATCTAGTGGATTTGGCTGACATAGAACTCAATGTGACAAACATGGAAATCGCTTTGTTTACACCCCTCGACCTGTGATCTTGCATAGATTTAAAAGCCAAGATGGCAGTTTCGAAAAAAAAGTCTCATTAACAGGGTTCCATTGTACCAAAGAATAGTATCCTTTTAATCTTACCGCTGAGATGATTTCTATATACCATTCTTTGGCCTTTTGAAGAAGATGTAGCTGCATATCTGTCGCAAACAAGATGTATCGTGTTGACTTTATGGTAATATCTTTTCTCAGAAAGCCTGAGGGAATGTTGTATTCTTGTAAATCAAAGTTGACATCCTCTGGACTATCCAAGTCTTCAGTCTGTGCTTCTTTTTTTATCATCAATGCTTTGTCTGTTGGTTTCTCTTCACAATCATGCAAGCAAGAATTGCCTTGAGTTGACTTCTGTATGTAGGAACTAACCTGAAACAGTTTTTACTTGTGATGAACCCTCAAGGAAATATTTCATAATGTACCAGTCCTTTAACCCTTTACCTAACGAATCGCTTGCATCCACATGCATAAAATGCAAATTAAGCAGTTGAAAAAATTAAATTTTTCAAAATATTTCAACAAAACCATATCATGTGACCCCTCATTGGAACGAGCTCATTGAGTTTTTACTTGTGATGAACCCTCAAGGAAATATTTCATAATGTACCAGTCCTTTAACCCTTTACCTAACGAATCGCTTGCATCCACATGCATAAAATGCAAATTAAGCAGTTGAAAAAATTAAATTTTTCAAAATATTTCAACAAAACTATATCATGTGACCCCTCATTGGACCGAGCTCATTGAGCTCGTTCCAATGAGGGGTCACATGATATGATTTGTTGAAATTTTTTGAAAAATTGAAAAAAAATGATATTTAAAATAATCAATTTTGATATAGTCTGCATTGGGTAAAGGATTAAATACCATCAAAATGGTGACTGCAATTGTTATATTCAAACAGTGGTAATTAGGCCAAACACAAAAAAAAACAAAACATTTATTTCTCGAAGATTTGATTTTTCCTGCGTATCCTTTTTCTGTCAGTATATTTGCAAGTGTTTAACCTGAAATGTCCTTGTTCTAATTTTGGTGAGCACACGTTCCAACATGCAGTATTTTGGTGGTGTTGCTAATGCAAGTTACAATAGCCTGGCAGTGGTTCCTAATGAAGTACTGGCTGCGTGTATACAAAGACTTCGCTTGCACTACTGCTAAATCAAAAGTGCTATCTTATTGTGAGAAAGCAAAAATAAGCAGAATTCTCCAAGAATTTAAGGACACTTTCAAAATATAAAACAAGAATCAAATAAACATTTTCATAAAATCAAAGTAGACTGTCATTGTTTTCACAGTGTGAATTATTTGTGAAAAGTGATTCTGGTTATTGCATGAATTTTAAGCCCTGCAGTCTAACAAAGTCATTTCCATAACATTCCTGAATGTTACAGCTAATTGCAGTGGTTGTAGACTCATTGTTTGGAGAGCTTAAAAACTGCAAAAGCAAATGTACATGAAGCCACACAAAATAAATTATCCGATACTCAGGCAATTCTTTTTTCCAAATCAGTTAAGGAGGGAGGGTTTTATTTAACTTTTTTTTTGTTGCAGTAAGCATGGATTGAGAGGCTTTCTGCAGTCTTTTCACATACAGAATACATAGAAAGTACATAATTATACAAATAAACTCATTTATCTTTAAAAAGAAAACTGTTTTGCATCTTTAGTTATGTTCTTCAGATTTCAGTTAAAAACGTGTAAAAAAGTTTACAGTACCTCAATTTTGTAGTAATATTGAATAAATTTGTCTTGGTTGGGTACACATGGGTCTTACCCATAATAACAAAAGATAGTTAATGGCCTGGGTACAGGTGGATAAACCTCTCTCATTGGTGGGGCTTGGGGTGATCTATCCATGAAGGAATGTGAAAGGAATGTAGTCCTTTTAAAAAATGTGAGGACAACAACCAATTTTACCAGCTTTATAAATTTACAGGCATCTTTGGTTACAGAACTTCCAGCATCAGTATTTAACCCCTCCACACTGATGTCAAAATATCAAAATTTCAAGCTTCAAAATTTACAACATAATGCAACTAGGAATTTAACAAATTCAACATTGCTTGACAGAGCTCGCTGAGATGTCACACAAGACTGAATTGTATAATTCCTGGTTGCATTATGAGAAAATTTTTCAAGGTTTCTACTGCAGTTCACTCTTCTTGTATCTTATCTTACAATAGGTATGTACTGAGTTAGTAACTGTAAGAATATGTCATGTATTAGTTGCTCCTTGCTAAGAATTCTGGGAAAATGAATACAAGAATATGCTTTGTCAGGAATTGGTTACTTTAGTATTTACAGCCGCCGTGGACTGGTTGTAATCCATGTGTGGGCAGTATGTCCATGCATACTTTTAACTAGGTAATAAAAATCATCATCAGCAAAATTTTAATTAATGAAGCATCAGGTTATACCTGGTGCTTCAATAATTAAATTTTTGATGATTATTCCAATGATTAGTGTTTGGAATCTAATTTTATTGTGCCTGTGGAAATATTGCCCACATGTGAAAAGTGATCAATCCACATCGGCCTTAACATATAGGTTTCTTGATATTAACCCTCTGAACACCAGAGGCCGAGTTTCCCGGCGGGTCACAAGCTATGTTATAATGTCATTGTGGGGGATAACTGCAAGGCCGCACATTGAAAATATTAATTGGTCTACCCCCAGATAATAAATATGGACTCTTCCTATTGCTACCATGGAACTGACATGGAAGCTACCACCAGGATTCAAAGGGTTAAAGCAGCTGATTAAAAGGGAAAAACACAGCTCAAAGGTATAATTATGAAACCACATTGCTTTTAATGTCTGTACCTGAATCATTGGAATCATTTATTTATTGGGGATTTTAACGACACTTTCGACAGTCAGGGTTTCCTTGTTTTGGACAGTTTTATGGGTGGAAGAAGCCGGAGTACCCAGAGAGAACCACTGAGCAATGGCTAGTAATTGTCATACTCCCCAACGTACGAACTTCACATAAGCAGGGTTAGCATTGCTTGAAGTCAATTGCACCATTGACATGTAGTACGCCTTAGTTCACAATGCCCCCATGTGAGCAACTGGGATTAAGTGTCTTGCCTAAGGACACAATCAAACTGAGGACCTCTTGGCTTGCAGCCTGCATCTCAACCTACTGAGCCACCACACCTCCATTGGAAGCATTCGAGCTGAAAGAACATGCAGTTAGTCTTTACGATTGTGAAACAAACTTGCTCATATTAAGTTTATTTATTAGGAAAGTT
The DNA here is from genome assembly GCA_031216915.1 of Pictodentalium vernedei. Taxonomy (NCBI): domain Eukaryota; kingdom Metazoa; phylum Mollusca; class Scaphopoda; order Dentaliida; family Dentaliidae; genus Pictodentalium; species Pictodentalium vernedei. Next base: position 101,267 of record JAUFNR010000056.1, on the reverse strand, counting down.
AGATACAACTGAATCCAGTTTTGATTGAAACGACCAGCATTGTTTTAGTGTCAAATGAAATTGAAGTTAAAATACTAGTTAATCAAGCTATTGCTACTAAGTGCAGTTAAGAATTGTAAGATAAATCTATCATCATTATATTTATGTACAAAATGTTGTACAGTGGAACCCTGTTAATTAAATACCGGTAGCCACTTTGCCAATGAAAATTATTCAATTAACAGTAGTATTCAATTAACAGGGGTTGTGTCACCCTTCTGTATTCTAGAGATAAACTTAGCATTTATTCTATTCTATCTTTATCAACCTAGCTCATAGAGCTCTGTCAAACAAGATATAATAGAATAATAGCCAGAATTGGATGTACTGAGGCCAAATAGGGCTATAAACAAAGGAAAACTGAGGAGAGTCTGGGTAATTTCTTGACAGGTTAAGATTTTTTATTCAATTAACAGTAGTTTACTCTATAATCTATATTCAGTTAACAGGCTAAATTTGAACTGGTGGTATGGTAAATGGTTTTGTGTTGGGAAATTATATTCAGTTAACAGGGTTATTCAGATAAGAGATATCCAATTAAGTGAGCTATACGGTGTCAGAGTCTTGCTCTTGTTTCATATGCAACATCTAAACTCGTTGAGACATGACATTAGAAACAACATCTTGATTCTAAAACATTTGGTAGATAAACACAGTGGTGATAACATATATCTATATGGATTATAGGATATAATTCTTGCCTCGGTGATATCTTTTCTTGTTATCTGTGAAGGAATGTTCTCTTGCATGTCATGAATCTTGTCCTTTGTGTGCTCAAGTTGTCCGGTTTCTGAATGATGTGCTGCTTCCATGATAGTTGGCACATTTTCACATTTTATTGAGTTGGAACCACTCCGATGACCCTCACCTAGGCTGGAACAGCCCTAAAACAAAAATGACATGTCATAAAACTTCAATGAGAATTTTTATCCATATACATGTATTACCAAACACATTTTGTGTGTGAGTTACTACACATTTCACAAGCAGGCAGGACAGATAGCCGAATGGACAGTGGTAAAAAAATATGCCCCTGTGATGCATCAATGGCAGCTTGTGTTTGTATGGGAAATAGGGGGTTAATTACTGGTCATGCATATGGTAGATCAGGTCCTAAATTTCAATCTTCAGTAAGTATCGGTGAATAGTGATGTGATCTCAAAAGCATTTTTTTTGTGATTAGATCATGAACACATAGACAAGGAAGTCAAAATTTCTCACACAACATTTTACCTAACATAATGACCAAAAATGAACGCCATTCTTTTCAAAAGTTTGTCTCAAAGACATAGTTTCTGACACCTTACTGGAAAGAGCTTGTTGAGACCCTCCAATCAGAGATTATAAACTATGTTTTTTGAGACAAAATTAAACTTTTTTAGTCACACATTTTTTGCAGTGTCGTCTTCTAATAGTGTTTGGTGAAGGGTTAAACAAAATGTTGTGATATCATGACCATTTCTAAATTAGAGGCTCAAGTGAGCCTAAAATGCTCACCTGGTTAAAGTTATCCCTGGAGAGAGTGAAGGTGTAAATGGGCTGTGTGGAACCATTTCGTAGAGGCCAAACTGCAACTATGATCAATTTTTACTGAAGCAAAAATGGTGCCAAATATGGAGTATTTGGATACATTAAACTATTATGAGTACGAACCCAGGAGTGAAATGGGACAAACCTCAAAAAAGTGATTTCAAGATCTCAAAATATGTCCAAAAATCTTGTAATACCTTTGCTTATATGTTTTGAGTGAGGTATATTACTGGCTGAAACTTTGCACTAGTTATTTATTTGTTTATTTATTGGTGTTTAAGGTCACATGAGCTCGTTCCAAAAAGGGGTCATAACTTATGTTTTTGAGACAAACAATGAAAACAATAATGAAAATGAACTGGCGATTTTTGAGAATAGTGCTGGCCGGTTTTGGTTGTTAAGTTGGGTACAGGGTTAATACAGATGGAGGAAGTCAGAATTCATGGAGAGAACCACCAAGCCAAGACTAGCAACTCTCAGACTGGTAATAAGTGATAATTAATACTGACTAGGAAAACAAAAAGATCATAGATAACTTAAGGAAAAATGACAAAGAGACTGTAGCTAATAAAAGACCTGAGATAATAACTGCTTTTGCTGCTACCATGATATCCACTGAACTGACTCTGCACAAGTATGGTTTACATTGGCTGAACCGAAGCACACCATCAACATTCAGTACGCCTTAGTACACAATGTCACCAAGCCCCCAGATGGGCAATCATGATTAAATGCCTTGCCCAAGAACACGCAACAGTTACCTCTGGTCAGAATAGACCATGTAACTTTCGGTCTGAAGGTCAATGCTCTATCCACTGACTCCTGATTATCACAGTTAACCCTTTACCTAACATGAAAAGCAGACGACACTTGCAATAAAAATTCTTGAATAACTATTTTTTTCATTTTTTGTCTCAAAAACATAGGTTATGACCCCTCGTTGGAACTTGTAATACCTTTGCTTATATGTTTTGAGTGAGGTATATTACTGGCTGAAACTTTGCACTAGTTATTTATTTGTTTATTTATTGGTGTTTAAGGTCACATGAGCTCGTTCCAAAAAGGGGTCATAACCTATGTTTTTGAGACAAAAACTGAAAAAAATAATGAAAATTAATTGGCGATTTTCGTGAATAGTGCTGGCCGGTTTTGGCCGTTACGTTGGGTAAAGGGTTAGTGAATGACATATTTGGTCAATGTGTCTGGTTTGGGGATAAAAACACTGTAATTCAGAGAAAATCAATAATTTTTTTCATGTTTGGGTTACAATGATATGGAACTATGAAATATATCACCTATCAATCTCCACGATATGATACATATCCTGAAAAACATTATCCTTCATGGCATGTAACTACAATTATCAAATACTTTGGATTATACATCTTCATTTCAAGTAGTTTCCATTTAACTCTTAACCTGTGGAGTATTTATTTTCAAGATATTTTTCATCATATTTAGTCATGGCTGCTGTGAAGCAGCCATGGCTAGATTTGAAAAAAAAAATAACTCCTGAAATCATTGGTGAAAAAATCCATACAATATACAAGGAATAAGTTGGACTAAAAGTGGCCAAATTATACTTGTTTCAGTGGCAAGAGAAATCCTGTCCTGGGTGGGAATAGCTGCCAGCAGCATGCAAGGAGTTATCTCTTTACTTGGAATGAGCTCTCTGGTGGTTCCAATCTGGGGGTCACATAATACGATTTTATTGAACATTTTGGAAAAATGAGAACACACAATAATTAAAGTAATACATTTTGATATCCTATGCATTGGATTACGGGTTATTACAAATTTTTGAATGCACACCTTGAACAATATGCAAATTCTCAAGATGATAACCAATGGTGGTATTCAGTAAATTAACTACATGTAGATTATTTTGTGCCCCATTTCCAATACTTTTCTCCATTAGAAAATACGTTCTAACCATTTAATCTCTTATATTTTGTTTGACAGATCTCTGCAAGCTCTGTCAAACAAAATATAAATGAAAGTGTCAATGACACTATAGCTCAACTTGTGTAAGACATGTACATGTATAGTATGTGGCCCACCAATCACACACATCTAGGTAATGTCCTGATAACAAAGGTACATATAAAGTATTGTAACGGTCTGTACATAAATGCTGACCGTAGCCAGGAACAAATGTATATGTAAAGTATTGTAAAGGTGGGTGACAGTTAGATGCTAAACTAGAAAAGAAATCCCAGAGTGGGTCTGACTGAACCCAAAAATATATGGTCTCATAACACGGTGATAACAAAGGCACCCAAAAACACTCGTTCCTGTCCCAAGGTGATAACAAAGGTACCAAAGAAGTTCCTTGAAGATCGGTTCATAAATACAGCCTCTAGCCCAAGCAGTATTGACATGTGCACTTACAGTGTATAAGTAGTACTGAATAAATCAAAGTTCATCTAATTTGCATAATTTCTGCACGAGACAAAAACTCGTATTAAATATGATGTATTCCATGTTACTGAACATTCATTCAAAAATTTATTCAAATCAGAACCTTCATACAGAAGTTCTGTACCAAAAACTGATTGTACCTAATGTTGGTACAAAATGGCCACCAGCAGCCATCTTGAATTTTGGACCTCATCCAAAAACACCCGTTGTTCTTTCATCTGTCATTAATTATATTTATTGTATCATGATACATTGTGATCAGCGATATGAACTGAATCATGAGCAATGATATTGATTCAATATCATGATAAACGATTCTGCCCCATGTGACCTACAGGACAGTCACAGTGGGCTGGTCATAATCCATGTGTGGGAAGTGGTGATGTCCATGCATGCATTTACCAGGCATATGTCATAAAAATCTTCATCAGCAAAATTTTAATTAATGAAGCACCAGGTTGAATCTGTGCTTCATTAATTAATTTTTTTACGATTATTCCTGTAATTAGTGTTTGGAATTTAATACTACTGCATCTGTGGAAATACTGCCCACCCGCAGAAAGTGATCAGTCCACAGTGACCATACTGTATCGCCATACAGTTCAAATTCTTTTAGGTCTACAGGTATCTTAGCCCTGGGTCCACTGCATCATCACTGAAAAAATCGAGAGAATTTTATTTGGAGGTTACTTTACAACTTATCCAACTGGTAGTTAACTCTTTCAACATAAACGACTGCTTTTCTGATCCAGCAACACGATACGTAATTACTGCATTAAGTAGTATGGTTATTAAGTGAATGTGTTCGGTAGAGCAATTAATTTTTTTAATGGGCAGCCTGAAGGATAAACGTTGAAAATATTAATTGCTCAACCCCCAAATAATTAATATGGACTCTTCCAATTTCTGCCATTTAACTGGCATGGAAGATACCACCAGTGTTCAAAGGGTTAACATACCTCTTCAGGTTCAACTGCACCTCTTCTAGAAAGTGATACTTCATTTCTTTTTGCTCTCTTTTTGGGGACAATGGATGCATCACCCTCTGTTTGGTTTACCTGATTCTGTAGTTTGTGTTTTCTCTTGGAAGCAACATAACCCTCTGAATATGGGGAATGGTTGTGTTTGCCTTTACCAGGTTTAAAATCATTCCAATTCTGTTTGACTGTCGCATGGCAACAAACTTTTTTGTTTCGAACAGTACATCTCCAAATCACTGTGTTTTCTAAATGCAAATACAAATTATAGAGAAAATGACTGATTTAAAGTCAACAAATATCAATCCATATAATAGCCAGAATACAGCAATTAATGGCAAACATGACTTTTGCCAGTACAGGGTAGGGGGAGGGGGGGGGGGGGGGGGGGGGGGGGTCGAGACTAGGGACTTTGAAGCATTTAGATTTGATTATGATAACTGATGTGAATTTCATCGCAAGATTTAGAGTTTCTAGCAAAGGCTGTTGTTTTCTCATATTCATCATGGAGATCTAGTCAAACAACAGTGCAGTTAGGGCTGCACGGTATATCGATAAACCGATACATACCGGTATTCAAACCAGTATCGATTGCATACCGGTGTAATTGCAAAAATATCGGTTTATCGTCATTATTTATTTACCCACAGTTCAATTTTCAAGATGTCCCGAGATTTTTAATTGTAGTCCCGAGCGAATAATATATTATCCATGTACCTGACAAATTGGCCACATCCTCCCGGGTAATATACAAATCGTACAGTTGAACAAATATTATTTTTCAAACAAATTCAACAAAACCATATCATTGGAACGAGATCGACAAGCTCATTCCAATGAGGGGTCACTTGATATGATTTTGTTGAATATTTTTTGAAAAAAAAAAAAAATCGATAAGCAAAATTTAAAAAAAATAAAATTTGATATCATCTGCGTCGGGTAAAGTGTTATTCGAACTGTATCATCAAGACATGCTGGTTTGTTCTGATTGTGAATGATCAAGTCCCAATTATGGTACGTGTGTCCTGATATCTGAACAGTCTTTCTATATACCGGTATAGCGGTATTTTTTTGAATACCGATACCGGTATTTTTTTGAATACCGATACCGGTATTCAGTTTCGAATACCGTGCAGCCCTAAGTGCAGTAGAACCTCAGTGGGCTGGTTACTTTTCACGCAAGGGCAATATTTCCACGGATGCAATAATATTAGATTCCAAACACTAATTGTAGGAATAATCATCAAAAACTTAACTAATGAAGCACCAGGTACAACCCGGTGCTTCATTAATTAAAATTTTGTTGATGATAATCTTTATTACCTGGTAAATGCAAGCGTGGACATCACTGCCCACACGGAGATTATGACCAGCCCACTATGAATGTACTGTAGCATTTATGCATCTAAATAAAATAATCCTGTTTGAACTGAGAACCTAGTGAGCGGTCAGACATCTGTGATCCATCATTTGTGTGTACCTCTGAAATTTAAACTCCTGTTGCTCAGTTTCACGCAAAAAGTCAAACCAGCAAAAATAAAAATATCAAACAGCAAGGCCCCAATAATACATCGGAAATCGAGTTGATGCACTAATTAACCCTTTACCTAACGAATCTTCCGCATCGGCCCGTGTAATATGCAAATTGAGCAGTTGAAAAGATTAAATTTTTCAAAACATTTCAACAAAACCATATTATGTGACCCTTCATTGGAACAAGTTCATTGAGCTCGTTCTAATGAGGGGTCACATGATATGGTTTTGTTGAAATCTTTTGAAAAATTTAAAAAAAATGATATTTAAAATAATAAATTTTGATATCGTCTGTGTTGGGTAAAGGGTTAACCATTTCAGTCTAAAAGTACTGTAATCACAAAAGTAGACAGAAAATTTTGACAAGATGTAACTTGGTCATGATCAGTCAAAATTATACTTTTGCTTTTCTCCTCTTAGCACAATGTATAGAGGATATCTACGCTATTTTTGTAAATATTGAGAATCATCTCTTGAGTGTGGATCTGAAAGTTAAAATTTATTTTAAATAATACTTTCAGGTCCATGAGTATGAAATCATTCCTGATATTCACTAAAATAGCGCAGATTATCTTTCTATTATATGCTATGTGACATTTTACTGTGTAATATTCAGCCTAATTCGGCTGAAAATAGTTTCAAGACAATATAACAAAGATCTGTTAATCGATTCTTCACGGCAATGTCATGCGTCAAAGGGTAATGCAATTTTCATGTAGAAAGCTACTGAAAAAAAGCATCATGTGGACCTGAAAGTATTATTTTTCACTCGTGCATGTGCTCATGAAAAATAAAACTTTCAGGTCCACACTCATGAGTAAGTCCAGATACTGACTAAACTAGAGTAGATATTCTTTTTTATTATATGCTATGAGACATTTTATTGGACAATATTTAGCCCAATTCGACCCCAAATGCATACGTTTCAAAACAATAACAAAGATCAGCTGATTGTTCCTTCAAGGTGATGTGATGCACCATAGCTTGAGGTCATTTAGGAAGATACTGAGGGATATCCATATAATAAAAATTCATATGCTAGAAAAGAAATGAGAGAACATTAAATTTGATTTGCTGTTTTCATTTCTTTTTCTTGATTTGGTCTTAATTTCACAATATTTCATTTATGGCACAGAGCATTTTGTGGCGAGTGGTGTCGTATAAAACATTGGGAATTTTTTCCAAGTTAAGGAGCCTGAAGTGTTAGTTACTTTATGTTCTTACGAGATGAAGAAAAAAGCCCTGTTTTGTTCCTCTTAAACTCAAACTGCCCCATTAGCATAATTCAATTTCTGTCGAAAAACAGCATGGCCAAGTATTTATAATTGTTCATAACAGCACAAGAAACACTTGCAACTTTCATCACATAGACCACCGGTTATAACCTGGTGATCCATGTGATGAAGGTTTGCATGCGCTTCTAGTCCACAGCTATTTAGCTGTAATCCACCCTCGACATACTGTAGTCTCAATATTTTTTTTTCTGTTTGCTCAGTAGTTAGTGATTTCACCACCGACCTCGATATTAGCGCATTATATTTTGCATTGCACAGCACAAATGCTCTTGTGTATTTCAAACTTCATTCTTTTTCAGTAAGAAGCACATTAACTAACAAGTATTTTCAGCACTAATTGTGACAGGACTTCTAGATTCAACTGAATATATAAAATTAAACGAAAATTTTTCAGTTTTGGAAATACAGTGCAAATTTCAGTGACTCCACATTACGAGTCTATTTGACCCTGGATAGTGATTAACCGATAAGGATTTCCACCCGTCATCTGCTTGCCGATTAGTTGAGTGCACAATCAACTGATTGTGAATGCCGATGTCAGATGTCACAACCAAAAGGATTAGTAGATTCAAGAATGCATAGAATAGGGTTAATTTTACAGTACAGTCAGGTTGATATGTCCGTTGATCTCAAGTGCGAGTCACTGTGTGTATCAAAATAAAAGTATGATGTCAGCAGAAACATGTTAACGGTGCAGCATCTTTGAGCAATGCAAAAACAGGTGACTTTTTTAAATTCCACCTCCATTTAAATTTAGTTTCAAGATGAATTTGAAAAAAATATATCAAAGGGAATTAAATAACATATATATTTATTTACTTGATTTAATTACTGATTTGTGTTTTAAAGCAAATTTTAGATTCAAAATCCATGTGGATATACAGGTCAAAACAAGGGTAGGTCCCGTTTTGTACACAGTAATTCAGATTGCTTTCATTGTGGGGTGGAAATCAACGACTTAAAATACATTCACAACGGCTGTGTTTTCAAATAGCATTTCACTCTATTTCATAGATTTGTATTCACATGTTTAGTGCCGGAGAATCCTGAATGGAAAAACATAATGTTTCACAAATGATAACCAATCCCAGAAGTCCATGCACAAAATAGCCATATACTATTTTTAGATTGTTTACATAAATAAGTAACATGCACAACAGACTGAGGTTATACTTCGACTGAAAAAAATCATTTGTTATTGTCCACTTTGTGTTGACAGTAAATAAAGAAGAATTGGGTAACTAGATTGTTTACAAATGACCTGACAGTGATATCAAACGATGAAACAGCAATTCATAGTATTGGTGGGGTGCTGTCAGTGTTTGTTTAAGTTGTAAAGGGAGTTAGATATTACGTTGAATAATCAACAAATGATCATTTCAACACTACTGCCAATCATCGAGGCAACTTATGAAGCTTATTACTGCTTGTATGAAGGTTGTGAATGAAACGTAAATTTGAACAATTTTGATCCCGTGGTGTTCCATGTAACCATTGGCACGAACCAATGTTCAAACACTGCTACTGATGGTCAGCCGATGGCTTACAATCGGCCGATATGAGATGCGATTGCCGAATATCGGCAATCACTAACCCTGGATGTACTTACTATGATCACAAAAAGCAGACAGAGGATTTTGAATAAATCATGACTCAGTCAAGATATAATCAAAATTATCTTTCCACTTATCTTCCCAGCAAATTGTAGAATCTCATCTACCAGAAAAAATGTGAGAATATTGAATCTAAGATGCTCTTTTTTGTTTTTTGTGAATCAGTATTGAATTCAGAACATTTTCTAGAATTTGCGAAATCCTGACACACTGGTGTATACATTTAAGTTTGTTGTGACCCAGTTGCGATCTGATCGAGAAATTACCACTAATGTGATTGCAGAACTCTATTTCCATGTCACAGAAAGAAATGATTTCACTAGAAGTAAATATTTTGAATAAACTTAAGCCACACAAAGTTGATCTTCTGTTTCTCAGGCCATTATTTGTGAAATTGCGTGCAGGCGAGCGTTTTTTTTTATTTTATTTTTTATTTCAGTAATTACTTCTTTGCCATCAAAAGTTCATGTTCTTGGTTCAAGTTTTAGGCCTCATAATCTACAGAATAGCATGGGTGGTGGTGTATGTCATCCCTTGAGTGCAAGAAGGCTTTGCAATTCTAAAGCATTGCAAAGCCTTCTTGCACTCAAGGGACAAATTTATCAATTTTTTTTAACTTGGGTAAAACATCAGACATAAACCATTTAATTTTTATTTTTTTTAAGTTTAAATTGGTTATAAAAAGAGAGCATGAGGCAGCCAAAAGGACCATGTGGGAGAGCCTGAGAAACAGATTTTTTTTTTTTAGGCCTTATCACAATTTATTGGAGAGTGTTTTGGGGCACCCTCCAATAAACTTTAACAAAACCACTACTTCTGACAAAATTTTTAACACCAAAAATACTCCACCGGTCTACCAGTTAAGAGAAAAAAAATCATGAAAATTCAACTTACGCCATTCTTCTTTCCTTGTGTATGTATATCCAAGTGGATCAACAAGTTTATGAGCTTTACGCTGTGTACAACTTTCCACTATCTTATAGTTGAAATCATTTTTTAATGGGGTGTCTGTTTTGATTATGTCAACCATGACCAAATTACAGTTTTTCAAATAAGCATCAAATTTGTGATGGACTGTTCCTCCTTTTCATTCAGTTTCTTATGTCAGCAACAACAATATACTTGATCAGTATATGTTTTCTGAAATTAAAAAAAACAACTTTCATTGATCAACAACTATCAACATTCACCATGCCATTTCACATTATGTCATTTTATGTGCAGAGTGGATTACTTTTAACCCTCTGCACTCTGATGTCAAAATGGTTAAGTTTTTAGAAGCAAATATTTCCAATAATGCAGTTTGATATTTAACCCAATATGCCTTGTTTAACAGAGCTCATCAAGTGGTGTTTCCACATGCACATGTTCACTTGTCAGTCCTCAAAGTTACCCTAATGGGATCGTGGTGGCTCAGAGGAAGACTGTTGGACTTCTATGCAGGAGGCCCCGCATTCGATCCCCGTCTGTGACTACCCGTGTTGTGTCCTTGGGCAAGGCACTTTATCCCGGTTGTCTACATAGGGGCACGATGAGGCATGTACTAAGGTGTACTGTACGTCGATGGTGCACTTGTCTTCAACTGCTGTAACCCTGCATGAGCAGAGCTTGAGCAGATTTAGAATGTTGAGGAGTTGACAGTTGCTCGGTGGTTCTCTCCGGGTACTCCAGCTCCCTCCACCCAAAAAACTGTCATGATTACGATTAATGTGACCTTAAACACCAACAAATAATTGAATAAATAGTTATCCTAATCCAAGAAGATAAAAGATTTGCCCGAAATAGGCAAGACACAGGCTAAAATACTGTCCTTCATTTGCATTGGTGAACCCTTTACCCAGTGCACATGATATATCAAAATTTATTATTTTAATTAATTTTTTTAATCAATTTTTTTTCAAAAACTTTAAACTGAACCACATCATATGGCCCCTCATTGGAACAAATTCATTTTATAGAAATGTTATAAGAAATATATTTTTCCAACTGAACAGTTTAGTTTGTAAATTATTGGGACAGTTATGGATGTTTTATTGTTTTTCAGCTTGCTGAGTGTTTTTCTTTACTTTTATGCAATGTATTGTTACTTTCAGCTTAAAACTCAGCAATGTAGCCACACATTGTAAATTAATTGATTCTCAGGCATTTTTTTTTTAAATCAGTGTGGGAAGGAGGATTTTATTTTTAATTTTTGTATTATTCTTGTATATAATGAGCATGGATCGAATGGCTTTCCAGTGCTTTTTCACATGCACAAAATACCATACTTATACAAATTAACTTAACTTTTAACTCTCATGGGCCTGTTTCTGGCTCTCAGCACTGTAAGAGAACAGATGCCCTAACACAAGTGTTGAAACAATTAATGCCATTTACAGGGCTTATATTTCGTCTAAATTTGTGAGAATCCATTTGGATTCTCGTGAAAATGGTTGCGAGAATCTATACCTGCTATGAGTGTCCCAGGATTCCATGAGGCCACCATGGTTCAACCACTGTTGTATATTGATAACACATGTTAACCTTTTACCCAACACACCTTTTTAATTTTTAAAACTAAGTTTGATAATTTTTAAACAATAAATAATAAATAAATGATAAAATAATTAACTGAACAATATTTACCAATAAAATCTTACAAATATGGCTGTCGTTGGAACCGGCTCAATGAGCCGGTTCCAATGACAGCCATATTTGTAAGGTTGCATTGGCAAAGTGTCAGGATATTTAAGGTCATATTAACCTTCTATTTGTTAATTTGTTGCCGCTGTGTTAGTTAAAGGGTTAAATTGGCTCAATTTGTTTTTCACGCGAATCCTAGCAGAGGTGCAGCGAGAATCTACATGGATTCTCGCCGGTTTTATTGCACGAATCTTTGTGCGAATCGATTCTCGGATTCTCGTCGAAATATAAGCCCTGATTTAGTGATGAACCAATAATTGGAATCGGCAATCGGAACTGGCCGGTTATGGGGCACCGGCTGATTATGACAACCGGCAGTTTAATCTATATTTAACACTGACAATTAAAAATCCCTTTGATATCTGCCCATTTCAATAAAGTTTCCCCATTAAAAACGTGTGTAGTGAATAGCAGAAAATTTGCAGAGCAGAGATGTTACAGAATTTACCAACTGCAATTGATCTGAGATTGCCACCATTTCCCGAAGATTGTAGATTTCAGGTAAACATTAAGAGAAACGCATCAAGGGAAGAAACACATTGAAAAAAGACCATTGAATAATACATTCTGACAAATGTGTAACCCATGCATCATACGGCTTCACAACACACATTAACATCAAAGTTATTATTCATTTAAGACACAAAGTATGTGTGCTCAGTATATTCCTTGTTAATAAAGCCAAGTGTCTAGTATCCTTACGCAAAACCATATTAACACTATTTACCGGAATAAAACACAATCTTCGCGAGAAAAATATCGTGTGATTGTATCGTTAATAACGATCTTTTCCCCACACCCCAATCAAAATGCAAATATTATTTTGGCTAATATTGCCCAGCACTAAGACCACACAAAATAAATAAATTGATTTCAGGCAATTTTTTTTTTAAATCAGTGAGGGAGAGAGGGTTTTATTTTTAATGTTAATTTTATTTTTCTTTTGCAAAAAGTGAGCAAATATGGAAAGGATTTTGGCTGTATTTTTACACACAGAAATATAGAAAGTGTATATTTAAACAAATAAATTCATTTTTAATTTGAAAAATAAAGCATTCCTCTAAAAACAAAGTGTAGTACTGCAATTCAAAGGCTTCATATTCTTTCGATGCTCTTCATATTATCTTTGAAGTAAAAGTATTTAATCAAAAGGAATTTCCCTCATTACAGTTTATGGGAGAGTGCCTAAATTGTCACAAGGCAAACACATTGGAGACGCAACTGAATAAATATATATCATTAAAAACAAGGTAAAAAGTTTCAGGTCTCCATGAGTTTGTACTTATATTGGAAGACACCGAGAGGCAATAAAAACATCCAATGAGGGGGTTCAAATTCAATAAGGGATTTCCTGAGAATCAAAACACTTTTTAGCCAAATGTATACGACATATTGCATCGCAAATCGTGATGCGATACTGCTAAAATCACACTCTATGATGGTTTTATACATTTTGAATTTTGCCTCCAAAATAAATATGACGAACGTGGGCTGAAAAAAAAGGAATGCATCATTTGTTTAGCCTAAATACAAATGTATGCATACTCTGAGAACTCAAGTAGTATTACGCTTTCGTAATTGATGATTTATCAATGAAATTTCTGTAGTATAACAGGCACCAACAGATTTTCTTCAGTGTCCTACTTCAGCCATAGGAATAGGCATAATCAGCAGAGAAATAACCGGTAATCGGTTGATAGCAAGTTTTGATAATCGGTTCATCACAAATGCCATTTGGATTTTTACTAATCGTTTAATCGCCAGGTAATGTCAATGATGAATTGACTAGTCGGTTATGCGCTGTCAGGTGTTCAACTAGAATCTATCTGCGGTTGAACTAAGCACAAATGGAGACGGTATAATTATATCTGTCAATCTTATGGTGTTTCCGACCCGTCATATAATGTCAGAGGTCAAACAGAATTTGTTTTGCTTCTGTAATAACTGGGACTTAGGTTATTGGTAGAAGAACCAAAGATACAAGAAGTGATGCCAGGTGTACAATGGCGGCTAATTCAGTTCAATTTATTATGTTCTGGTATGTACACTTTCCTATTTCATCTCTCACTCAACACATTCTGCATATTGCAGTGCAATACCTTTGATCTTGTGAGGTGTGTAACAGCATTTAGACAATGTAGCAACTAGCAAAATGTCACAAAGTGGAAACTTCAAGGCTTTAGAGAATGCACTCAGGCAACTAATCAACGAGTGATTCACTGACCGGTTAATAGACTTGTTTAGTACTAATTGGATAGGCGTCGACTAGTCGAAAAATCATTTCAACAATACCTAACATGTTGTCTCTGGAGAAACTTGTAAGTTACATTCTAAGTAGCCTGGCAGTTGTTTCTGGTCAAGTCTTGGCTGCCTATACAAGCAGCCAAGACTTGCCTAGAAAGAACTGCAAAGCACACAAAGTGAACTGTCATTATTTAGTTATGCTCTTCAGCTACATATGTACATCAATCAGAAAATATAATAAGAGGCCCCAAGGGGCCTTAAATACTCACCTGACATTTTGTTCAAAGAAGTATTTTGGATCACCTTCAGCTAACCATGGTTCATCAATACTTCAGAGGAATGAAGTCATGAAATTATTATACATGTAGGAGTCCCTTTTTTTACATAAATTCACTCTAATTCCTTCAAAATGCATTTTGTAGCAATATTTTTTCCACCGCTTAATTAACCCCCAGGGGTGGGGTTGGTGGTCACAGGGGTATTTGGGGGGGAGGGGGGGTGCATAAAACACTCCAAATCTGTCAAAATATATTTTGAAGCCAAACATTTTGTTACATCTAAATGTACCACCACCCCCCTCCCCCCCCCCCTGCAAGGAAGGGAGGGGATGACATAGGGTAAATTCATTTTCGCATTAAAACCACTCTAATTCATCTAGGAACTTGATTTTGAGAAGAATCAAAAAAAAAATCCTAATTTTGGTCCAAAATTTCCAAGTCGGAACCTGACCCAAAATTTTCAGGCTAAAAAAAAAAAAAATTCTCAAAATTAAACGCATAAAAAAATCAAAAAAGTCCAAATCAGGCCCATAATTTTCAACCCAGGGACCCGATTTGAACAAACTTGAATCTGCCCCCCCCCCCCCCCCACCCAAGAGATGATGCATACTAAATTTCCTCATACTGCACTAAGTTAAAATTTGGGCTCCCAAAGGGAGTCCAAATATTAACAGATGAACTCGATTTGAACAAACTTGAATCTCACCCCAGCCCCCCCCCCTCCTCCCACCCCCCGAAGATGATGTATACCAAATATTAAAGGATTCTGACTGGTGAATTTGAAAAAGATTTTTAAAGAATATTCCACTTATGGCACAAAGTTAAAATTTGGGTTCCCATAGGGATCCCATATATTAACCCAGCGACTCGATTTGAATAAACTTGAATATACTACCCCCCCCCCCCCCCACCCCCCCCCCCCCCCCCCCCCTCCGAGATGTTGTATACCAAATATGAAAAGATTCTGACCACTGGTTCTGAAGAAGATTTTTTTTGTATTTTATGAGTGCTATCAGTTATGCCCCTTGAGGTGACCCCTATGGGCACGGCAACTTTATTACAACAAACTTGAATTGACATATGATGAGGAAAATGCGCACCAAATTTGGTTCAATTTGGTCCTAGAGTTTGTGAGGAAAAGTTGAAAGTGATAAGAAAAGATTTTCTGGAATTTGGGCACATTTAAATCCCTGAACAGGATGTGTTAAAAAAATGCAATCTACTTGTAAAGGCCCAAAACTGTCAACTGCAGTCATATAATGCATTAGGCAGTGATGAGCCGATAAGAAGAAAGCTCAATCAGACAAATACTGATGATCTGAATGTACAATCAGTCGACTGTTGAATGTCGATTCCAATGTCAGAAGGTCAGTTTTAAAACTGCTTTGGTGTTTGAGTAGTTAAACTACATGTTAATTCAACCTCTAAACCTCCTGTCCTGGCAGTATTTGTTATTTTTTGAAGCTGAAGACATCAAAAGGAAAAAAATACAACCTGGCAGTGTCGATCATATTACTTCAGTCCAAGAGCATAATCACCGATATTAGACTATGATAATTGTCAAATCAGGTGTCTTGTGTATTACATTAAGTATAATGGAAATCATCAGTGTCTAAAGAGTTTTTTCAATTTCTAATAACCACAAAATGTATCTACATGAAATTTTGGTTACCACTGTAGGCCTATTCCAGGCCTCTCGATTTGAGGCAAATGTCAGTTTGGGTCCTGTGGAGGTTACTTAAAAATGAAAAACATACGAACGGGGGAAAATGGGCCACACCAAATTACCGCTGGGTCATGCAAAACTTTTGCTAAGATGAAAGATCTAGTACGAATGAACGGTGGAATAACGTTGAGCATCAACCAATCATCAGCTGCACAGGTGTTTGCATCTGCCTGACGTATAGCAGCTCTGTTGGCCAATTACTGGTCAACAAAGCAGCTACATGTGCAGATGCAAACACTTATGCTGATGATTGGTTGATGCTCAACATCATTTTAAACTGTTGATCATCTAAAGATGTATCATAGATACAAAATCAGGTAATAGCAATAATATAGTGAGACATATAAATTTAGGTTACCAAATGGGTTACCTGAATCAAGTACAGGGGAACGAACAATAAGTTACCAAAACATAGACCAGGTGAACGACAAATGGGTTATGCAAAATTTTGAAAACAGACGGTCTGCTATTCCATGAATCATGTTGTACTGTAGCAGCACCACAAGACTGCCATGAAACCACAAATTCTCAGTTAAGATTCAGCTGCTCAAAATATCAACTTTACTAAGCAATTACATGTACATATGCATGTTTTTGATCAAAACCACAACAGAGAAAAAATTAACGATAAAAGAATATAAAGTCTAATTATACGAACCCAAGCAACTTTTTGTTCCTGGCTGTGCGACAGATATTCTGTTAACTTGCAGGTACTTTGGTTAGTCAACGTCCATTCCCATACTTCAAAAAGTAGCTCGAAAAAGTCGGAAAACCATGTCAATCTCATTAGTCTGGCATTTTGGCCCCACAAAGTCGATCTTCTGTTTCTCAGCCATTTTTGTAAAATTGCAGGTGGGCGGGCGTTCTTTTTGTTTTATTTTTGTAATTATTTCTTCGTCATCAAAAGTTCATGCTATTGGTTTCTTTTATGAGTGGTGGTGTATTTCGTCCCTTGAGTGTAAGAAGGCTTTGCAATAGCATTGCAAAGCCTTGTTGCACTCAAGGGACAAATTTATCAATTTTATTTACTTGGGTAAAACATCAGACATAAACCTTTTAATTTTTATTTTTTTAAGTTTGCATTTGTTATAAAAAAAAAAGAAGAAAAGAGCATGTGGCAACCAAAAGGACCATGAGAGAGGGCCCAAGAAACAGATTTTAAACTTTTGCCTAGGTCTTATTAAAGATGGTGGTCGCATATTATTTTTCAGTTGGTACATGTACACTGTAGGTACATTTATAAATGTAATATCTGGTGAGTAATTAATATATTTTCATCAAATGTACAAATATAAGTTTCAGCTAGTTAAAACACAAAAATATCAGGAAGTATACAATTTTGGTGTTCATAATATGCCTCCTACATGTATATGTGTGACCAAAGAAAATACATCAACCAGACCTCAAAATAAAGAACTTACATGTACATGTACATTTTAACCAGCTAACATGTTATAATTGTAATATGATGGTAGCCTGTAAGAAAGAGGGAGTTAAGGCGCTTTCCTGTCTTCTCTGATTTTTCAATGCCAGCAGACCTGGAAATAAGGAATTACTTCAAAATCTATCCACATGAACATGTTATGCCTAATTTGGTGGCCATAACCTGTTTTGTTATGTAGTCCTGCAATCTTTATTTTATCACTCTTTGTGATAAAATATTGAAATAAACAGGCCTGGCATTTTCAGGAGAGTGATTTATTTGCTCACCTACTGCTCGCCTCTGTAATGTTAGTGGTCTCTGTACAATGGCCACACTGCTCCTCCCATGCCTCCAGGCCTTGTCAAAGCCGGAGTAGTGGGGGAGGGGGGGGGGGGGAGTGTAGCTGTCTCACAGAGACTGCCTTGTTAGCAGGACCAAATGAAACGCAGAAAGCCCACCACTAAGCTGAATTCATTAATAGTAAAACTTCATTTTGTCCCTTCTAGCTTTTGTAAGCTTGAGGAGAGCTAATCACTCACCTAGGCCATGCTAGGTGAGCTATTTTCAGCCCGCCTGCATTTTTAAGGATGCCAGTCTTGAATAAAGTTGATTTTATTCGGAAAATATAGTGGTTATGTGAATTTTTACCACCATGAGATTGAATGACAAATCAAGTACTTTTAATGAATTGTGGGAAGTTTCTGGGATGAATTTTTTTACAGGATGGTTTGGACCTTTGATGAATGGGCCCCTGCAACAGAGCACAAAATTTCAGAAATGACCCTGATTGACCGTTCACCTGGTTTCAGGATGGCTAACCGATCATTTGGTTATGCCAAAAAATCTTGATGAACCGATTCATTGTCATGAAAAAGTATTTGTTATGATTGGGGCCCACCAACTTTAATATGCCTGGGGATGTTTGCTTTGTGTTTGTAATCAACTCCCTCCCCATACTTGAGGATATCTAGCTTTCAGAATAACACCCTTGACACCACGTCAGTGTGCCTCCTGATTTATCTCAGAAATGTGTTCGGCACAGACGGAACAATGAAGTTCAGTTATGTTTCTGTCACCGTCTTCTGAAATGATTTTGAAATCATATTTAAAAGGCCACTTTTGGAAAGTTTTTACGTTTACAGTTTCTTTCAGCTTGTTTGGCTTTTTATCAGCCATGTTATTATTTGAGAATGGGTACAAAACGCATTAATCAGAGACTGAGTCTAATCGAATGGAGAGAAAAAAATTCAGAGAAAGTAAACATTAATACAGGGATACTTTTTTGGACTTCACGGTTATCAATGTCATTGTGTAGAAATAGAGTTCCTTCCCTTATTCCGCTCGCATTGTGAAATGGGATTTTCCAAGAATTCCCAGTTACGTATTTTGTTTATTGATCATAAATATAGTTCACACATAGTTTACATAAGTAATTTTGTGTGTTGCGCGTAGTATAAGATGAAAATATAAGTAAAAGATGAAAAAGATAAATGTGAGAAAAGATGACTTGAAGTTGAAAGCCTGGTTAAATCATTCAGACTTGGCCAGACCTGCCATTCAAGATGTAGCTGTTCCAACTTTTATTACATTAACTGCTCGCCAGTTTGCGTGGATTTTCATTTGTGTAACCCGCACTCGAACGGAATGAACATTTGCATCAAATTCTGATCCTGCTGCAAGATTCAGATATAAACAATGATGTCCAACTTGTCCCAAGGTCTAAGTCGAACAGGGTCTGAATTGTCTCCAAGATGGTCTGATGTATCCCAGGTCTGTATCATCCAAAGTGTCTGAAAACTGTCATCTTGCATCCATATTCTCAAGGACATTCAAATTTAAACCCATGAAAGTTGGAGAGACCATGCTCCAGGTTTTACATGTATACTGTTCATCAATTTGCGAATTATGAACTTGAAAATGCCAGCTATGTTAGTCATTTTAACAGCACCAAGGTAAATATTTCTGGAAGTGAACCAATTCAGAATAACAAACTTTTTGTGGTCTTTCATGATGGCATTGTTACTGTACCTTGTTTTAACATTGAGAAAAAGTAGGTCACCTGGAATATCAAGTGAGTTAACAGAATGTGACTGGCGACAAAATACAATTCAACATGGAAAACTACCATTTAAAATGATGAATTTAACAGATTTTTTCACATTGTCAATTTGTCAGTGTAGATGCCATAGAAACCTTTTTGAGGCAGTGCCATTAAGTTTCTAAAAAAATGTCAGCCGGGTGTTTGATCACAGCATGAAGCTGAAAGGGAGCCCACCCAATTACTGTAGCTTACTCCAAATGTTGCTGTCAAGGCTGACTCTGAGTAAGAGAATGACAATTAGAGTTGGGCGGTTTTGAAATTCCAAGTTTGGTTTCGGTATCGGTATATTTAGAATGATTTACCTTGTTATCGGTACAGTATTTGGTGTCTACAACATACGTGTACTCACACAGGTACCCATATCGAAAAGTATTTTTGGTATACCATTTTACAGCCTACAGAGCCACAGAATTGTCAAAATGTTGGAAGCCACCGGTCATTTGATGTAACAAAAAAGCTGAGAGAAAATACCCTAGGGTATTTTCTCTCAGCTTCTTTGTTACATCAAATGACCGGTGGTGATTGCCTTTAGAAATACGAAGTCCATGGTCTTTTCTTGTCATTAAGTTTGCACTATGTTGTGTTGTTTGTCATTTTATTTTTTAACTAATGTCAAAAATATTTTTCCAACACCCAATTTTGGTATTCCCAGGGTCTATACAGATACCAAAAGGTATTTACGGTAAATCACGCATCTCTAGTGATAATACAGTAACACTGTTCGTCTGTATATTTTACCGTAATCATTCTATATAGATAATGAAGTAGGCCTATCCAAAATAATTTTCTTAAAATCCCTTTCTCTGTCCAGTCAACTCTGTAGCAGGGCTCAAAATAAATTTTTTTCAATGCGTAGAAAAATGGTGCACAATTTCGAAAATTGCATAGCATTTTTTTAAAATTCCATAGCATCGTTCTAGTACCAAGTTGTGAGTACCTCTGTAGATAGACTATACTCGTGTACTTGTAGGCTATATATCTATATTACATCATACATGCACAATAAATTCATGAATTCACACCAGTATTTCTTGCACAATTAGTTGATCTGACCCTGCACCTCCACATATTCAATACACATTCATAACTCAGAAAAAAACGATGTTCTAAGTGTGATGTCTCGACCCCCCCCCCCCCCCTAATCAGGGCTGAAAACGTCCTGTAACCTAAATAAGCACAAATCACACATATCTCATACTTCCATGTGTTGTAGCCACCCCGTATTTCAACATTTAAGCAACAGGTTATCGTACCTACACAGGTATGTCATAACTCAAAAAAACGAAGTTATAAGTGTGACGTCGTCAGCCTGGCAGCTGATTTTAGGGAGAAGTGACTTCTCCCTCCAGAGACTTTAGGGAGAAGTCAGGATCCAGGAGGGAGAAGTCAGCGGACATGAAGGAGAAATCAGAAAAAAACATAAAACGTATATGACATCGTGACAAAATAAATTACAAAGACTAAGGCAAATTGAGTCCCGGATGTAAGATGGCGCTATGTAAACACGTCTTTTTACACAAATGATACCCAAATGTACCCAAATGTACCCAAATGATACCCAAATGTAACTAAACAATAACTTTATGTTGGATACTTGCCTTTAAAGGTGGTTACCATTAATTACATCCCTGTAGCGTGCATTATGTGAATGTAGCATTCTAGTGATATAGCCGGTATTTGCTAAATTCGCGCTAAGGAAATATTCGATTCTCACGAACAGATTCCTGATCATGTTTAGTTCTTGAATATTTTACGGAAACCACAACTGGTAAAATGAATTTGACTTTGTCATAATCTAAACTGACTTCTGTCCCAAACCGTTCTTCAACAGGCGAACCTACTGGTGTTGATGTAGTTATTTCTATGCACTCTCTAGGAGAAGCTTCGGACTATGATCGTTTTATCGGTAATATTGAAAACGTTTTTGAGCCGTCATCATCTTTAGAAAACGACCAAATCAACAGTTAAGTGTAGTCAAAACAAA
Organism: Pictodentalium vernedei; assembly: GCA_031216915.1. Taxonomy (NCBI): domain Eukaryota; kingdom Metazoa; phylum Mollusca; class Scaphopoda; order Dentaliida; family Dentaliidae; genus Pictodentalium; species Pictodentalium vernedei. Next base: position 79,421 of record JAUFNR010000056.1, on the reverse strand, counting down.
CTCGGTAATATCTTCTAGCTGTTCATTGTTATAGTATCATTTTTGTGGAGCAGCAGATTGAATGGCAGCTGCAGTGAGTTGTTTTATTTTTGTCTTAAAACTGAATAATATGCTTTTTTTTTACTAAAACGTAAGAGTAGGCTGCATTAGAATCTATAATTTGGTTACATTTGGGTTACATTTGGGTATTATTTGTGTACATTTGGGTAAAAAGACGTGCCGAAATTGTCTATTCCGCGTATTTCTGAGTAGATCGGTGCTTAGGACCCAGTTGAGGGATTTGTTTTGTAAAAGCCTTGTTGTGTATACCATTCTATTTAGAAGGGTCGATCAAAAAATAGTTATCAAACATAATTGTCCGTGTTCTCAACTTGCGCTGAGTTGATGTCACTGGCGGAAGCAGAGATAATAGATATGTCACTATTGCGAAAAAGGGAGAGGCGAGCCATCAAGATCAATTTCACGGCAATCGCGATTTCATATTAAACCTATCGTTATACCATCCTCTTCTTCCTTTTTGTCTTTTCTTAACATGTGCATCTTCTTAATTGTATCAAATCAACAATATTTGTGAGAGATGTGCAATAATAAACAGCTTTTCATCACACGAACACGCGAATGAAGGCCACGTCACTCCGTGCGGTTCAAGAAGAATTACAGACAACAACACCAAAGACAACTCGGACCAAGACAACTCGGACCGACTTTGAAGACAACTCGGACCAACTTTGAAGACAACTCGGACCAACTTTGAAGACAACTCGGACCAACTTTAAAGACAACTCGGACCACTTTTGAAGACAACTCGGACCAACTTTCAAGACAACTCGGCCCAACTTTTGAAGAAGTCGACCCAAGTTTCAAGACAAGTCGGCCCAACTTTCTAGGCAACTTGGACTGACTCGGTGAATAATTCGGACCTGAATAGTGCACAAACGAAGATTCGGAGTTGGTGGGGAAAGTCACAGAACAATCAATCACGCTTTAAAAGATTTATTAAAAATTGAGGCATGACCATCAAAGACATGAATAAATGAATGAATAAAAGTTTTCACATAAAAAACAATGTTCAGCACATACATGATTCGCTCGTTCCAATGAGGGATCATAATCTAAGTTTTGGAAACCCCAAAAATGAAAAAAAGATTGAATAGCAATTTTCGTGTATGAAGGTAAAAGTTAACGATTCATTCTCACGTAGCCAACATTTTGAAATTAGCTAGCAACATTTTCCATTTCACACCTTTAGGAGATTTGATTATGGTCTGTTTCTGATTAAAATTAAAACCTTCAGCTCAGCAAAACATAATATTTTTTTTGTTGAACTGTTTTCAATGAAAAAAGACTTTTGGCTTGGCAATTAGTTGTAAAAACACAGGTGTTCTTTGAACCTAGTCATTGTTTTATCTGTTTTTGATAGTTTTGATAAGTTTGAGATGACTTCAATACTTTATTATAAACTGTTGCTTTTATCTTTTTTGATTAGAAGATTTATTGTTTATTCAATAAACCTATATAAGTAAAGAATCAGACAAAATATGATCAAGTCGTTTATTGACAGTCGTACTGATCGGACGTGTCTGTGAAAGCTCCTGACTAAACACATCTCACAGCTTGGATATTAACAAAGCCTATTGTTCTCTGTACCACTTCTGTGCACTCTAGTGTAATTTTGTAAGTGTTTATCTTTAACTCTATCTATTTTCTGTCTGCTTTTCTTTTGTTAAAACTAAAAACGAATATTTAAGTCAATACAATTTAAGTCAACACAATTAAATTAAAATCTTGAATAACTTAAAAAATAAAATTTAGAATTTTAGAATTATTTACAAATAAAAATAATGGATAAACAAAGTCAAGCTCAGTTAAACAGTTCTGCCTTTAATTCTGGTAGTCTGAGTAACAGTGGAAATTCCACTAATACTGATATGACATCGATGATGTCGATGATGTCTGGCTTCCAGAAAGAAATAGCCAGATTAAATGACACCATAGAGGGTTTGCGGTCAGAGCTTCAAGCCCAGAAGCTGCAGGCAGATAAAGAAAAGGCTGAATTGAGAAGGGAATTGGAAAAGGCAATTCTGAAAGCCAAACCAGGTAAGGAGGACCATGCTCCTCCTGTTCCCGAGTTACCATGTATTGACGCTGCTACAGAAATGAGAAGACCTGCGTCCGCCGGCTCACTGCCGGGGAGATCTGAAATAGATTCAGATCTAATTACCCCCAGCCAGGATAACTGGCTGCGTTCCATAGTAGAAGAAGCTACCAACACGGTCGCAGTTTCCCCGGCCATGGCGGTTGAAATTCAATTGGATAAAAATTCAGTTAAAGTCCCCAAATCGCAGCGACAGAAAAAATCACCAAACCAAAATCGATCGAAAAGGAAACTCTCAAATGAGTTCCGTGAAAATGATGAAACCGTGGACGTCGAAGACGAAAATGGTTTCTGTATGACTATTGATCGGCATGTCAAGAAGACAAAAATCATCAAGAAAAATTCACAGAGCACCGCTACTGAAAAGGACTCGGTGGTCACACCAAGAAATGGGGACTCTGTTAACGCAACAGAGTCTACATCACCGGAAATAGTGAATGCGACAGCCAGCCCAACCAATAGAGCGACGTATGCCGATAAAGTAAAAGCCAAAACGCCCCCTAAGGTGACCAATAAAACCAACAAAACACAGGGCCACCCGCAACCAAACCCCTGTGTCGTAATCACACGCGTCCACCCCAAAACGGAAAAAACTCGATTGATAAAGCCCTTCCAGGATGCTCGTGGGAGAGACTAATCTCCAAAGCCACGGGTAACCATACTTGGAAAATAAAAGTAAAATGCCCTAATAGAGCAACGAAATTAAATCTGATAAGCAAAGGGGTAATTATTAATGGCAAAAAATACGAAACCGAGGAATATCGTGTTCTTCCGCAACCCGTTCAGTGTCACAAGTGTCAGAAATTTGGGCACTTGTCACACAAATGCAACGGGGAGCAACGATGTATGAAATGCGGTGACAAACACATCGCGAAGGCATGTAGTGCTAAAACTCTGAAATGCCCGAATTGCGGTGGTCAACACCCCAGCAACTACCGGGGTTGTAGCCACTTCAAAAAAGTTAAAACAAACATCCAGCTTAAAGCTCTAAATGTAAGTAATGTCGAGAACTCATCTTCCCCTTATTCCACGTGTACTCTAATGGCTGGCTCTATTTTCAGCATAATGAAGAAACACTTGGACACTAGTCTTTCGGACGTTTGCAAAGAGATTAGTAAAACAGCTTCTAAGTTATATAATACTCAAATATCTCACACGCTATTAGAAGCGGCCGTCAACAGAATATAATTATGTAACAATATTACAAATAGTAATTAAACTTAAATAAACTTAGTACAGTTATTCCTAAACCATTCATGGATACACTAAAAATAGTCCAGTGGAACGCTCGAAGCGTTAATCAGAAAAATTTGCAAATGTCACATTATTTAAAAAATACGGACGTAATTGGAATTAGCGAAACCTGGCTTAAACCAAACAAACAATTCTGGTTAAGTGGTTTTGATATTATTAGAAGAGATCGCCCCGCCCAAAAAGGCGGCGGTGTCGCTCTGCTAATAAGACAGGAGATTAAATACAAATCAATACCATGCGACCACCTCAATGCTGAAGTGATTGCAGCTGAAATTGAACTTGACCACAAACACGTGGCCATCATATCATATTATAACAAGCTGCAAGCAACAGTAGACAGTAAAGTATTTGAATTTTTTACCAACAAGTACAAGCACTGCATATTCTTGGGGGATTTCAATTCCAAACACCAGGTATTCGGTTGTCATAAGACTGAGCCTAATGGTGACGCCCTTTTCCACATCATTGAAGAACTCGATCTATTTGTGGTAAATAACGATCAAGACGTAACATACATAAGCAACAACCCACTCCATCAATCAGATATCCTAGACTTGATTATCACCAGCAAATCACTAACCAGCCAAATGCAAGACATATTTGTAGGAGATGATGATCTAGGCAGTGATCACCTGCCGGTTCCCGCCACTCTGAAATGTAATACTGGTCCCGCAAGGTATCCTCCCGTGAATAGGAGGAACCTATCAAAAATTGACTGGAACCTCTTCAGAAACATCATCGAAGTAAAAATAAAGGCAAATGACCCCTCAAATGTTCATGAACTAGAAAAAGCCTGCACCCACCTTAACGAGGTTATCAACAGTACACTAGACGAAATCTGTCCCAAGCAAACAGTAAAGACGCGGATAAACAGAATAACCCAAACAACTCTTCAAATAATCAAACAAAAAAGAAAAGCCTTCCGGGCTTACCAATCAGAGAATGATCAAATGAAACGAGCAGAACTTAAAACCGCGTATAATCGCCTTCATGGGGAAGTAAAAAAGGCCATAGCTAACGACAATCGCGTGAGATGGGAAAAAGCAACCGAAAACCTAAATGGGCTGAGAGAACCTAAGAGGTTCTGGGATACATTTAAAACTCTTACTGGCCAAAAGAGCAAAATTGCCAATAATAATGCGCTAAAGACTAGCGACGGATCTATGGCCATAGACGACAAGGCAAAGGCCAGTGCTTTTGCCGAACTTCTAAAGAAGGCACATCGTCCGCAAGAAGGGAACAGATATGACAACGATTTTAAGGTACGAGTAAATAAATTTGTCCAAGATAACAACTCAATCTTCAATGAACCGAACTTCGACCAAAGGCATGAAGACGGGGACGACCATGAATTAACCGAACCAATAAGCGTAGAAGAGGTCATGGGTATAATCAGAAAATGCAGGTCATCTTCGTCCCCAGGAGAAGACGAAGTCTCTTACAAAATAATGAAACAGTGCCCCAACATCTTCTACTGCAGACTTACCAAACTCTTTAACTGCTGTCTCTCCTGTGGGTACTTCCCAAAATGCTGGAAAGTGGCCACGGGAGTCATGATACCTAAACCCGACAAAGACCTTACCAACCCTTCCAACTACCGCCCAATCAGCTTGCTTAGCTGTGTTGGGAAAATATTTGAGCGGATTCTCACTACGAGACTTCGCAGCTATCTCGAATCAATCAACTTTTTCAACAAATGGCAAAGAGCGTATAGGAGTCAGAAAGAGGGAATCGAACACGTATATAGACTGGTCGATTATATGAAAACAGCATTTAGTCAAAACGAATTCGGATGTAGAAAAAGCGTTCGACTCGGTATGGCACAATGGCGTGAGATATAAACTAGCGAAAATGGGATTACCCACTAAATTTCTAAGGATCATATCATCATTTCTAACTGACCGAAAAATCAAGGTGAAGGTTAATCGCGAGGTGTCAGAGGAAGTAATACTCGAAGCGGGAACACCACAAGGGTCGGTTCTAAGTCCGCTTCTTTTCATAATATATGTGAATGATATAGAAAAAGTAGGGAAAAACTTTGTTGAACTATCGCAGTTCTCAGACGACAAAGGCATTTGGACAGCCAGCAAGTCCAGAAACATAATTAAAAATCGTCTACAGGATACCATTCGCGATCTTGAGAGCTGGTGTGCCCTGTGGCGCATCAAACTCAATGCAACCAAAACTCAAAAAGTTACGTTCTTCAAAAAGCAAAGGAAAAAACCAGTCCCGAGTATCGATCTCCAGTTATACGATCACAAACTAGAAGCAAACAAAGAAGCCAAATTTTTGGGATTTATCCTAGATAGCAATCTCAGTCTAAACAGTCACGTAAACTCCATTACGGTTAGAGCTACTAAACGTATCAATTTTCTGAAGATGATCAGGGGTAGAAAGATGTGCTTCTCAAGCTCTACAAAACATTTATACGTCCGGTACTAGAATACGGTGCCATAATAACAAGCGACCTAAGCAAAACCAACATTCAGAAGCTACAGAGGGTTCAAAATTATGCCCTGCGAGTGGCACTATGCAAACCCAAATGGACACCGATAAAGGAACTTCACGAGCTAGCAAAAATAGAAACTATTGATACGCGATTAAAAGACCTACAAAACAAAACCCGCAACAGACTCCAAGATAGTGAATTAATGGTTGAGCTGAACGAACACCGATCCCTTAACAGAAAAACAAAATAAGTTTCCAGAAAAAAAAAATAAAATAAAATAAAAATTATACAATATAACTAAATCGCGTGGAGTCAGTGAGGATTGCCTCGCTACTCATTTGGAACTTTAGGATAGAGTCTGTGAGGACTGCCTCGCAACTCTGCTGAAGCGCGATTGAAACGCGTTTAATAAGATCTATATAACAAAACCCTCCACACTCTCCAGGACAGTGAATCAATGGTGAAGCTGAACGAACACCGAACCCTAAACAGAAAAACAAAATAATCCACAGTAAATTAAAAGTACTCAATAGCATGGAGTCAGTGAGGATTGCCTCGCTACTCATTGAGATCTTTAGGATTGAGTCTGTGAGGATTGCCTCGCAACTCTGCGTGTGGGGAGTGGGCTCCGAAGAAACACACCCCTTACCCCATCCATAGCAACAATCAGACAGCATGCACAATATACAATAGCGGATACCTATCTTTCTCTCTACCTATAACTTTTCTAACTGAACATTCTCAAATTTTCTTGCAACACTCTAATCAAGAAGACGCATGGAAATAGTAGACAAAGCGTAGGAGGAATTGGTGCAACCTACCTTTCTGCAACATATACAACAAAAACCACCAAACGATAGGCAAGGATTGAAACAAGCTTGTCTGGCTGGGAACGAGTGTACATTTGATATAAATAAACATTTGAATAAAGATTTAACAGCCCTTTTGAGGGCTTGATGGTGTGTGTCAGTGAGAGTTTTTTTTGTTTTTTTTTTTGTTTTTTTTTGGGGGGGGGGGTGTGGAGGAGGTCATTTGGAATTCCCGAAGGATAACCAGATACCTCAAAATCACATACGGCATCCTATCTCCCAGAAGGCTTGATGGATGACTCCCGGTTTTTTAAAACTATACTGTTGGAGCTTTCTCCACTTCTTTTTTGTAACCGCTATGGTCATATACCGGGGCCGCTACCAAACCGGCGTTGCTGTTTGGTTTTCTTTTCTCTTCTTCCCTTTAACTTGCCATCGCTCAACTTTACATTCTGGGGCTCGCCACCATGGTAGGACTCAAACCTCTACCATCGCCGAACTGGAACCGAATAGAACTCGCCCTCTAATAGTTTTAAAGGCGTTGAGGGATTGAGTATTGACCATCTAACACTACAACGTAAACTGCCGGGTATTCTAACCGCGTGCATAACCCCTTCAGACTCCATTTTGGGCAATAGGAAAGCTAGGCCTGTGTGATCCAAGGGAAAAATAAGGTTAACCGGGTCGCAAGGGATTTGTAAATCCCACATCGTCCCTGCGCGCCTTCGGCGCGCTAAAACCTTTCATTCATTCATTCATTCAATATGATCATAAATTTATCATGGCCACTGCACAGATTGATGTTAATTTCTTGGAAAATGGTAGAGGTGGTCACTTTTTGATTCATGCTGGCTATAAATTTTCAATTCGGACAAGAAGAAATGAAAGGTGTTATTGGAGATGTGTAATTCGTGACTGCAGAGCCAAAATTGTTACCGTGGATAACATTCCAGTGTCAATAGGACAAGATCACAATCATGATAGTGACAATATGGCCCTTGCTGCCAGTGCTTTTCTAAATAAAGTTAAAAAAAGATGCCGTGATGAGGTTTCTCCCATTCCAAGAATATACGACGAAGAACTTGGCAGTCTCAGAGATAATGAGTTTGATGAAGTGACTGCAGATATGATAAAAAAAATTCCAACATTTGACAGTTGTAAAGCTGCCTTGTATAGAAGTCGTGCAAAAGTGTTGCCCAAATTACCAAAAACACAAAGAGAGATAGAGTTAAATAATTCCTGGAAAGAAACATCAGCTGGAGAAAGATTTTTATTGTGTGATAATACCAGTGAACAGGGTCATAGAATTATCATTTTTGGCACTGATGAAAATCTGAAACAATTGTGTGATTCACCTGTCGTGTTTGGAGATGGAACATTTTATTCGTGTCCTGGCTTATTTTACCAGCTGTATACCCTTCATGGTAGAATTGAAGGATCAGTATTTCCATTAATATTTGGCTTATTGCCTAACAAGACAGAACAATCTTACCGCCGTTTTTTCTCTTTAATTAAAGACGCTGTTATTGAGCGAAATTTAACCCTTGAACCAGCGATATTTCTAATGGATTTTGAGGTAGCTGCAAGAAATGCTGTGGTCGCTATCTATCCTTCCGTTTCACCAAAAGGATGTTTTTTTTCATTTTACACGGTGCATATGGAGAAAAACACAAGCTGTTGGGCTGGCAGCCAGATACAGAAATGACGAGAACATAAAACTGCTGGTGCGTCGAGCAGCAGTCCTGCCGTTAGTTCCCATCCACCTAGTTGAGGATGTGTGGTTTAATGCTTTAGAGAGTAGTGAAGACAATAGTTCAGAAGTGACTCAATTTACAGATTATGTGACTGAGACATGGGTTGAAGGTTCACCCTTAGAAATGTGGAATCATTTTGATAATGACGGTGCCCGTACCACAAACAACGTTGAAGGATGGCACAGCAAAATAAACAAATTGTGTGGGCATTCACACCCAAATATATTTTCATTAGTGACTTTATTAAAGCAAATCCAGGCAACAAATGAGGCCAGAATTATTCAGCTGCAAGCTGGGGGAGTACCACGCCCCAAAAAAAGAAAATACAGGCAATTGGATTCTCGTCTTTCATTGCTGAAAACCCGCCTACAAATTGGAGAAATTGACATTATGACATATGCAGATAAGGCTTCAGATTTAGTTCATTTAGAATAAATTTGGTGCTAGATTTTACTTGCAGTGCTCAATGTTCAGTGTTGTGTATCTTCTGATTTTTGTTTTTGCATTTATACCACTGTGAATAAAGGATTGTTTGTCCTTAACATATCTGTTCTTCTCTATTGAAAAATTCTAAGGGAACCTGTCCCAGCTCTTCTTCACTTTTACTGTTTCTGTGTTACTAAAGCTATTAATAAAAATTTATTTCAAATTTAATTATTTAAAATAAATAAACCTTATCAATAAATAATAACACAGAAACACTTTGCTGTCAGAGAAAATTAATAATCACCAAATATGAAACAGAGTATAGCTTAATTGGGGATTAACACCTATTGTTCTCCTTAACATCAATTCTCACTCAGCCAACATTTTTCAGCTTATCTGGTTACCCCAAAATTAAAAATGTTGGCTCCGTGAGAAGACACCAAGTTAACTTATCCTCTTACAATTATGAGATATTTCTTTCAAGCCCTGTTGACACTTCTTTTGTGAAATTACAATTAATAACAATAACCTTTGAGTAAATGGATAAACCCGAGACAACGAGTAATAAAAAAGTCAGTTAACAAATGACACGCTAATTGTTTAACAATTGGTAAAACAAACATTGTATTGTGAAGGTTACCTAACGCTAGTAGCAGACGACACTCGTAAAAAAATCTCGTGTTACTATAAATTTTCATTTTTTCTTGCAATACATAGGTTATGACCCGTCATTAGAACGCGCGCGACGCGCTCGTTCCAGTGAGGGGTCATAACCTATGTCTTGGAAGAAAAAACAACACTATAAAAAAGATTTCATTCGTGAATAGTGAATTTACGTTAGGTAAAGGTTTAATAACCATACAGTTTAAGATAGTGGCCCATAGTAACTCCCACACTTTTTCAACAGTTGGTGGGCACTGATTTCCCCAACTGTGTACCTATTCCATACATCGAAAAGTTTACCTTGTACACAGCAACATTTTTTCCTTGTATTCTTTTCAACTTACCTTCCGAGACCATTTTTACGGGAAGCTGCTTAGCTTCAGCATACATAAAGTTGATAACAAATAAAAATGTATATTTCCCTCTTTGGCTTTCTGATTTAGCCTAACATGTCACCCTTCACAGTCATTATTGGTACGTATGGTGCGACCAAAAACACTCCAAGACTCCAATGGCCACACAGAATGAATGAATGAATGAATGAATGAATGAATGAATGAATGAATGAATGAATGAATGAATGAATGAATGAATGAATGAATGAATGAATGAATGAATCTTTGCTTTTACCAGACAGGATGACGAATGAATGAAAGAACGCATCTTTACTTCATCAGCCATGATTGAATGATTAAAATTCTTGAAACGAACATAATATATAGAAAAACTAGTGCCTAAAACAACATGTCGGTAATCTGTGAGATCACATTTAATTATTTTCTACATCATTCTTTTCTTCACAGTTGGTTCAACCTGTCTTATAGTCGTTACAACTTGTCTTGAAAGTTGGTCCGAGTTGTCTTCAAACTTGGTCCGAGTTGTCTTTAAAGTTGGTCCGAATTGTCTTCAAAGTTGGTCCGAGTTGTCTTCAAAAGTGGTCCGAGTTGTCTCGGTCCGAGTTGTCTCTGGTCAGATTGTCTTGATCCCGTTCAAGACGTAACATCCCGAAACCGGTTCGTCTCGGTACATTTCGTCCCAAGTCGACTTGGATTATCGTTCCGGGACGAATAGCCTGGAGAGTTTTCACCCCGCAAAAGTCTTATAGTAATATAATTCAACAGAAGACAACAGTAGCCTGCATATAGTCTGCCACTTGTGATGTCGTTGCTGAGTGGGGAACTGGACAACTCAGCCTCGGGACAACTCGGCCTCGGGACAATCCACCCTCGAGACAACTCGGCCTGGACAAGTCGGCCGGGACAAGTTGGCATGACTTCAAATTTATATGATTATATCCAAATTGATTATGCCGAAGAAATCTTATAATTTTACATTTATTTATTGAAAGGCGCCACCGGCGTTTAACAATGAATTATCGCAAAATTATTCGCAAATACATTATAAGAATTAATTATATTAAAAAACGCATCAAGATTTATAGTATTTTAACTTAAATAAAAAATAAAGTATTCATTGAAAGTCACCACTGTGCTTAACCACAAAAGATTGTAAAATTATTATTTGAAAGATGAGCTTTTTGATAGTGAATAAGTATGATTCAAAACCTTAGAGGGCGATTTGGGTAAAATTACAAGCGGACAGGTTTAAAACAACAATAATTATTAACAGTGGCCATTTCAGTGATAAAAGCACAAACAATTAGTGAAGTCAGATCAAAGTTAACACAAACGGGCAGGATATAGAGGCTAATATAGGTCTTAGTCCTTCGAAGATTCTAAGGTGTCCTAAGGTAATTGTTTACAATGATCATTGCAATCATTACAAAACACACAAGTACACACAGACATGGTTTTTAATTAACACGAAGCTTAAAAAAAAATCCCGAAATAATTGAACACAGTATTTTCCTGTCTGTTCTCCAGATTGTAGTGAGTGGTGGACATTTTCTTTCTTATGCGGATATAATTCTGGATAATTTTCGAACATTATAAATGATTATAAAGGATATTTTTCACGATGGAATTTAAGTCAAACAAACATGTAAGTACTTCATATTTTGTTATAAATTATAGTAAATATTTTTGAAACGTGTCCTAAAAGTATCGCAAACATATTAATAATACAGTTAATTTAATTTTAAAATTCTTGAAATAAAAAAAAGTCATAAAAATGTTTTAAAATATCGGGACACGTCGGACCCCGAAATCGGGACAACTCGGCCCCAAATGGGGCCGAGTTGTCCCGGAAATTGTCCCGGGCCGAGTTAACAGGGAACCGCTGGTGTCTGACTGGGTAATGCTCAATGCGTCATCAAGTCAATTCGTTATCAAGTCAATTCGTCACCTAGTCAATTCGTAATCAAGTCAATTCGTAATAAACTTAATTCGTAATCAAGTCAATTCGTAACCAGTTAACTGCCAACATAGTTTTCAAGTGAAAACGTGAAATATTCAGCAAAACAAACACAATCATGTAGAGATTAACCTGTTATGTTCCAAGATACACACGGATGGTTTGTGCTCAGTTAAACAAACATAGACTTGAAGTCCTGTGTGTGAATCGCATCCAAACTTGGCGCACGGCGGTATGAAAGATCGGAAGAAGCTGAAAATTAAAAGATAAACAGACATAAATGGCGACCTAAATCACCACAGAGAATCTTCTGAGACAAGGGAAGTTGATGATACACGACGTTCTGTTCAGTACCTTCGAGCAGCCCAATGTTCGCGAAGAAAGGTAATATTTACTTTTATTTATTATTTGTAAATCATATTTTTTTAAAAAGCTGTGTTTGGTTAATATATTTAATAATGACGTAGAGGGTGGGCCTTTTCATTCGGGTGATGGACGTTTCGTACACGGGCGTTTCGTACACGGCCAATTTAGGACGTTTCGTACACAAAAAGCCTGGACGTTTCGTACACAGATTTCAATTTCGCATTTTTTCTTTATATCTCACTTTTTTTTCCTTCTAATTTCAGATTTTGGGCTTAAAAGAAAGAAAGAAGACTGTTTTCTTGCATGAAATAATTTTATTTTCCAATAAATACGTGGTGATTTTAGTTGAAATCTCATACATACTAAATTAAAATAAATTCATTAAACAAAAATAACATGTTTTGTTTTTATGTGTTTGTTGTATTCTGTGTGTGATTTTATTGTATTACATCAATATAAAATATATTGCTATCTTTGATATCGATAAAATTTTATTGCTTTTTTATGACAACTTATCTGCAGCGATACTGTATATTTTCGGCGAATCACCTCATTGAATTATGGACAAATAAAGGGCAAATATCGATAAAATAAAACCAGTTTAGCTTAATGCAATGAGGTGATTCGCCGAAAATGTACAGTATCGCTGGAGATAAGTTGTCATAAAAACGCAATAAAATTGTATCGTCGGATATTTGCCCTTCAAAGGTAGTACTAGTCTCTGGTTCCATTTCATGGGAATCCCTTGGTTCTTTCCATTAAATGACACCAAATACTGTTGCTATCAATAAAGGGCAAATATCAATAAAATAAAATCAGTTTAGCATAATGCAATGAGGTGATTTGCCGAAAATGTACAGTATCGCTGGAGATAAGTTGTCATAAAAACGCAATAAAATTTTATCGATATTTGCCCTTCAAAGATAGTACTAGTCTCTGGTTCCATTTCATGGGAATCCCTTGAACTTTCCATTAAATGACACCAAGGATACTGTACATTATGGAACCAGAGACTAGAGACTAGTACTATCTTTGAAATTCAGATTTGACAGGACACCGCTTGTTGTTTTTCCAAGTCAAAGGTCACTTGTAGACTCCAGTGAAAGCTTGTCAGACTCTTTGCAATTTACCACTGACTAGATTAGTCATCGCATGTACATACAAACAAACAAAATAATCTAAAAACATCCTGGCAATATTCAAACAAGTCACTCATCGGTAAAATCAAACAGTAAATCAAACAATAAATCAAAGAAATCAAGGAAAATTAACCTATTCAACATGCAATTAAACACCAACAGTATCTATAAAAACAGGAATAATTTTACATAAATATTCACAGTAGATATTCATAAATATAAAAATATTAATTTAATGTAACAAAAATAATAAATAATTTTATAATACAAGGTCTAAAACAGATAATTAAACACGTGTACGAAACGCCCACTTCGTGTACGAAACGTCCAATTTTTGTGTACGAAACGTCTTATTTGTGTACGAATCGACGCGTGTACGAAACGTCTTGTGTACGAAACGTCAGTAAACCTTTTCATTCCTGTCAAAAATTCAAAATGTAGATTTCAAGTAAATGATCATTTATTAAAAGGTTTGTTGTGTAAAGGGTTAACATATTTTTAATTATTTTTATTACAGGCCAGCATAGACGCATAAATTACAGCCTTTGGAATCCCACCTTTCTACTTCCTTATTGGTTGGCTCAACGACTACTTGGCTCAACGGCAAATCTCAGTTTCTGACGAAAAAGTGGAAATTGCCGAAAGAAAGGAAGTTGAAGAAAACTCGGAGAAAATCCCAGAACAGGAAAGAGAAATATTCGTTATGCTTGTTATATTTGTTATTTTTGTGTAAATAAAAGTAATTCTCGTTTCAAGTCTCTCTTTTTTCGTTATTTTGCCATTTCTTACCTCTGTATCTTTTCTGTGGTCACCTCGTAATCAGTTTTCACTGGGTACGAACTGACTTGATTATGATTGACCATGTACTCACATAGTCAATTCGTAGTCAATGAAAACCGATTACGAATTGACTAGAAACCACTGAGAATGGATTGACATAATTACGATTGACCAGCACCCGTCTGACTGGTCATTGACAAGTAAAGTCTGTCTCCGAATCGATCAGTTCGAAGTTCTAGAAGTCTTCAGGCAAGTACAATCTGACACTTGCAGTTTCGGGGTATCAGGCGAGTTCGGCCAATTGCAAGTTCGTCCAAATTAGTGCATGAGTTTGAGTGGTTTCGGCCCAGTCATAAGTGAGTTCGGCCCCCGTCAATAGTAAAACAGTCCGATCGATATCGGAAGAGCACATCACAGTCATGAGTATTTTTTTTTATTATTTAACTATTCTAATGCCTATTATCTTATGTTATCTGATGTGTTTCAGCAAGGGCTACTTTGTTCTTTATTATGATGAGCAACTGGACCTGTTGCGCGTAGCAACACGGCGGTGCATAGACAATAACATCGATGTAACAGTGTTGTTACCACTTGTTGACTGAAATGATTCACATGAGGGTTGATCTGCCTCGACCATGATGTACATGTAGAAAAGCATCGTTACGCGGATATTGGTATTGTTAATCAAGATAAAAACGCACATTAGAACTAGACTTTATGATTCTGGAGAATCATGGCTTTTCCCGATGAGATTTCATGATTTGTCATGACCCCACAGTGTCTGATGAATTGTTTTTAACTGTCTCACTGAAGTTCCTTCATTGATGTTATGAGAAAGGTGAGTATAGTAGTCTCAAATGACACAGTTTTATAAAAAAAAAATTGTTTAGGTAAAAACCATCATTAACGGTGGAGTGGGATAATATCAATATCGTCGTCCAACAAGTCAATGACCGACAAAAGGAATTATGTTTCTTTGACACATACGCACTGAGCGTTGTGCCTATTTGAAAATGGTCCATTTTATCTCAAATGTATCCAAAATATTGATGTCTGGCAGCTTGTAGAGTGTTAACAAGTGCTAACAGGAATATTTATTCATGCATCTGGTAATGTCATACCAAGAACTGTGAATGGCCATTTTTTCTTTAAAATCTACAAGATGTTTTCAGAGAAATCCAGGGAGGACATGAATTTTAAGCTTTTGATGGGTATAATTGTTTATCCAACCCAAAGCGGGTTAAGTGTTGTTTTTTGAATAATTTTATTACTTTCAAAAATAATTCTCAGAGAATTCTACTTCCACTTATTTTGATCTCTCCTCTCAACTTCGGGTGCTGTGGGTACGCAAACACAGCCCATTTTATCAACATTTTGATGTTTGAGAACCTGCATAGGGTTAACAAATGCTTACAGGAATATTTTGTACATGCAACTTGTAATGTCACACTAAGATCTGAGAATGGCCATTTTTGCTTGAAAATCTACGAGATGTTTTTAGAGAAATCCTCAGATAACCTGAATTTTTAACCTTCTGAGGGGTATCGATCTGTAACCAGCCCTAAACGGGTTAATGCTTGGTTTTATGAATACCTTCATTACTTACAAAAATGATACTCGGGGAATTCCACTTCCAAAGAAAGAGGTTATGTTTATCTCGCAGGTACATATTGTGTGCAATGGGTGCCCAAGAACAGCCCATTTTCTCAAAATTTCTATGCTTTGCAGCCTCTGGAGGGTTAACAAACGCTTACCAGAATATTTTGTCCATGCAACTTGTAATGTCACTCCAAGACCTGCAAATGATAAATTTTTCTTGAATACTTACTAGATTTTTTGGAGAAATCCACAGAAAATGGGAATTTTAAGCTTTTAAGGAGTACATCTTAACCAGGCGAAAATGGGTTAAGACCTCGATTTTTTAATACCCTTACTACTTACTAAAAGTTTTCCCTATCAGTTTTGCATCCGACAAAAGAAGTTACGTTTCTTTGTGGCATTCCCATTTGTTGTTGTTGGTGTCCAAAAACAGACTATTTTTTCAAAATGTTGACATTTAGCAGGCCATGGAGGGTTAACAAATGCTTACCGGAATATTTTATCCATGCAACTGATAATGTGACTCCAAGACCTATCAATGGCCATTTTCTGTTGAAAAGTGACAAGATGTTTGGAACGAAATCCACGAAAAACATGATTTTTTAAGCCTTTGATGCGTATCGCTATTAACCACCCCAAAAGGGGTTAGCGCTTGGGTTTTTGAATACCCTTATTACTTACAAAAATGGTCCTCAGTGAATTCCACTTCCAACAAAGGAGATTATGTGTATCTCTCAGGCATATATTGCGTGCTGTGCGTGTCCGAAAACAGCCCATTTCAGCAAAATTATGATGCTTGGCAGCCTGTAGAGGGTTAATAAACGCTCATCGGAATATTTTGTCCATGCAACTTGTAATGTCACACAAAGACCTGCGAGTAGTCAACATTTCTTGAAAACCTACAGGATGTACTTAGAGAAATCCACAGAAAATAGGAATTTTTAGATTTTAAGGGGTCTCTCTCTTTAGCCTGCCCAAAATGGGTTAAGACTTCGACTTTTGAACACCCTTACTACTTACAAAAATGTTTCCGTATGGATTGTGCGCTCGACAAAGGAAAGCACTTCTCTTTGTGGCCTACCCATTGGGTGCTGTTGGCGTCCAAAAACAGCCCATTTTATCACAATTTTGACTTTTAGCAGACCGTGGAGGGTTAACAAAAGCTCACAGCAGTATTTTCTCCATGCAACTTCTATTGTCACACCAAGGCCTGGGAGTGAAAATTTTTTCTTGAAAATCTACAAGACTCGTTTAGAGAAATCCATGGAAAACATGATTTTTTTTAGCTTTATGGGGGTATTGTTGTTTAACCAGCCCAAAAGGGGCTAACGCTTGGTTTTGTGAACACCCTTATTACTTACAAAAATGATCCTCGGTGCATTCCACTTCCAATAAAGAAAGTTATCTTTATCTCTTGTGTATTGTTTGGGTGCAGTGGGGGCCTGAAACTGACCTATTTCATCAAAATTTCGATGTTTGGCAGCCTGTGGAGGGTTACCATATGCATCGCCTGATATGTCGTGTGTATCAAAGGTCGTGTCATAGGCAGGTCTAGCAATGATGAATGTTTAAAAAAAACCTACAAGACGTGTTTCGAGAAAGTGCCGATAAACCCCAATTTTGGCAGTTTTTTGCCAATTCTGACGAAATAAGGGTTAAATCGAAAATTCCGCTTCTGTACATTTTTAGATTTTATGCCCCTCTATGCGTGTACAAAATTTCGTGAAAATCCGTTCGAAACTGGCTTCTGAATCGTACGGACAAAATGTGTGGGGGAAAAAAAAAAAAAACATCTTGTAGATTTTAAAGAAAAAATGTCCATTCACAGTTCTTGGTGTGACATTACAAGTTGCATGAATAAATATTCCTGTTAGCACTTGTTAACCCTCTACAAAATGCCAGACATCAATATTTTGGATACATTTGAGATAAAATGGACCATTTTCAAATAGTCACAGCAGTAGTATAGCACGCATGAATCGTGCCCCATTACCTGGACTTTTGGGGGGAGCAGCTAGTGTTAAATTCACATAGGAACCGGACTTTTGGGGGAGCAACTTTGGGGGAGCAAAAGTTCGGCTCCTTGCAGCTAGATCCGCCAAATGGTGTAGGTACTGTATATATAGTATGCTATGGCATGTATAGTGATATATGCACGCATGGGGCTATAGGTATATATTATGGGTAAGTGGTGGAAAGATGATGGGAAAATTAGGTTTTCTTGAAAGTTTTTCCCGCAAAATGGTTGACGTTAGTAGGTAATAAATGCCGATTCAAACTCAGATGTACATGTACATGTACACGTACATCGATGTACACCTCCATAGGATTTAGTGTTAAAATCGTGTACAGGTACACGATTTGTCGTTTTTTTTAGGGTGATTTAGAATCGGCTTTGCCGATTCTACATCACTGGATTCTATATACACATCGCTCAAAAGTGAAAAAAAACGTATGAAATTTTAAGGAAAAAGAGGTGTATCGTCTGATTTAGAATCGGCAAATGGGTTCCCCCATAGGATTCAGGGTTAAAATTGCGAGCAAAAAACGTGTTGCCGTTTCTAAATCATCATCTTGCTGATTCTAAATCATCCGTGTCTGTACACGATTTTAACACTGAATCCCTATGGAGGCATACACGGAAATCCATTTGCGGATTTTACGTCAGAAATTGAATCGTGTACGGTACACGGAAAAGAGGTGATTTTGAACCGGCAAACCCACTACCACATTTCCTGAGGAAATAAAAAAGTGATTGATATATATAGGAGAGAAAAAAATATATAAATAAATAGTTATTTAAAAAAATAAATATATCAAATCGAATAGATAATAAAAAAAATAAGTAAATCATGTGCGCTTCCCAGACTATTAGAGCAAGGTTTCTTTTAAAAATGCTGATGAGAGCCTACACATTCTGTGTGAACGAACAACTAGGTCGCCTCTTGTTAGAACGATGCGTCGGATGTCGGGATCACCTAGACTTCGATCACGAAAATCATTCGTGTCTGTCGATGGAAAGGAAGATATGGTCGTCAAGTATTTTGAACCAGCGTTCGAACGCGTTCAAATCGACAAAGTGATCGCGTTTTGGAAGAGATTACTCTTCTGTAAGGATCAAAGCAAGCCCACAGTTTCGGAAGAACTGAAATTGGCGCGTAAAAGTCTGACTTTAGAAGACAAGGGATGCGTCATGAAATTATTGTTCAATGAAGCATACGTCTAAGTTTTCTTGTTGATATAAAATAAGGGAGAATAGAAAATAAAATAAATACACACATAAATTTTTTATCTAATATTAGAAAGATAACAAAACACAAAAATGAGAACCCGAAATAAATTGTATGCGACGTTAGTGAACGACGAGGATGAGAATCCGATCAGCGTTTTGCCAACGGCACCGTCGCTAGAAGAAAAAGAAAGAGGAGAGAGGTATCGCATTGATCAAATCAGTAGAATCCAAGAGTATCTAACTCGAGAGAGAGATTCTCGTCATTCTCTCAAGAAGAAATATTCATGTTTCGTGAAATTCGTCAACTCGATCGACACGACACTCATCACGATTTCCATGGGTTTACACACGGCAGGCATTGGATTGTTGTCAACCACAGTCGGTATTCCGATCGTGTTAACCATAGAATGAGTGGCTCTCGCTGCCGGATTGTTTAGCACGCTCGGAAACTTTTTGAGTAGGAAATTATATCTGATGGCGAGGAAACACGACAAGATTCGCGTCTTGGCCGACTCCAAGATCGACATGATATCCGAAATGATCTCTATGGCATTGAAAGACGGTAGGATATCGGATGGAGAATACTTCGCGATATTGAGTGAGAAAACAAAATACGATGCCATGAAAGAAGACGTGAGAATCAAAACTCGTCAGATCATCAAAGAAGAGATGAAGGATTCTCTCATGGAAAAGGGGAGGAAAGAGGCCAGGGAGGAATTCAGTAAGATGATAGTACTCAAGAGCAGCGATTGAATAAAATATATATATATATAATAAGAACAGAATTAATTAATTATTAAATTTATATATAAAATAAAAAACAAAATTAATTAAATAACTCTTAAAAATGTATTGCGTAAAGTGTAAGAGAGTTACCGAGACGAGTAATTCTCGAGAAGTACGAACTAAAAACGAAAGACAGATGCTTCGTGGAATTTGCGACGTGTGTGGTTCTATCAAGACTCGATTCATCAAAAAAAAGAATGCGAGCAAAGGTAAAGGCATCGTGAATAAAATGATAAATAATCTCCCTTTCGAAATGCATCTGCCTGGTCACAGTTTCATGGGACCCGGAACGAAATTGAACAAGAGACTCAACGCCGATATGACTCCTAAATCTTGGAGCAAACCTGTGAATAGGGTGGATGTGGCCGCGTATGATCATGATCTGTGCTACGCCGGACATCCCAACACCAAGACTCACAACGACGTCTGCGATAAAAACATGTTGGGGAAATTGAGAGGCATATCGAATCCGACCAGAAGAGAGAAGATAGAATGTTTGCTGGTCGGCAATCTGATCGGTGCGAAACGTCGATTTGGATGGGGCATTCAAAAAAAAAAAAAAAGCGTATCTGAAAAGAAGAAGAAACGATTATTGATGAGCGAATTGGCCGAGGAGTTACACAAACCCATCGTGTGTAAATTTCAAAAGAGAAGGGTGTTCGTGAAGGGTTTGGATGATATTTGATCTGCCAACTTCGTCCACATGAGATCATTTTCGAGGTGGAACGAGGGTGTCAAATATCTATTGACGGTCATCGACATGTTTTCCAAATACGGTTGGATCAGAGCTTTGAAGAATAAATCGGGACCTTGCGTCGCCGAGGCTCTGAAGAGCGTGTTCGACTCGTCTTCTCGAAAACCGAGTAAATTGTAGGTGGATAAGGGAAAGGAATTCTACAAAAAGCACGTTCATCGATTGGTCGACCTCTACTCGATCGAAAACGAAGAGAAAGCCAACGTGGTGGAACGTTGGAATCGAACGATGAAGGAAAAGATGCACAGATACTTCACGGCGAATTCGACCAAGAAATACATATACGCTCTGGTCAAAGATTACAACAACACGCGACACAGATCGATCAAGATGACTCCTGTGGAAGCTAGCGATCCTCGAAATGAAAAATGGGTCTACGCGAATCAATATCCTGAAAGATCTATGATTAGGAAGAAGCCTAGAACGCCGAAATTTGTGGTCGGTGATCGAGTGAGAATCTACGCTTATAAGAAGCACTTCGAAAAGGGTTATACTCCTCGATGGACCTCGGAAATCTTCATGATAATCAAAATATTTCACACCGATCCAGTGACTTACGAAATCGAAGCTTTGTATGGAGAAGAGATCATCGGAAAGTTTTAAAAACAACAATTACAGAAGACAAAGTTTTGATAAGAAAACAAATTTCTTTTATTTACTCTCTTTAACATTTTCTTGTTTACACACATATATATAAGAGAGAAAAATAATAATAAAAAATAATTAAAAACTATTTTTAGATAAAAAAAGCAAGCTAATTAATAAACAAAAAAAACAAAAATCCTTTAAAAATGACAAATATACTAGATATAGCACAAAGCATAGTGAAAGATGAAAGTATTCAAGAATATGAGGTTCACGAATATGAACCGGTAACCGGAACGAGTTTGAACAATGCGGGAGAGATAAGAATCAACGTCGAAACTCAAGATCTATTCATACATCCTAGCGAGAGTTACATAAGGGTGCGGGGACGTCTCACCAAGGAAGATGGGAGTTACTACAACGACGACAACACGGTTACTCTAGCCAATAATGGCATCATGCATCTATTCAGCATCTATTCAGTAATATAAAATACATGCTATCCGGACAAGAGATAGAATCTGTGTTTCATCCCGGTCAGGCCACCATGATGTTCGGACTCTTGACGTATCCTGATGATTTTTCGAAATCCAGAGGACTTAATCAGTTGTGGGTGAAAGACACCGTCGGCCCTGCTAGCGGCGGCGCCGCCTTGATATTCGACTACGTCGTCAAGACGTCCAGACCTAAAGGAACGCTTTCATTCAGGATATCTTTGAAACATATCTTCGGATTTGCAGACGATTACAACAAGATCATGTATGGATTCAAACACGGTGATTCGGAAAGGAGATGATGATGCAATAGTGAGACTCACTGCGACCAATGTGGGTAAGATAACTCTACCCAAGATATCGTGATTCGTTCTGCACGTGGAGCCTTCGATCGTGGAAAAGCACGTCTCTACAAGATCATAGAATCCAAGAGTAAATTACCCTTGGGATTTAGAAAGAGACAGTGCGACACGGCTAGCATTCCTCTCTCCACGAATCACTTCGATTGGAGATTGGCGGTGAAATCCACTTCCGTGAGACCACGTTTCATCGTGGTTGCATTTCAGACTGATAGGGACGGGTCTCAGGAAAAGAATGCGTCGCTGTTCGATCACTGCCATTTGAGAAACATGCAAGTGTTTCTGAATGCCACGAGATATCCAGCAATCGATTACAATGCGTCGTTCGACAAGAACGATTTCTGCAGACTGTACGGTGACGCCGCTGATTTTAGAAAGAAGTATCACGGTCTAGACGAATTGATGAGCAACCCTAACATATTTCCCGGCAAATACAAGTTGATGTATCCCATGTTCGTATTCGACATCAGTAAACAGAGTGAATGACTCAAAAGTAGCGTCTTAGACATTCAGATCAAGATGCAATTCGATAGGAACGTGCCGAGAAAAAACAAAGCCTTCGCCCTGGTCCTGTCGGACAGAGAATTACAATTTGAATCGGATAGAAATAAGATGTCGATCATTCGATGAGAGACGTGTGTGAAAAAAATAAAAAAACAAAACAAAAAAATTAAAAAAGTTATGTGTAATTATTAAAAATAAAAAAAAAACAAAAAAAAAATAAATGAAGTGATGTGATCTAGAGAGATTAAACATCTTTCTAAATTTCATTTTTTTGTTTTTTTTTTGTTTTTAATAAATCACACATTATTTTTTTTTTTTTTAATTCATTATTTTCCACGCGTTCACTGTTTGTTCAAAGGAAATAGTTCGATCAGTAGACTCACCATGGAAGTGGCAGCTTCGGGATTATTGGTTTTCGTAACGTTCACTTTGAGAGGCGTGCCGAATGTGCTAACATTCACATGTTGATTCTCAGTCTTTTCGACGCTGTATCTCTTATCGCTCTCTACTCCATTCACCTTAAGATTGACGACCGCTCTGTTATTCAAATCCGAGGAAGCCAGACTCATTCGAAGGATTTCACCTCCCAGCGGCATGGGATATCCCACCTGACCATGTTTCGATCCGCTACCTCCATTTCCGAAAGACCACTCAGTTTTTCCCTCATCTAAGGTGCCGGCCTCCTCGGCCCACACGGTGATCAATTGTCTAGCATATTTGACTTTCTCCACCACCGAAATCAGGGTGCAGGCATCCGTCATGTTCAAGGGATCCGGTAGATTTGTGAGCGCATGTCCACCCATGTCTAGTTTACCTTCCATGATGTCACCCTTTCTCCAGACCGAGTTGTCGTCCACGTACTTTCTGCTGGCTGTGCTGGAATCGAATTCGGGATCGTGACTGAGTCCGAATAAATTCTCACCATTCATGTTGATACCACCCTCCATGGTTCTGCCAGATTGTTTGTTCAGGTAGAGATTGTCCACTTGCAATTCTAGATATTCTTGTGATCGTATCACGGCAGAATCTACGTAGCCCTTGTTGACCGCTGTTGAGTCTGCATCCCTGTTGTCGACCTTCGACAGATTCAATATCTTGTTGAATCCCGCATTCAGATCCGATTTCATTTCTCGTCTGTCAGACTTTCTCTGTTCCAGATCTACGTAGTGTTTGGTCGCCACGTCCTTGGGATTCATGGGAGAGGCCACATTCGTTATCTTGTTAGAACTGGCGTTCAATTCCGAGTGTATCATTTTCTGAACATATCTGTTTCTCAGGTGTTCGCTGAATCTCGCGTGAGAGTCGTCCGCGTATTTCTTGGTCGTGGCATCCGTGGGATCTATGGGATTCGCGACGTTCACCAAAATTTAGATTTCAGATCGAGGTCGTCGGTCATGGTTTTATCCACATAAGTATCTAGCATGATTCGTTCGAAATCGGCGTTCCCCCTGTCAACGTATTTTTTAGTCGCAGCATCTGTGAGATCTACTGGCTCGGGAAGATTGTAGAGCTTCTTATCGTTCATATTCAAAGGTTCCTCTCGAGGTTTGTTTCTCCGAACGTAACGTTCGTCCAAGTTGGCAACGTCGTAACCATCGTCGACTTCGAACGTCTTCCTCTTTTTTCTTACGTTGACTTTTTCGTCATCACTTCTACCAAATTTATCGACTGGCATGTTGTTTTTGAGATTTTTTTGTTTTTTTAAAAAAATATATTTCAAACGCAGTTTATTAAAAATGAATTATTTTATTTATTTTTTGTATTCATTCGATTAAAAATTTTTAAAATAATTTTTTTATCTTTATATATACTATAAAATCTCTCTCTAATGTAAATCATTGAGAATGTCTTGAAACCGATCTCCTTCAGACCATCTCTTGAGAACGTAGAGACATAGGTGACCACAAACACTTGATCTGGTGATTGCACTCGTTCCGTGTTGTAACGATCCATCGATTTGTTGAAATAGTTTTTTATTTCTTTTGGTGGTGAGATTCCGTAGCTGTCGAAATAATAATTGTTCTTCCCGTTCTTGAACCATGCCACCCAGTGAGTGCCTTCACCCGATAAATCGTCTAGATTTAAAATTCCGCATTCCGATTGTCGAGGTCTTCTCTTCGGCAAGGCATCTCTGGAATACACACCTAGAAAATCTTTGATTTTCAAATCCTTCGCTGCATTCGACAGATCAATGTTGGATGGGGGTTCATTAGGTAAGACGACACCTTCTACGGATATCTCTATTTTCTTATTCATAAATACGTATATATTTTTTTAAAATTTTTTTTATTTATTTATTTATTTATTTTATTATAATTCACTAAAATGACGTTATTTTTTTATTTTTCTTTTTAAACTAACTCTCTCGATGTCTCTATCGATTTCTATAATTTCGAATCCATCTAATTCCTCTTGATTTTCTGGAATCCTATCATCTACAATCATATCTGGCATCCAATCATCCACATTCATATCGTCTAAAATTAGATCCAAAGTCCAATGTCCGCATGCCAAAGTGCTTATTTTATCGTCTAACATGAATCTCTTATCGTCGTCGGCCGTCAGCGAAATCTTGTTGACTATTTTGGTATACAAGTCGTGATTTTCGCATCGAATCAATTTGATAGTCTTATACACCGGACCACTTCCTAACAGACAATCTTTATACTCTTGGAAAGAGATGTTTTTCTTCACCACGCATGCTTTAACCCCTTTGCACTTCTTGATCTCTTCATCTTCTAGACGATAAGCATACAGTTTGGGTCTCAAGCCCACAAATTCGATGATTTGTTTACCGCCGCTCTCGTCCTTAAATTTACCCAACACCTTCTTGTTGTCGTTCGATTGAATGTTCGACGGGTGATCGATGGGATAATTGCTCGTGTCAAACCATGCAGCCACGTCCTGAGATATATCTCGGTAGACGTCTTTCGTCTCTATCTCATAAACTAAACTGTCCGTGTCGGTGAACAGTAGTTTGGCTTTATCACCAAATTTTCGTTTGATGTAATCATAGTGAAACTCGTACATCAATCGCTTGCTGATATCTAAGATGATTGGTCCGAGATAATACGGTTTGTCAAACTTCAGGTGCGTCTTTTGCATTTGAATGGCCACTAGATTTTCGTCGAATATGGTTCGGTGTTTGTAATTGGGTTTCGCCACTAATTTTTTAGCTCTTTTCTCAGACGTGACGAGTCAAACGTCGGTACTCTTCCTGATGTTTTCCATCGATTTACCGTACACGCAGTTGTTCATGACATGAGTTTGAAGAAATCTTTTTCGAAATCATTCTCGGCTCGAATTCTGAGATTCATGTTGAGATCGATGTATTTTTTCATCCAAGGCTCTTCATTGAATCGAATGATGCGATGTATGTTGACTAATTTCATTCCATAATCGATGTATTGTTTCAAAGTGTCGCTGTAGACGACGTAGTTACGTTTGTTAAATAAATTGGGAATGAGTTTTTCCTCGTCTCCTTCGTTCAGTTCCATTCGTTCGGGAGCCAGCGGATAATCGTTGTGTAGATCATGTAATTCTTCCGGATAGTTCAAATCGACTTCTAAAATGCAAGGATAGTCTCTCCATTTTTGCATCTCTTCCGGTTCCATCACCCATTCGAAATTTCCAATCGGTAAAGGATAACTCATAGCCCAACCGTACAGATTATTAGCGTCCCAATACTGTATGTATTTATTCGATCGTTTCAAATCGAAACCTTCTTTCATGTAGGGATTGTTAGCTTCAGAATATCTGTGGGAGATCATCGAGACGCCACCTCTCGCAGCCCTTTCGAACATGAGCAACATGTTCACATCGGATAATAATTCCAATGGAACTTCAGTGGTCTTCAACAGAGCGTCCCACGCCAGACCGGGTGCGGTGAAATACCAAGCGGGATCTAGATCATAATTTCGACGACAGACGTCTCGAAAATTTTCGAACACATCTGCCAAGAGCAGAACGTCAGTCTTCAGATAGAGATCATGATAATCTCTCATGGTTTTCATATTGAATGATTTCCACACGTTTTTGGCATATTCGTAATTCTCGTCAGAAATGTCAGATTCGTATAATTTCGAATAAAAATCTTCTTTCGAAGGTAGTGCGGTGTCTTCAGATCTCTTTAGCTCGCTCATGTAATCGTAAGGATAGACTCCTTTCCTCAACATGACGTCTACTCATTCTCTGAAATGTTCGCTCGTGATTTTAAATTTATCCTTACTCATGTTATCAACTAATTTTTCCAGAGCGGTCAACATGAATTTAAAACTGTCGATGAAACGTATGCTTCTACGAATGGATTTAATTTTTTCTTCCAACGTCTCTCCATCGATTACTGTTTTTTTCTCCATGAGCTTCCATTTCGTGAAGGAAATGTATCTTTCTTCGCTGTTCGTGATGCAATTTAATTCTTCGTGGGAAGTGCCAAGATTTTTCACGAACAGATGACTGTCGTAACCCGAGAGATTGTGAAATATCACCGGATAGAAAACGGCGTCTCGATATTTTAAATTACACTTGCTGTGAGCCGGACCGTGATACAGACTCGTGTAATGATCATGGTCTCTGACCTTCTTATTTTCCTCCGAATTCTCGTCGAACGATTGTCTCCATATGTGACATTCGGTGGCTCTGTTATTTTCGTCCTGCTGCTCTCGCGTGATGATCATTTTCGCCGGAGTTTTGAATTTGTCGTATAACATTTGAATTTTCGATTCTAACTCTTCCACGAACCTTTGGGCCACGTCGTCATCTTCATACTGTTTCACGTAGATGAAGGGACCCATGTTGTGTTGCGAGTCGAAAGCACATTTCACGTAAATGCAATAGCCTGAAGGTATGTGTTTTTGATATCTTTTGACGTAACTTTGAAGAGCGTTGGGTTGACAGGAACTCATTTTCGCAGTGAAACATTCGAAATCGGCATACACGACGAATGGTACTTTTAACCTTCTATTATGATTTTCAAACTTCACGATGGTGTTGGGTTTTGGGCATTTTGAATGCGACACCTTTATTTTCGTTGCAATATTCCTGATGTTTCGCTACAGATTTTTTGCTGTGAAACGCGTTCATGCAGTTGCAACATAAACATACCTTATGTCCATGTTTATTATTTTGTCTCGACAGTAATCGGCTCGGATGTTTAACCCAACAATAATGACGATTGTCACCATTCGAAATGAATAATAAAATAATCGTTGTTTCTCTTTCGAGATACGAAGTCTGTCTGAGAGGATAGATCATTCGTTTTTCATCATCGTATCCCAAGACATTCACTGTTACGGTGGGATTTTGAGCCTCGAAACGTTCGATGTGTTTTAATTCTGTTGGAAAAGTCACTCCGGTCCAATCGAGATTTTTAGAAGTCTCCTCATAATGAGAAATTCTATCGGGGTTCATTTTGACAGGGTATAAAGTGGAAGTGACTGCCCATTTAAAACACTGATCATCTTTATTTCTCACGTTGACCACGGCATGTTTTTTAGCTAGGAAATACTGTAATTTCACGTAGGAAGACCCTTTCAACGAATCATTTTCAGTTATGTGAGTTTCAACACCTCATCGAACGTCCAATTACTACCTTCATGTTGATAATTCGCGAGGGATGTCAACATATTGTCTTTCATCTTTTCGAAAACGTCCGATAAATCTGAACCTCGAAATATGGGTTCGATGTTAGATCTGAAATATGCATTTTTCACGATGCTCTCGCACGTCGATTTTATTCATCACGCAATGGAGTATCATCTTAATTTTTAGTCCCACGTTCATGTATTTGCGAAACAAATCCATTACTTTTTTCTTCACCCGTTCCATGAACAATTTCGGATTGATTTTCTTCAACGAGGGAACCACGTCGAAAGTTTTAAAAATGCCTTTGATCGCACTCTCCCATTCTACGGACTTCGATTGAAATAGTTCTGCGGCGAGTCGTGCTAGATATTATTTTCCTTTCCCTTCGTTCAATGCTCGTCGAATTTCGCTTGATATATCTCGTTTGTCTAGAATCTGAAGTGCATCACTCGTTTTCGTTTTAGTTTTTCTTTTCTTTTCTTTTGAAACTTGAAGTTCTTCAATGGCTTTTCGTTTAGTCATCTTCTTATTTTTCGCAATCAAAACGTTTTTGTTTTTTTTCGACATCGGCATTTTGATTCCTTTTACTATCTTTTTCTTCTTCTCATTTTTCACAACCGATGCATTTTTTGACGTCGTTGCTATCGGCATTTTGTTTGCCTTTCCATCGTTTTGCAAATATTTCTGTATGACTTCAATTTTTGTTTGATTTAGTTCTATGATTTCTGAAATGTGAAATTTTTAATAGTTTACAAATCTCGTTTAACTGAGGTACGGTTTTCTCATTTAAATTTTCCATTTTTTTATATGTTTGCTCCATTTGTAAGAATATTTTTTTTCGAATTTTGTTTTAAATAATTTGTTAAAAAGTTTTGTTTTTTTACTCTTTATATAAAAAAAAAGTTTTTTAATTTCAATTTTTTCTTTCTTTAATGTTTTTTATTCAAAACAATTTATGATTGCTTTTATTTCTTGTTTGCAAAACGAACATGTTTTCTCATCTCTAGAATAACATTCCTTACAATAACACAAATGTGCACACAGTAGAAACAAAACATTTGCGGATTTGTTTTCGCAAAGCAGACACGTGTTCATATTACCCGACTCCTTCTCAACAGATGATGATAACTCATCTGCTTCTTTCATGAATCGAATCAAATCTTCTAAAGTCAAGAATTGAGATAACGTCTTGTTTGCGTAATTCAATGTATTGTACAATTGGTCCTTCGTGTATCCGGATTGTAAAATACCCCTTAATAAACTCTCGTTTTTATTTCTTTCCCATTCTTCGTTTTCAATTTTAATCAATCCCAATGACTGGATCTTCTTCAAATAATCGCAACGACCTTTGGTATTATTTATGTGTTCTACCAAAGGTCTGTCGTGAGGTTCCCAATTCATTAAATGTATGTTGCAACAAAAACATTTAACTCAATCACTTTTACCCACATAAATGAAACCCACAGCAGCTAAATCTTCGGGTTTTTGAGCAAGACGCAAAGGCCAATTTTTAAACGTTTGAAGTCTTGCACGTTCTAAACTATAATTCGGATGTTCGGACTTGATCATTGTTTTTACCTCAAAATTGGGTTTGTAAGAATATTTTTTTTCGAATTTTGTATTTAATGATAATTTGTTAAAAAGTTTTAAAATTGTTTATATATGTTTTAATTCCTTCAAAAAGAATTAATCAATTTTATGTTCTTAACGTGAAAAAAAAATTGAATTAATACGAGGAAAAAAAGGATGTTAAAATTTAACTTTTATTTATATATAAAGAGAAAACAAACTTTTTTTTTTTAACAAATTATTATTTAAATACAAAATTTAAATATACATTATTTGCAAGAATTCATAAAACAAAAAAAATAAATAATCGATCATGACAACAACACCTAAAAGATGCGAATTGAAATTGAAACAAGTTGAAGTGAATAATTTATTAGATTTTAAAATCTATACATTAGAACAACACGATCCCATCGAATTGAACGAGGTTGAGATGGAGGGCTTAAAGCGCCACTACAACGAATATCAGATGTGTTTGAAATTGGATGAAGCCATGCTTGATTTGTTTTACGAGTACCAAAGCGATCTGGTGAATAATATCATCATCGCCGAAGACAGAAAATTCGACAAGGACGATTTGATGTTGTTCTATGGAAAATACATATATCCAATAATCTCACTCGAACTCGTGGACAAATCGGGTGGTGAGAGCGCGTTCACCGATGTAAAAAATCTCATAAGAGTAAAGATAAACATTCAAGACATTTTCGTAGATAGAAAAATGATGCATGTCAACATGCTAATAACGGACTTGGAAATATAAACAATAGAGAGATTGATTTTTAGCGAAGAAGAAGGAAAAAAAGTAATGAGATCATCTTTAGATCTCATTACTTTTTTTTTTGATAATTTGCTAAAAAGTTTAAAATTGTTTATATATGTTTTAATTCCTTCAAAAAAAATTTAAACAATTTTATGTTCTTAACGTGAAAAAAATTGAATTAATACAAGAAAAAAAAAGGATGTTAAATTTAATTTTTTATTTATATATATAAAGAGAAAAAACTTTTTACAAAAAAAATTTTCACATTAAAGAAAATTAAAAATTAAAAACTTTTATATATATATAAAGAGTAAAAAAAAACAAAACTTTTTAAAAAAATTATTAAAATACAAAATTTAAAATATACATTATTGCAAGAATTCATAAAACAAAAAAAACCAAATAATCGATCATGACAGCAACACCTAAAAGATGCGAATTGAAATTGAAACGAGTCGAAACGAATAAGAAATTAGGTTTTAAAATCTATAGATTACAACAACACCTTCCCATCAAATTGAACGAGGTCGAGATGAAGGACTTAGAGTATAAATACGATAGATATAAGATGTCTTTGAAATTGGATGAAGCCATGCTCGATTTGTTTTACGAGTACCAAAGCGATCTGCAGAAAATCATCATCGCTAAAGATAAAGAATTCGACAAGGACGATCTGACGTTGTTCTATGGAAGTTACATATATCCAAAAATCACACTCGAACTCGCGGACAAATCGGGTGGTGAGAGCACGTTCACCAATGTAAAAAAACTCAAAAGAGTAAAGATAAACATTCAACACATTTTCGAAAAAGGAGAAACACGAGTGTCAACATGCTAATAACAGACTTGGAAATATAAACAATAGAGAGATTGATTTTTTTAGTGAAGAAGGAAAAAAAAAGTAATGAGATCATCTTTAGATCTCATTACTTTTTTTTTTTTTTCCTTCTTCACTATTACCCATATAATATAATAATGTTTTCTTTTCTCTGAAATTTCAGCGTCGATTCTTCTTTTCTTTTTTTTGTGATATGCAACGTTTTTTATAACAACACATTTGTTTATCCGAATCATAATTATGAATGAATGGTGTGCATCTCTTGGTAACACTCGCATCATTACCATTCTCTTCAGAAGATAGTGGTGACGGTGGAAAACGTCTCATTCTTCTAAATTTCATCCGCATATCCCAATCTTTATTTAACTCTTTTATTATTCCTTTCCTAAGATGTCCATCATTAGCGTCTAATCGTTTTTCCACATCTTTTTCACTCTATCTCGCGATATTCATCATTATCGTCTAATTGTTTCTCCACCTTTTTATTCATTTTATATATTATTTTATACTTTCTATGATTTATATTTTATATAATTATATAATTTTATATTATAATAACATATTCAAAATCGGTATATTCTTAAATGGTGAATTCTTACCAAACAACAAACCCTTGCCGAGTCGCTCAACGTTCCGTCCACTCTTCAGATAGAGACCGTTTTCACTCAAAGAGTTGTCACCTCTAACAGGTTGTAGATACAATCCTTTACCGCTGTCGTTTATGTGAACGCGACACA
Organism: Pictodentalium vernedei; assembly: GCA_031216915.1. Taxonomy (NCBI): domain Eukaryota; kingdom Metazoa; phylum Mollusca; class Scaphopoda; order Dentaliida; family Dentaliidae; genus Pictodentalium; species Pictodentalium vernedei. Next base: position 47,510 of record JAUFNR010000056.1, on the reverse strand, counting down.
CGGCTCCTCCCTTCTTCAAAAACAGTCCGCTGCCACCCATTAATTTCTCAACTGCCGAACTCGCGAGTCCCGTGAGAGCTCCCACGCCGAGAGTCTTTCCGAGAAAGGGCAGTGCCTTTGTGGCGAAGGGTAATGCTTTTTGCGGCGATTCCTGCCAATAGCGGTATGAAACCACCTTTCATTCTCAAATTGTATCTCAATTGAGCGGGACTCAATCTCACCGTCAACCCTCTTCCATCACGAATCACTTTCTTCATCCTTTTGATTTGACTTTTGGTCCAGGCGATCGAATCCTGACCGCCTCTCGTCAGATCTTCGTGCGTGAATTTGAATTTCACCGCCTCGCCTCGAGTTCTTAACGCTCTCTCAAATTTCTTCCTCTGTCCTGCGGATATTTTCACGTTTTTTTTCATGTATTCTGTCATAATTCTTTTTTTAAAATATATTTTCTTCAATTGTTTTCTTGTTTAATGATAATTATTTATATTAAATAATTTTTGTAAAATTAATATTGTGTTTATTTATTTTTTGTTATTTATATATATTATACACAATATTTTTTTTTTTTTGCTTTTATATTTCTCTTATGTGAAATCGTATCGTCACCATCTCTCCGCGAAGATCTAACAGTTCACCATTTTGATCCGTCAACGTGGTTTTGAGACTATACAACGTGTCTAAAATCACTGGTAGATAAACTAAATTTCGAGGTCGCTCCACGATCTTATAACCCGGCGACACGTTTGGAAAGAAGGAATTGATCATCAGTTGAGCGCTACCATTCACGTAGCTTCCAACAATCACATCCACGTTCACCAGAATGCTATTGACTGAGAGAATGTTGACCGTATTTTCAGATGCCGCGTGCCTCGATACATCTTTCGATCGAATCCCAGCATCTTGCCTACAGAATCGTCCGTGTTGAAATCCACTCGAAAATTATCTTCCAAATCCAACATCGTCTGTAAGGTATTAGGATTGGGAACAAGTCTGATCTTGTTGCTTCCCTTTCCATCCGTCTTCATTCGTGTCTGAATGTAATTGTTCAAATCATCTATGTCGTAACTTCCTTTGGGAATTCGAATCTCCAACCAATCCACTCCGTCGGAATACTTGAACGAGTTATTCTTTTCGGTGATGTTGGGAAAGGAATAATAAGTCTCCAGATTCACCAACGCCATCTTGTATCTTTTCTCTCTATTCAATTCGATGGAAGGTTCGGATTTTGCAGCGAATCAAGTCGAATCTCCACTCACCACAATTTGAATGGATTGTTTTGCAGCCGTATTCTTGGCTATCCGTTCTAACAATTCTCCTTGTTCGAACATTATATTTTAATTTTATTTTTTATTTTTTCAAAACTAATTATTTGAAGATTTATTATTTTCTAAATTTTTTTTATTTTCACGCTCTATCTTATTATCATCAGAAACATAAAACTTGTCGAATCCACACCGATATTTTCCGCGATTAAATTCGCTAGTCAAATCGATCATGACGAAATTGTAAAGTCCTCCATCCCAAACCCTCTTTCAGAATCTCCTGAATTCCACCACGCTCATTTCGTTTGCGACATGATCGCCAATGATGTGATTGAGATTCTTGAGATCTTGGCGAAAGAGACATAGAAAATTAGCGTTCTCACTTATCGTCTGTCTGGGCAATCGAAAATAACTCTGCGACAGGTAGAAACAGTCCATGTTGCTATGTCGACCCCTAATGTAATACGATTCACATCGGTTCTGTCTCTCCAAAAGCAGATCGTCAAAAATCATGAGATTCTTATCTTCCGATTTCAATTCTCTAGGATCCGGAACGTCGCTAGCGTTCTCATAAAATCGACACTCGGCGTTCGAAGATGCACTTCTCTTCATCAGTTCCATTGCCGCACCGTCCAAAATGGTCGAAAGAGGAGCTTCACTTTTGTCGAATTCCTCCCAGTAGGTGATAATTGAGAATTCACGACCACTTTGTACATGTACGTGTACAAAATACGTACACGATGCGTTTACCAACGTGGGATTCAGTGTTAAATCGCACGCTTGTTCACAAAAATGTCCAATGGTCTTGAATTCACTGGTTTTTTTGTGACTCCTAGATCGCACTTTTAACGTTCAAATACTCGTGGTGAACGTTGAATGTTACGCGTTTTTTTAAAAAAAGTGAAATTGTACATTTTCACTTTTTTTTTACTTTAAAAATTTTTGCCAATGTTCCCATCGCAGATCAGACCATCGATCCAGCGTTGGTGAACGCGAGCAAAATTCTGGGCTAGCATAAAAAAAAATGGTTTGCGGTTTCTGGACCAGTGGTCTAGAATCCACAATTGTTTTGAGGCGGTGGGTTTTTCCCATTTATGACTAAGTAGGGGAATACCCATAGTGGGATTTTCCAATCTCAGCTAATTAACCAATCAGATTGCTTGATTCTCCGCTAATTAACCAATCAGATTGCTTGATTCTCATAAACTTAATCATACAAAGTTATCTCCCCTCGTCGTGGGGTGGGGGGTCACACCCATCATAAAAAGGTGAATCGCATTTAATAACGTGGATATAATGGCTAGAGCAATGTATACAAAAAAAGTGATTGATATATATAGGAGAGAAAAAAAATATATAAATAATAGTTATTTAAAAAATAAATATATCAAATCGAATAGATAAAAAAAAAAAATACGTAAATCATGTGCGCTTCCCAGACTATTAGAGCGAGGTTTCTTTTAAACATGCTGATGAGAGCATACGCAATCTGCGTGAACGAAGAACAACATCCCATCTTGTTAGAACGATGCATCAGATGTCGGGATCATCTAGACTTTGATCACGAGAATCATTCGTGTCTGACGATGAAAAGGGAAGATATGGTCATCAAGTATTTCGAACCGGCGTTCGAACGCGTTAGATTCGACGATGTGATCACGCTTTGGAAGAGATTAGTCTTCTGTAAGAATCAAGACAAGCCTACAGTTTCAGAAGAACTGAAATTGGCGTGTAGAAGTCTGACTTTAGAAGACAAGGGATGCATCATGAAATTATTGTTCAATGAAGCATACGTCTAAGTTTTCACGTTGATATAAAATAAGGGAGAATAGAAAATAAAAATAAATACACACACAAAATTTTTTATCTAATATTGGAAAGAAAAAAAAAAATACCAAAATGAGAACGGGAAATAAATTGTATCAGACGTTAGTAGACGATGAGGATGAGAAGCTGATCAACGTTTTGCCGACGACACCGTCGCTAGAAGAAAGAGAAAGAGGAGAGAGATATCGCATCGATCAAATCAGTACAATCCAAGAGTATCTAACTCGAGAGAGAGATTCTCGTCATTCCCTCAAGAAGAAGTATTCGCGTTTCGTGAAATTCGTCAATGCGATCGACACGACACTCATCACGATTTCCATAGGTTTACACGCAGCCGGCATCAGATTGTTGTCAACCGCGGTCGGCATTCCGATCGTGTTGACTGTAGAAGGAGTGGCTCTCGCCGCCGGATTGTTTAGCACGCTCGGAAACTTTTTGAGTAGGAAATTATATCTGAAGGCAAGGAAACACGACAAGATTCGCGTCTTGGCTGACTCCAAGATCGACACGATATCCGAAATGATCTCTATGGCGTTGAAAGATGGTAGGATATCGGACGGAGAATACTTCACGATATTGAGTGGGAAAACGAAATATGATGCCATGAAAGAAGCCGTGAGAATCAAGACTCGTCAGATCATCAAGGAAGAGATGAAGGATTCTCTCGTGGAAAAGGGGAGGAAAGAGGCCAGGGAGGAATTCAGTAAGATGATAGTACTCAAGAGCAGCGATTGAATAAAATATATATATATATAATAAGAACAGAATTAATTAATTATTAAATTTATATATAAAATAAAAAACGAAATTAATTTAAATAACTCTTAAAAAATGTATTGCGTAAAGTGTAAGAGAGTTACCAAGACGAGTAATTCTAGAGAAGTGCAAACTAAAAACGACAGACAGATGCTTCACGGAATTTGCGACGTGTGTGGTTCTAACAAGACTAGATTCGTCCAAAAAAAGAACGCGAGCAAAGGTAAAGGCATCATGAATAAAATGATCAATAATCTACCTTTCGAAATGCATCTGCCCGGTCACAGTTTCACGGGACCCGGAACGAAATTGAACAAGAGACTCAACGCCGATCTGACACCCAAATCTTGGCGCAAACCTGTGAATAGGGTGGACGCGGCCGCGTATGATCACGATCTGTGCTACGCCGGACATCCCAACACCAAGACTCGCAACGACATCTGCGATAAAAACATGTTGGGGAAATTGAGAGGCATATCAATCCGACCAGGAGAGAGAAGATAGAACGTTCGCTGGTCGGCAATCTGATCGGTGCGAAACGTCGATTTGGATGGGGCATTCAAAAAAAAAAAGTGCATCTGAAAAGAAGAAGAAACAATTAATGACGAGCGAATTGGCCGAGGAGATACACAAACCTATAGTGCATAAATTTCGAAAGAGAAGGGTGTTAGTGAAGGGTTTGGATGATATTTGGTCTGCCGACTTGGTCGACATGAGATCGTTTTCGAGGTGGAACGAGGGCGTCAAATATCTATTGACGGTCATCGACGTGTTTTCCAAATACGGTTGGATCAGAGCTTTGAAGAATAAATCGGGACATTGTGTCGCCGAGGCTCTGAAGAGCATGTTCGACTCATCTTCTCGAAAACCAAGTAAATTGTGGGTGGATAAGGGAAAGGAATTCTACAACAAGCACGTTCATCGATTGGTCGACCTCTACTCGATCGAAAATGAAGAGAAAGCCAGCGTGGTGGAACGTTGGAATCGAACGATGAAGGAAAAGATGCACAGATACTTCACGGCGAATTCGACCAAGAAATACATATCTGCTCTGAATGGTCTAGTCAAAGATTACAACAACACCCGACACAGATCGATCAAGATGACTCCCACGGAAGCTAGCGATCCTCGAAACGAAAAACGGGTCTACGCGAATCTATATCCTGAGAGATCTAAGATCAGGAAGAAGTCTAGAACGCCGAAATTTGCGGTCGGTGATCGAGCGAGAATTTACGCTTATAAGAAGCACTTCAAAAAGGGTTATACTCCTCGATGGACCTCGGAAATCTTCGTGATAATCAAAATATATCACACCGATCCGGTGACTTACGAAATCGAAGCTTTGGATGGAGAAGAGATCATCATATATAAGAGAGAAAAAATAATAATAAAAAATAATTAAAAACTATTTTTAGATAAAGAAAGCAAGTTAATTAATAAACAAAAAAACCCTAAAAATCTTTTAAAATGACAAATATACTAGATATAGCACAAAGCATAGTGAAAGATGAAAGTATTCAAGAATATGAGGTTCACGAATACAAACCGGTAACCAGAATGAGTTTGAACAATGCGGGAGAGATAAGAATCAACGTCGAAACTCAAGATCTATTCATACATCCTAGTGAGAGTTACATAGTGGTGCAGGGACGTCTCACCAAGGAAGATGCGAGCGACTACGCCGACGACGACATGGTTACTCTAGCCAATAATGGCATCATGCATCTATTCAGTAATATAAAATACATGCTATCCGGACAAGAGATAGAATCTGTTTTTCATCCCGGTCAGGCCACCACGATGTTCGGACTCTTGACGTATCCTGATGATTTTTTGAAACCCAGAGAACTTAATCAGTTGTGGGTGAAAGACACCGTCGGCCCTGCTAGCGCCGGCGCCGGCGCCGCCTTGATATTCGACTATGTCGTCAAGACGTCCAGACCTAAAGGAACGTTTTCATTCAGGATACCTTTGAAACACATATTCAGATTTGCGGACGATTACAAGATCATGTACGGATTCAAACACAATCTGACGTTGATTCGAAAAGGAAACGATGACGCAATAGTGAGACTCACTGTGACCGATGCGGGTAAGATAACTCTACACAAGATATCATGGTTCGTTCCGCACGTGGAGCCTTCGATCGTGGAGAAAGCGCGTCTCTACAAGATCATAGAATCCAAGAGTAAATTACCTGTGGGATTTAGAATGAGACAGTGCGACACGGCTAGCATTCCTCCCTCCACGAATCACTTCGATTGGAGATTGACGGTGAAATCCTCTTCCGAGAGACCGCGTTTCATCGTGGTTGCGTTTCAGACCGATAGGGACGGGTCTCAGGAAAAGAATGTGTCGCTGTTCGATCACTGCAGTTTGAGAAACATGCAAGTGTTTCTGAATGCCACGAGATATCCAGCAATCGATTACAACGCGCCGTTCGACAAGAACGATTGCTGCAGACTGTTTGGCGACGCCGCTGATTTTAGAAACAAGTATCACAGTCTAGACGAATTGATGAGCAATCCTAACATATCTCCCGGCGAATACAAGTCGATGTATCCCATGTTCGTATTCGACGTCAGTAAACAGAGTGAACGACTCAAGAGTAGCATCTTAGACATTCAGATCAAGATGCAATTCGATAGGAACGTTCCGAGAAAAACCGAAGCCTTCGCCCTGGTCCTGTCAGACAGAGAATTACAATTCGAATCGGATGGAAATAAGATGTCGATCATTCGATGAGAGACAAATGTGTGAAAAAAAATAAAACAAAAATAAAAAAAGTAATGATTTATTAAAAACAAAAAAAAAACAAAAAAAAATAAATAAAGTAATGTGATCTAGAGAGATTGAACATCTTTCTAAATCTCATTATTTTTTTTTTGTTTTTTTAATAAATCACACATTATTTTTTTTTTTAATTCATTATTTTCCACGCGTTCACTGTTTGTTCAAAGGAACTAGTTCGATCAGTAGACTCACCACAGAAGTGGCAGCTTCGAGATTAATGTTTTCATAATGAAATTAATCCTGTCTCCAGCATTCACTTTGAGAAGCGTGCCGAACGTGCTAACATTCGCGTGTTGATTCTCAGTCTTTTCGACGCTGTATCTCTTATCGCTCTCTACTCCATTCACCATGAGATTGACGACCACTCTGTTATTCAAATCCGAAGAAGCCAGACTCGTTCGAAGGATTTCACCTCCCAGTGGCATGGGATATCTCACCTGACCATGTTTCGATCTGCTACCTCCATTTCCGAAAGACCATTCAGCATTTCGCTCATCTAACGTGCCGGCCTCCTCGGCCCACACGGTGATCAATTGTCTAGCATATTTAACTTTCTCCACCACCGAAATTAGGGGGCAGGCATCCGTCATGTTCACGGGATCCGGTAGATTCGTGAGCGCGTGTCCACCCATGTCTAGTTTACCTTCCATGATGTCACCCTTTCTCCAGACTGAGTTGTCATCCACGTACTTTCTGCTGACCACGCTGGAATCGAATTTGGGATCGTGATCGAGACTGAATAAATTGTGACCGTTCATGTTGATGCCACCCTCCATGGTTCCACCAGATTCTTTGTTCAGGTAGAGATCGTCCACTTGCGATTCTAGGTATTCTTGTGATTGTATCACGGCAGAATCTACATAGCCCTTGTTGACCGCGGTTGAGTCTGCATCCGTGTCGTCGATCTTCGACAGATTCAATATCTTGTTGAATCCCACATTCAGATCCGATTTCATTTCTCGTCTGTCAGACTTTCTCTGTTCCAGATCTACATAGTGTTTGGTCGACACGTCCTTGGGATTCGTGGGAGTGGCCACCTTCGTTATCTTGTTAGAATTGGCGTTCAATTCCAAGTGCATCGTTTTCTGAACGTATCTATTTCTCAGGTGTTCGCTGAATCTCGGGTGAGTGTCGTCCGCGTATTTCTTGGTCGCGGCATCGGTGGGATCTATGGGATTCGCGACGTTCACCAAACGTTTGGATTTCAGATCGAGATCGTCGGTCATGGTTTTATCCATGTAATAATCTAGCTGGATTTGTTCGAAATCGGCGTTCCCCCTGTCAACGTATATTTTAGTCGCAGATCTTGGCAACGTCGTAACCATCGTCAACTTCAAATGTCTTCCTCTTCTTTCTTAGGTTGACTTTTTCGTCATCACTTCTACCAAATTTATCGACTGGCATGTTGTTGTGAGATTTTTTTTTGTTTTTTAGAAAAAATATATTCAAAACAGAGTTTATTAAAAATGAACTATTTTATTTTTATTTTTCGTTTTTATTCAATTAAAATTTTTTAAAAATAATTTATTATCTTTATATATACTATAAAAAAAAATCTCTCTCTAATGTAAATCATTGAGAATGTCTTGAAATCGATCTCCTTCAGACCATCTCTTGAGAATGTAGAGACACAGGTGACCGCAAAACACTTGATCTGGTGATTGCACTTGTTCCATGTTGTAACGAACCATCGATTTGTTGAAATAGTTCTTTATTTCTTTTGGCGGCGAGATTCCGTAGCTGTCGAAATAATAATTTTTCTTCTTCCCGTTCTTGATCCATGCCACCCAGTGAGTGCCTTCACCCGATGAATCGTCTAGATTTAAAATTCTGCATTCCGATTGTCAAGGTCTTCTCTTCGGCAAGGCATCTCTGGAAAACATGCCTAGAAAATCTTTGATTTTCAAATCGTTTGCCGCATTCAACAGATCGATGTTGGATAGGGGTTCGTTAGGTAAGACGACACCTTCTACGGATATCTTTATTTTCTTATTCATAAATGCGTATATATTTTTTTTATTTATTTATTTTATTATAATTCACTAAAATGACGTTATTTTTTTAAATTTTTTTCTTTTTCTTTTTAAACTAACATTCTCGATGTCTCTATCGATTTCCATAATCTTTCATCCGTCTAATCCCTCTTGATTTTCTGGAATCCTGATATTACCATCTTTTAGTAGAACAGATTCGATCGTTTTGTAGTGATTTAACAAATGAAATTTTTTAGATACCGTGTCGTAAATGTATTTCTCTTGATCTTTTGACAATTTTTTGAACAGGAATAACAACTGCAAATATATATTATATTCAAATACGTCTTTTTCGCTATCTGCGAAAGAAGACGACACAAAAAGAGATATCAAACATAGTTTGTCTCTCTTAGTTCGAACGTTTTCGGAATTTAAGAATTGGGTTTCGTTAGGTAAGATGACACCTTCTACGGATATCTTTATTTTCTTATTCATAAATGCGTATATATTTTTTTTATTTATTTATTTTATTATAATTCACTAAAATGACGTTATTTTATTTTTTTTTTCTTTTTCTTTTTAAACTAACACACTCGATGTCTCTATCAATTTCCATAATCTCGAATCTGTCTAATTCCTCTTGATTTTCTGGAATCCTATCATTCTTACTCATATCTAGAATCCAATCATCCACAATCATATCATCTAAAATTAGATCCAAAGTCCAATGTCCAAGTGCCAAAGTGCTTATTTTATCGTCTAACACGAATCTCTTATCGTCGTCGGCCGTCAGCGAAATCTTGTTGACTATTTCGGTATACAAGTCGTGATTTTTGCTTCAAATCGATTTCATAGTCTTATACACTGGACCACTTCCTAACAGACAATCTTTATAATCTTGGAAAGAGATATTTTTCTTCACCACACACGCTTTAACTCCTTTGCACTTCTTGATCTCTTCATCTTCTAGACGATAAGCATACAGTTTGGGTCTCAAGCCCACAAATTCGACGATTTGTTTACCATCGCTCTCATCCTTAAATTTACCCAACACCTTCTTGTTGTCGTTCCATTGAATGTTGGACGGGTGATCTACGGGATAATTGCTAATGTCGAACCACTCGGCCACGTCCTGAGATATATCTCGGTAGACGTCTTTCGTCTCTATCTCGTAAACTAAACTGTCCGTGTCGGTGAACAGTAGTTTGGCTTTATCACCAAATTTTCGTTTGATGTAATCGTAGTGAAACTCGTACATCAATCGCTTGCTGATATCTAAGATCTTCCTGATGTTTTCCATCGATTTACCATACACACAGTTGTTCATGAGTTTGAAGAAATCTTTTTCAAAACCGTTCTCGGCTCGAATTCTGAGGTTCGTGTTGAGATCGATGTATTTTTTTATCCAAGTCTCTAATTTCATTCCGTAATCGACATACTGTTTCAAATTCTCGATGTAGACGATGTAGTTACGTTTGTTAAATAAATTGGGAATGAGTTTTTCCTCGTCTCCTTCGTTCGGTTCCATTCGTTTGGGAGCCAGCGGATAATCGTTGTGTGGATCGTGTAATTCTTCCAGATAGTTCAAATCGACTTCTAAAATGCAAGGATAGTCTCTCCATTTTTGCATCTCTTCCGGTTCCGTCACCCATTCGAAATTTCCAATCGGTAAAGGATGACTCATAGCCCAACCGTACAGATTATTAGCATCCCAATACTGTATGTATTTAGTCGACCGTTTCGAATCGAAACCTTCTTTCATGTAGGGATTGTTAGCTTCAGAATATCTGTGAGAGATCATCGAGACGCAACCTCTCACAGCCCTTTTGAACATGAGCAACATGTTCACGTCGGATAATAATTCCAATTGGACTTCGGTGGTCTTCAACAGAGCGTCCCACACCAGACCGGGTGCGGTGAAATACCAAGCGGGATCCAGATTGTAATTTTGACGACAGACGTCTCGAAAATTTTCGAACACGTCTGCCAAGAGCAGAACGTTGGTCTTCAGATAGAGATCGTGATAATCTCTCATGGTTTTCATATCGAATGATTTCCACACGTTTTTAGCGTGTTCGTAATTCTCGTCAGAAATGTCGGATTCGTATAATTTCGAATAAAAATCTTCTTTCAAAGGTAGTGCGGTGTCTTTGAATCTCTTTAGATCGTTCATGTAATCGTAAGGATAGACTCCTTTCCTCAACATGACGTCTACTCGTTCTCCAAAATGTTCGCTCGTGATTTTAAATTTATCCTTGCTCATGTTATCGACTAATTTTTCCAGAGCAGTCGACATGAATTTAAAACTGTCGATGAAACGTATGCCTCTACGAATGGATTTCGTTTTTTCTTCCAACGTATTTCCATCGATTACTCTTACTGTGAGGTGCCGAGATTTTTCACGAACAGATGACTGTCATAACCCGAGAGATTGTGAAACATCACCGGATAGAAAATGGCGTCTCGATATTTTACATTACACTTGCTGTGAGCCGGACCGCGATACAGACTCGTGTAATGATCGTGGTCTCTGACCTTCTAATTTTCCTTTGAATTCTCGTCGAACGATTGTCTGCATATGTGACATTCGGTGGCTCTGTTATTTTCGTCCTGCTGCTCTCGCGTGATGATTATTTTTGCCGGAGTTTTAAATTTGTCGTATAACATTTGAATTTTCGATTCTAACTCTTCCACGAACCTTTGAGCCACGTCGTCGTCTTCATACTGTTTCGTGTAGGTGAAGGGACCCATGTCGTGTTGCGAGTCGAAAGCGCATTTCATGTAAATGCAATAGCCCAAAGGTATGTGTTTTTGATATTTTTGACGTAACTTTGAAGAGCGTTGGGTTGACAGGAACTCATTTTCGCGGTGAAACATTCAAAATCGGTGTACACGACGAATGGTACTTTTAACCTTCTATTGTGATTTTCAAACTTCATGATGGTGTTAGGTTTGGGCATTTCGACGGCGACACCTTGATTTTCATTGCAATATTCCTGATGTTTCGCTAACGATTTTTCGCTGTGAAACACGTTCATGCAATTGCAACATAAAGATATCTTTCCGTTATGTTTATTATTTTGTCTTGACAGTAATCGGCTCGGATGTTTAACCCAACAATAATGACGATTGTCACCATTCGAAATCAATAATAAAATAATCGTCTTTTCTCTTTCAAGATACGAAGTCTGTCTGAGAGGATATATCGTTTGTTTTTCATCATCGTATCCCAAGACGTTCACCGCTACGGTGGGATTTTGAGCCTCAAAACGTTCGATGTGCTTTAACTCTGTTGGAAAAGTCACTCCGGTCCAATCGAGATTTTTAGAAGTTTCCTCGTAACGAGAAACTCTATCGGAGTGTATTTTGACAGGGTATAAAGCGGAAGTGACTGCCCATTTAAAACACTGATCATCTTTATTTCTCACGTTGACCACGGCGTGTTTCTTAGCCAAGAAATACGGTAATTCCAAGTAGGAAGATCCTTTCAATGAATCGTTTTTAGTTATGTGAATTTCGAGTTTCAACACCTCATCAAACGTCCAATTACTACCTTCATGTTGATAATTTGTGAGAGACGTCAACATCTTGTCTTTCATCTTTTCGAAAACATCCGATAAATCTGAACCTCGAAATACGGGTTCGACGTTAGATCTGAAATATCCATTTTTCACGATGCTCTCACTGGACTTCACGTCGATTTTATTCATCACACAATGGAGTATCATCTTAATTTTTAGTCCCACGTTCATGTATTTGTGAAACAAATCCAATACTTTTTTCTTCACCCATTCCATGAACAATTTCGGATCGATGTTCTTGAACGAGGGAACCACATCAAAAGTTTCAAAAAACGCCTTTGATCACACTCTCCCGTTCTACGGGCTTTGATTGGAATAGTTCCGTAACGAGTCGTGCTACATATTCTTCTCCTTTCCCTTCATCGATTGCTCGTTGAATTTCGCTCGATATATCTCGTTTGTCTAGAATCTGAAGTGCATCACTCGTTTTCGTTTTAGTTTCTCTTTTCTTTTCTTTGGAAACTTGATGTTCTTCAATGGCTTTTCGTTTAGTCGTCTTCTTATTTTTCACAATCGAAACGTTTTTGTTTTTTTTTGACGTCGGCATTTCGATTCCTTTTACTATCTTTTTCTTCTTCTTCTCATTTTTCACAACCGATGCATTTTTTGACGTCGTTGCTATTGACATTTCGTTTGCCTTTCTAGCATTTCCCAAATATTCTTGTATGACTTCAATGTTTTTTGATTTAGTTCTATGATTTCTGAAATGTGAAATTTGTAATAGATTACAAATCTCGTTTAACTGAGGTACGGTTTTCTCATTTAAATTTACCATTGTTTTATCTGTTTGCTTCATTTGTAAGAATATTTTTTTTTTGAATTTTGTATTAAATAATTTGTTAAAAAGTTTTGCTTTTTTTACTCTTTTTATATATATAAAAAGTTAAATTTTAACATCCTTTTTTTCTTTAATGTGAATTTTTTTATGTTCGTTAACGTGAAAAAATTGAATTAATATGAGAAAAAAGGATGTTAAAATTTAAATTTTTATATATATAAAAAGAGTAAAAAAGCAAAACTTTTTAACAAATTATTTCAATACAAAATTTAAAATATACATTATTTGTAAGAATTCATAAAACAAAAAAACAAATAATTGATCATGACAACAACACCTAAAAGATGCGAATTGAAATTGAAACGAGATGAAGCGTATAAGATATTCGGTTTTAATATCTATACATTACAACAACACGATCCCATCGAATTGAACGAGGTTGAGATGGAGGGGTTAGAGCACTACTATAACAAATATCAGATGTGTTTGAAATTGGATGAAGCCATGCTCGATTTGTTTTACGAGTACCAAAGCAATCTGCTGAATAATATCATCATCGCCAAAGACAGAGAATTTGACAAGGACGATTTGTTGTTGTTCTATGGAAGTTACATATATCCAATAATCGCACTCGGACACATGGACAAATCGGGTGGTGAGAGCGCATTCACTGATGTAAAAAAACTCAAAAGAGTAAAGATAAACATTCAAAACATTTTCGTAAGTGGAAAAATGACGAATATCAACATGCTAATAATGGACTTGGAAATATAAACAATAGAGAGATTGATTTTTAGCGAAGAAGAAGGAAAAAAGTAATGAGATCTAAAGATGATCTCATTACTTTTTACAAAAAAATTTTCACATTAAAGAAATTAAAATTAAAAACTTTTTTTTTTATATATATAAAGAGTAAAAAAAAAAACAAAACTTTTTAAACAAATTATTAAAATACAAAATTTAAAATATACATTATTTGCAAGAATTCATAAAACAAAAAAAACCTAAATAATCGATCATGACAGCAACACCTAAAAGATGCGAATTGAAATTGAAATGAGTCGAAACGTATAAGAAATTCGGTCATAAAATCTATAGATTACAACAACACGATCCCATCGAATTGAACGAGGTTGAGATGAAGGACTTAGAGCATAAATATGACAGATATAAGATGACTTTGAAATTGGATGAAGCCATGCTCGATTTGTTTTACGAGTACCAAAGCGATCTGCAGAAAATCGTCATCGCTAAAGATAAAGAATTCGAAAAGGACGATTTGACGTTGTTCTATGGAAGTTACATATATCCAAAAATCTCACGTGAACTCGTGGAGAAATCGGGTGGTGAGAGCGAGTTCACCATTGTAAAAAAACTCAAAAGAGTAAAGATAAACATTCAACACATTTTCGAAAAAGGAGAAAACACGAGTGTCAACATGGAAATAACAGACTTGAAAATATAAACAATAGAGAGACTGAAATGTTACAATTTAACTTTTTATATATATATAAAGAGAAAAAAAAACTTTTACTAAAAAATTTTACATTAAAGAAAATTAAAAATTAAAAAAAACAACTTTTTTTTATATATATATGAAGAGCAAAAAAAAAATAAACAAACTTTTTTAACAAATTATTATTTAAATACAAAATTTAAAATATACATTATTTGCAAGAATTCATAAAAACAAAAAACCCCCAAATAATCGATCATGAGGACAACAACACCTAAAAGATGCAAATTGAAATTGAAACGAGTCGAAGCCTATAAGAAATTCGGTTATAAAATCTATAGATTACAACAACACAATCCCATCGAATTGAACCAGGTCGAGACAAGGGCTTAGAGCACAAATACGACAAATATCGCATGCCTTTGAAATTGGATGAAGCCACGCTCGATTTGTTTTACGAGTACAAAAGCGAGCTGCAGAACATCATCATCACCGAAGATAGAGAATTCGACAAGGATGATTTGTCGTTGCTCTATGGACGTTACATATTTCCAAACATCTCATTCGAACTCGTGAAGAAATTGGCCGGTGAGTGCGAGTTGACTGAAGTAACAAAACTCAAAAGAGTAAAGATAAACATTCAACACATTTGCGAAAAAGGAGAAAACACGAGTGTTAACATGCTAATAACAGACTTGGAAATATAAACAATAGAGAGATTGATTTTTTAGCAAAGAAGAAGGAAAAAAAAAAGTAATGAGATTATCTTTAGATCTCATTTTTTTTTTGTTTGCTTTCTTCACTATTACCATATATTATAATAACGTTTCCTTTTTTCTTAAATTTCAGCATCGATTCTTCTTCTTTTCTCTTTTTCTTTTTTTTGTAATATGATACGTTTTTATAATAACACATTTGTTTATCCGAATCATAATTATGAACGAATGCTGTGCATCTCTTGGTAACACTCGCATCATTACCATTCTCTTCAGAAGGTAGTGGTGACGGTGGAAAGCGTCTCATTCTTTTCAATTTCAACCGTCTATCCCGCTGTTTATCTAACTCTTTCATCAGTTCTTTCCTTAGATATCCATCATTAGCGTCTAACCATTTTTCCACATCTTTTTTTTTTTTTTTCGCACTCTATCTCACGATATTCGTCATTATCGTCTAATTGTTTCTCCACCTTTTTATCCATTTTATATATTATTTTATACTTTCTATGATTTATATTTTATATAATTATATAATTTTATATTATAATAACATATTCAAAATTGGTATATTCTTAAACGGTGAATTCTCTCAGAGCAACAAACCCTTGCCGAGTCGCTCAACGTTCTGTCCACTCTTCAGATAGAGACTGTTTCCACTCAAAGAGTTGCCACCTCTAATGGGTTCTAGATACAATCCTTTACCGCTGTCGTCTAGGTGGACGCGCCACACGGCTCCTCCCTTCTTCAAAAACAGTTCGCTGCCACCCATTAATTTCTCAACTGCCGAACTCGCGAGTCCCGTGAGAGCTCCCACGCCGAGAGTCTTTCCGAGAAAGGGTAGTGCCTTTGCGGCGAAGGGTAATGCTTTTGTGGCGATTCCTGCCAATAGCGGTAGGAAACCACCTTTAATTCTCAAATTGTATCTCAGTTGAGCGGGACTCAATCTCACCGTCAACCCTCTTCCATCGCAAATCGCTTTCTCCATCCTTTTGATTTGACTTCTGGTCCAGGCGATCGAATCCTGACCGCCTCTCATCAGATCTTCGTGAGTGAATTTGAATCTCACTGCCTCACCTCAAGTTGTTAACACTCTCTTAAGTTTCTTCCTCTGTCCTGTGGATATGTTCACGTTTTTAATCACGTATTCTGTCATAATTCTTTTTTTAAAATATATTTACTTCAATTGTTTTCTTGTTTAATAATAATTATTTATATTAAAATAATTTTGTAAAATTAATATTGCGTTTATTTTATTTTTGTTATCTATATATATGCACAATATTTTTTTTTTTTTGCTTTTATATTTCTCTTATGTGAAATCGTATCGTCACCCTCTCTCCGCGAAGATCTAACAGTTCACCATTTTGATCCATCAACGTGGTTTTGAGACTACACAACGTGTCTAAAATCACTGGTAGATAAACTAAATTTCGAGGTCGCTCCACGATCTTATAACCCGGTGACACATTTGGAAAGAAGGAATAGATTGTCGGTTGAGCGCTACCATTCACGTAGCTTTCAGCAATCACGTCCACGTTCACCAGAATGCTATTGACTGCGAGAATGTCGACCGTATTTTCAGATGCTGTGTGGTCTCGATACATTTTTCGATCGAATCCTAACATCTTGCCTATAGAATCGTCTGTGTTGAAATCCACTCGAAAATTATCTTCCAAATCCAACATTGTCTGTAAGGTATTAGGATTGGGAGCGAATCTGATCTTGTTGCTTCCCTTTCCATCTGTCTTCATTTGCGTCTGAATGTAATTGTTCAAATCGTCTATGTCGTAACTTCCTTTGGGAATTCGAATTTCCAATCAATCCACTCCGTTGGAATACTTGAACAAGTTATTCTTTTCGGTGACGTTGGGAAAGGAATAATAAGTCTCCAGATTCACCAACACCATCTCGTATCTTTTCTCTCTATTCAATTCGACGGAAGGTTCGAATTTCGTAGCGAATCGAGTCGAATCGCCACTCACCATGATTTGAATGGATTGTTTTGCAGCCGTATTCTCGGCTATCCGTTCTAACAATTCTCCATGTTCGAACATTATATTTAATTATATTCTTTTTTATTTTTTTTTAAAAAACTAATTATTTGAAGATTTATTATTTTCTAAAATTTTTTTTTTATTTTCACGCTCTATCTTATTATTATCAGAAACATAAAACTTGTCGAATCCGCACCGATATTTTCCGTGATTAAATTCGCTTGTCAAATCGATCTCAACGAAATTGTAAAGTCCTCCATCCCAAACCCTCTTGCAAAATCTCATGAATTCCGCCACGCTCATGTCGTTTGCGACGTGATTGCCGTAGATGTGATTGAGATTCTTGAGATCTTGGCGAAAGAGACATAGAAAATTAGCGTTCTCCCTTATCGTCTGTCTGGGCAATCGAATATAATTCTGCGACAGGTAGAAACAGTCCACCTTGCTGTGTCGACCTCTAACATAATACAATTCGCATCAGTTCTGTCTCCCCAAAAGCAGATCATCGAAAATCATGAGATTCTTATCTTCCGATTTCAATTCTCTAGGATCTGGAACGTCACTAGCGTTCTCATAAAATATTTCTCTTCATCAGTTCCATCGCCGCACCGTCCAAAATGGTCGAAAGTGGAGCTTCACTCTTGTCGAATTCCTCCCTACTGTCAAAGATTCTGGCTATGACGTCCTTGGGCAATCTACGATCCATGCACTCTCGAAGCAATCTGTATTCGAGTTGAAACAAGCTCTTGCCAAACATGAACAATCTGTCGTAATCCAACCAGTCGGGTCGGGACAACAGATTCATCAACAGATTGGTCTTTCCACAATTCGATTTTCCCACTATCAAGCCTCTTATGCTTTTGGGAAAGAACTCGTTATTCGACCTCTTGGTTGCGGCGTCGTTCCAAGACATATCTTTAATGTTCATCTTTGTTTTATTTTTTTTTTGTTTGTTATTTTAGATTCTTTTCAAACACAAATTTTTTATGTTTTTCAAACTCAGTTTTTAATATTATTATTTATTTATATCACACCGTTGTGAGTTCTCTTCAATCCAGATCCACTCGTCATTTTGGCTAAATCTTGTATGGGTACCACAGCATCCTTAAAATCTTTCCAACTTTTCGGCATTCGCTCTAACGCAGCTCGCTTCGCCGGCGGACTGATCAACTTGTCGATCAACGCTTCGGCTGCCCTCTTGCCAGCCACTGAAGCTATCCTACCACTGGCTTCGGAAGCGGCTTTCTTACCAGCATCCAAAGCCGTCTTCTTACCGACCTCAAACGTGGTCGATGCGAGTTTTCTACCCGCATCGCTTGTGAACGCTCTCATTATAGAATCGACGATGCCAGGACCGCCTTGAACGTAAGTTCTGACGTATCCCCTGTTCTTTATCACCAACATATTTTATTTTTATAATATAGTTTGTTTTTTTTCACTGGTAAATCGTTTTGTTGTTTTTAAATACTTTTATTATTCTAGTGTAAAAATTTACTGTTTTATTTTTGTTTGTTTGTTTGTTTCTCTCTACTTATTATATACACATCAATCCTTCAATTCGTTCATCAGCCTTTTATAATGGTTTTTATTCAAAACCTTCTGTCTTAACAATTCGTCAGATATAGTAACTATCTGATTATCTAATCCTGTGTTACCAGCCCGTCTGCTCGCCATCAACAAACTCAATCTCTGAGACAGAGCGTCAGAATCGCTCGGAAGAAAAGTGGTTTTCACCCCTTTGCCAGTCACCGATTCGATGAACTTCTTGTTCATATCCCATATGGGTTTCACCACTTTCGTCCACTTGTAACCTCTGTTGGCTTTGGGTCTCGTCTCTTTGGCATCGTTATTTCTCTTCATGGCGTGGGTCTGAACCAGAATGTCACTGTAATTGTCGAAATCCTGTTCCGTGTAATCGCTAGGATTGTCGTAAAGGAGCAATTTGCGCAATCCATCAGTCAATTCGTATCTGTTCGAACCAACGATCAATTCATCATCGCCAATATCTACTTCTGTGTCACCGACAAAAATTCTCCCCTCTGATTCCTTATAAAATCCATACAACAGATCTCTCTTACCGCCATCATCAGACGATGCGACACTACCAGTGGTGATAGTCGAAGCTGTATCGGTGTCGCTCTCGCTCTCTGTTTGAATTCCCGTGGGAACGTAATCCAGTGTAGATTGAACGGAATGCCGATTTCCAAAACTAAGAGGCAACGAACCCATTCTCAAAGAACTCTCTTTTATGGGTCTCAATTCTTCAACTATCTCCTTCCTGCTTCGCTCTTGACCCTCCGTCACGGGTTTAAATATTTTTGTGGCTTCGCGTTTGAGTTCCATCTCACCAAGACGTCTGCTTCTGTCAGCCGACTGAATGCCCTTCTTAGCACGTTCATACTCCCCTAAAATTCGATCTCGGCGTCTAGAATCCATCTGTAAAAACATTTTTCGTTTTTAATTGTTAATGTTCCTTTAAGTATGCTAATGCGAGTTATTTTATTATTTTCAAAATTAAATGTATAATTATTTTTATGTTTATGCTTTTTTTTATCTCCTATATATATCAATCACTTTTTTTTATTCCCTCGGGTATTCCCCCCACTCACGTCAGAAATGGAAGCGTTCAATAGTTGTCTGTTAAGTTTTTGGGGAAAAAAATCCGGGTATTCCACCCACCCCACGACGAGGGGAGATAACTTTGTATGATTAAGTTTATGAGAATCAAGCAATCTGATTGGTTAATTAGCGGAGAATCAAGCAATCTGATTGGTTAATTAGCTGAGATTGGAAAATCCCACTATGGGTATTCCCCTACTTACGTCATAAATGGGAAAAACCCACCGCCTCAAAACAATTGTGGATACTAGACCACTGGTCCAGAATCTGCAAACCGTTTTTTTGATGCTAGCCCAGCATTTTGCTCGCGTTCACCAACGATGGATCGATGGTCTGATCTGCGATGGGAACGTTGGCAAAAATTTTTAAAGTAAAAAAAAAAGTGAAAATGTACAATTTCACTTTTTTTAAAAAAATGCGTAACATTCAACGTTCACCACGAGTATTTGAACGTTAAAAGTGCGATCTAGGAGTCACAAAAAAACAGCGGATTCAAGACCATTGGCAATTTTTGTGAACAAGCGTGCGATTTAACACTGAATCCCACGTTGGTAAACGCATCGTGTACGTATTTTGTACACGTACATGTACAAAGTAGTCGTGAATTCTCAATTATCACCTACTCCTCCCTACTGTCAAAGATTCTGGCTATGACGTCCTTGGGCAATCTACGATCCATGCACTCTCGAAGTAATCTGTATTCGGGTTGAAACAAGCTCTTGCCAAACACAAACAATCTGTCGTAATCCAACCAGTCGGGTCGGGACAACAGATTCATCAACAGATTAGTCTTTCCACAATTCGATTTTCCCACTATCAAGCCTCTTATGCTTTTGTGAAAGAACTCATTATTCGACCTCTTAGTCGTGGCATCCAAGACATATCTTTAATGTTCATCTTTGTTTTATTTTTTTTGTTTGTTATTTTAGATTTTTTCAAACACAATTTTTTTATGTTTTTCAAACTCAGTTTTTAATATTATTATTTATTTATATAACACCGTCGTGAGTTCTCTTCAATCCTGATCCACTCATCATTTTGGCTAAATCTTGTATGGGTACCACAGCATCCTTAAAATCTTTCCAACTTTTCGGCGTTCGCTCTAACGCAGCTCGCTTCGCCGGTGGACTGATCAACTTGTCGATCAACGCGTCGGCTGCCCTCTTGCCAGCCACAGAAGCTATCCTATCACTGGCTTCAGAAGCGGCTTTCTTACGAGCATCCAAAGCTGTCTTCTTACCGACCTCAAATGCAGTCGATGCGAGTTTTCTACCCGCATCGCTCGTGAACGCTCGCATTATAGAATCGACGATGCCAGAACCGCCTTGAACATAAGTTCTGACGTATCCCCTGTTCTTTATCACCAACATATTTTATTTTTATAATATATTTTGTTTTTTCACTGGTCAATCGTTTTGTTGTTTAAATACTTTTATTATTCTAGTGTAAAAATTTACTGTTCTTATTTTGTATATTTTGTTTGTTTGTTTGTTTCTCTCTACTTATTATATATACATCAATCCTTCAATTCGTTCATCAGCCTTTTATAATGGTTTTTATTCAAAACCTTCTGTCTTAACAGTTCGTCAGATATAGTAACTATTTCATTATCTAACCCTGTGTTACCAGCCCGTCTACTAGCCATCAACAATCTCAATCTCTGAGACAGAGCGTCAGAATCGCTCGGAAGAAAAGTGGTTTTCACCCCTTTGCCAGTCACCGATTCGACGAACTTCTTATTCATATCCCATATGGGTTTCACTATTTTCGTCCACTTGTAACCTCTGTTGGCTTTGGGTCTCGTCTCTCTGGCATTGTTATTTCTCTTCATGGCGTGGGTCTGAACAAGAATGTCGCCGTAATTGTCGAAATCCTGTTCTGTGTAATCACTAGGCTTGTCGTAAAGGAGCAATTTGCGCAGTCTGGACGTTAATTCATACTTATTCGAGCCAACGGTTAATTCATCATCACCTATTTCGATTTCTGTATCGCCGACAAAAGTTCTACCATCCGAATCCTTATAAAATCCATACAACAGATCTCTCTTACCGCCATCCTCGGACGACGCGACGCTATCAGTGGTGATAACTGAAGTTGCATCGTCGCTCACGTCTGTTAGAATTCCCGTGGGAACGTAAGCCGGTGTAGATTGAAAGGAATATCGATTTCCAAAACTACCGGGCAACGAACCCATTCTCAAAGAACTCTCTTTTATAGGTCTCAATTCTTTGACTATCTCCTTCTTGCTTCGCTCTTGACTCTCCGTCACGGGTTTAAATATTTTTGTGGTCTCGCGTCTGAGATCCATCTCTCCAAGACATCTGCTTCTGTCAGCCGATTGAATGCCCTTCTTAGCACGTTCATACTCGTCTAAAATTTGATCTCGGCGCCTAGAATCCATCTGTAAAAACATTTTTCGTTTTTAATTGTTAATGTTCCTTTAAGGATGCTAATGTGAGTTATTTTATTATTTTCAAAATTAAATGTATAATTATATTTTTATGTTTTAAGTTAATAAAAATCTTCTGTCTTTAATATAATAACTAAAAAATTCATATCTCAACTCAGTATTGATTGAATTGGGAAAACTTGAAAGTTTAAAAACGTTTAATCACATGACAAACCAGTTTCTGATTTAACGCATTTGAGAGTAATTTACGTTTGTTAAAAGGAATTCCATTCATATATCAAAAAAACATTCACTCAATGTCGAATTAAGAGAGAACCTTTGAAGACAGTTAAAAAAATTCTAGCACATAAAAGAAACCGTTTTTTTCTAATTTAACGTTAAAAGGATTCATTCATTCAAATCTCTGATCATTATCATGAATATATTAAAAATTTACCACTCAAACCTAATTGAGTGGAAAATGCGTTTTATTATACATTATTAAAACGATCCATTAAAAACGAAAACCTTCATTCACACCACAACAAAAACATGATCGACATTTTCATCAAACATTACATTAAGTGTTTATTAAGATTACTTCACAAAAATAACAGTGACAAAACGCGAACAAACGATTTTTACCTCTGATTTTTTCTAATTGTTTCTAAACTCAATTTCTTTTCGTTACATTGAAACAAAACACGAATGTCCATTTTTACAGATCATATTTTATAGTTGACTCTTTTGAACGAATGCCTTTCATTCACGCAACTCTTTTAAAACTGACACTTATATTTATAGTCGACTCTTTTGAACGAAAACCTTCATTCAATCACAACAAAAACATGTGTGTTAGTTTTTACTATCATCGTGACAGTGGGTTTGCCGATTCAAAATCACCTCTTTTCCGTGTACCGTACACGATTAGATTTCTGACGTAAAATCCGCAAATGGATTTCCGTGTACGCCTCCATAGGGATTCAGTGTTAAAATCGTGTACAGACACGGATGATTTAGAATCAGCAAGATGATGATTTAGAAACGGCAACACGTTTTTTGCTCGCAATTTTAACACTGAATGCTATGGGGAAACCCATTTGCCGATTCTAAATCAGACGATACACCTCCTTTTCCTTAAAATTTCATACGTTTTTTTCACTCTTGAGCGATGTGTATATAGAATCCAGTGATGTAGAATCGGCAAAGCCGATTCTAAATCACCCTAAAAAACGACAAATCGTGTACCTGTACACGATTTTAACACTAAATCCTATGGAGGTGTACATCGATGTACGTGTACATGTACATGTACATCTGAGTTTGAATCGGTATTTATTACCTACTGACGTTGCTATTGACGTCGTGACGTCATGATACGCGCGCGACGTCATACAGATGCTGACCGCTATTAGTGTCAAGTATACAATCTGACATAACGTTATTCGGGTCAGTGGATGTCAGACTTCTCGTATGGGGTGGCGGCGATATGGTAGTGGTGGTATATATCCATGTAGGTCCCAAGTTAGCCCTTAGTACTATTAATCCACCTTATGCTTCATATCACATAGTCACATACGGGTATTTGAGGATACCTATGGCCTGGTATTGTATTCTTTGAGGATACCTATTGAGGATACCTATCGAGGATACCTTTTGGATAATCTCTTTTTTGTCGCATAAGGCTATGTAAAAACCCTCAATGGGTCTAATGTAGTCTTAGCAACCGCTTCCATCTTGTCGCCAAAGCTCCAAGGCCATTGCAGGTCTATGGCCTATCTGTCGTATCATTAGCTTCTACAACAGTCTTGTTCCATTGATGCCTTGTACCAGTACTATTGGCTTCTGTTATTCTGCCCCATATCTCACCCATTACTTCCTAGCTATACCTATCTCAGTCTCGACTATAACATTGATCAAAGTTGAACCAGATTTCCCGTGTATACATATAAGGCATTCCGTTATTGAGATTCCTAGCCGAGTCCGTAAAATTTGGATTCCGTGTTTTGACATCAGGCATTACACTTACCCACAGTACCCCTTGGCCTAGCATTACATACTACCTATACAAGTCATACGATAACATGAAGCATTAGGCGGATTAATAGTACTAAGGACTAACATGGAACCTGTAGGGGGAGAACGCGTACATCCTACACTACCACACTAGGCGACCATGCATTACACCCACCCACCCACAATAACGTCTGGCCCCACGTTACTTACTACCTATATTAGTTATGGGGTGACATAAAGCATTAAGTCGATTAGTAGTATCAACGGCTGTCGGGGGGCCCACAGAGCTACATATTGTTCATACTATACTGTTGTTCTATACTGCCAGGCATTACCCCCACCCCACAAAATCACTAGATCTATCATAACGTACTACATATACCAGCCATATAATAAAACAAAGCAATCGGTTGGTTAATAGTACCAAGCACTAACAGGGGGCCTATAGGTGTATATACAGCCCATACTATAGTACCGTTCTAAACTACCAGGCAGTATCCCTACCCACAATACCCCTATGTCTAGCATTGCATACTACCTATACCAGTCATAGGATAACATGAAGCATCAGGTGAATTAATAGTACTAAGGGCTAACATAGGACTGCAGGGGCCCACAGAGGTATATATCGTCCATACCGCTGTTCTATACTGCCAGGCATTACCCCCATCCCCACTCCACAATACCACTTGACCTGCCATAACGTACTCCCTATACCAGTCATTGAATAGTACAAAGCAATCGGCTGGTTAATAATATCGAGGACTGGACCTACAGGGGTATATACCATGCATCCTATACCAACCGTTCTAAACAACCTAGTATAATATTGCCTGGCCTAACACTAAACTACCAATACCAGCCATAAGATAATACAAAGGATTCGGTAGGTTAATAGTACTAAGGGGGGTAATAGACCAACAGATCATTCATCCTGTACTGCCAATCTAAACCACCAATGACTATCTCACAATACCACACTACCACCCACCCACCCTACTGCTTGACTTAGCTATAGCAGACATAGGATAATATGAAGCATAAGGTGGATTAATAGTACTAAGGGCTAACTTGGGACCTACATGGATATATACCACCACTACCATATCGCCGCCACCCCATACGAGAAGTCTGACATCCACTGACCCGAATAACGTTATGTCAGATTGTATACTGGACAATAATAGCGGTCAGCATCTCTATGACGTCGCGCGCGTATCATGACGTCACGACGTCAATAGCAACGTCTACCGTTTCGCGGAAAAAACTTTCAAGAAAACCTAATTTTCCCATCATCTTTCCACCACTTACCCATAATATATACCCATAGCCCCATGCGTGCATATATCACTATACATGCCATAGCATACTATATATACAGTACCTACACCATTTGGCGGATTTAGCTGCAAGGAGTCGTACTTTTACTCCCCCAAAGTTGCTCCCCCAAAAGTCCGGTTCCTATGGGAATTTAACACTAGCTGCTCCCCCAAAAGTCCGGGTAATGGGGCACGATTCATACGTGCTAAACTACTCACAGCACTCCGTGGGTATGTGTCAAACAAACATAACTCCTTTTGTCGGGCATTAACTTGTTGGACGACGATATTGACATTAACCCACTCCACCGTTAATGATGGTTTTTACCTAAACAATTTTTTTTATCAAACTGCGTCATGTGAGACTACTATACTCACCTTTCTCATAACATCAATGAAGGAACTTCAGTGAGACAGTACAAAACAATTCATCAGACACTGTGGGGTCATGAAAAATCATGGAATCTCATCGGGAAAAGCCATGATTCTCCAGAATCATAAAGTCTAGTTTGTTATCTATAATTGAAATTTGTTATGAAACTGGTAAGTTTTAATTTTAGTCAATAGGTTAGAATAAAAAAAATGAAATATCAACCTTTTTTGTTCCTCAATCATAGATGCACTAGCTTTTGGTTGTGACATCAGCCGACGCATGCCATGATTGGGACCGAACTCACTTACGTAAGGGCCGAACTAACTCAGGGAAGAACTGAACTTTTTTGGTCGAACTCACTTTTGTGGGCCGAACTCAACTGGGCCGAACATGCAACGGCGCTACATCACTGGCATTCCAGTTTCGACCCAACCCACACTCCCCATCGATAAGTTTAGTCTATCATAGGCGCGATAAGCTCACCCCAGGTGACAAACAAAATTAAAATCTTCAAAAAAAAAAAAAGATTTACATGTAAAAAAAAATGTAAAATATGTACATACCGTAGTAAAATGTATAAACGTCTTTGTAAAATATGAATGTATATATTAAACATGTATGTGAGTACGTGTGATTCTAGAATAATGTACATTTTGTAAATATTGTTAATTAGTTCTATGCATAAATTACTACACAAAAGTGACTTGATTGGTATCCTGTAGAACAAAGTTGCACGATGTTCGGAAACAAGGTCTCCATCTTATAATAATGAAGCCAGGACCGGAGGCGAGATCTCCCTGAATTGTTGTCCGAGTACACCAAGGAACAGATGATAACCCAAGCAGGGAAAGTAAGTGACCAGGACTCTACAGTGGCTACTATATGAAATCAACTCACTATATGCACGCAGAAGGCTGCGAGGATCCAGAGTGAACGAATAATACTTTAGTTTCATAACAGAACAATTTTTGCACGAAATAGTATTCGTGATCTTTATTTATTGGGGTTTAACGACACTCTCGGCAGCCAGGGTCACCTTGTATCGGAAGTACGAAATTATTCTTACTAAACCCACCTGTCCATTGCTACTCTTAAAACACCGTGCACGGAATACTTTCCCCACTTTTCAAGAATAACCTTCTGAGGCGCCCTCATTGTGATGAGATGCTCCACACTTCGCATCTCGGATGATTTTGTTCCTCAAACTTACATTTATACTACTGACGTTGCCATTTTATCAAACAGTTCTCAATTTATATAACTGGTTTTCATTAGCAACCCCCCCCCCCCCCCTCACCAAAAAAAAAAAAATCAAAACAAAACAAAACCCCAAAACAAAACAAAACCACAAGAGAGAGAGAGAGAGAGAGAGAGAGAGAGAGTAAAAAAAAACAAAAACAAAAAAAACCCCAAAAAAACCAAAAAAACCAGCAGCAGATATGCTGCGTTGCAAGGGCGAACACATATTATCTATTCCTGTGGGTCACAAGAAATTGGATGTCCCAATCGCCAGTTGGGATTAAATGCACGAGCTTTTGCCTCAAACTGCGCTTAAATTAACATTAATTTTGTAAATTCGAGGCAAGCAGAAGGTTATTAGACTGTTCACCAGCTGAGACTGTTCGCAATTTATTTTACCGGGGTGTTTGAGTCGTGAATTTAGGTCTCTGATTGGGCTCTGAACACATTCGCAACACAACTTTCTGTATTGTTAATATTCAATAATTATTTGAGATATTTCTTACATTAAAAAATAAACTACAACAATAAGTGGCAGTCTATACAACAAAGACAACTAGAGATAAACTTAGCATTTATTCTATTATATCTTGTTTGACAGAGCTTCGTGGGCTTGTCAAACAAGATATAATAGATTCAATGACTGCATTAAATTACAACATTTTTTATTCACAGGAGTTTACTCTATAACCTATATTCAATTAACAGGTCAAATTTATACTGGAGGTATGGTAAATAGTTTGTGTTGGGAAATTATATTCAATTAACAGGATTATTCAGTTAAGGGATATCCAATTAAGTAGGCTCCACTTTACTGACCTGTCGGATTCTTGAATACATGTAAATCTGCTTGAAATTTCATCTGGCAATTCTGCTTAGTTTTTGAATAGCTCATATCCAAATCCAATTCTACAAGAACTCTTGCTAATTTTTTTTATGTATACGTATCCGTTTCCATTGTATTTTATATTTGAATTGTTGGCCATAAATGAAGTACGTGTTTACATCATTTTTGGAAAATTCATACTTGATGTATATGATTTTGTTTGAAAAATGTAGGACAAATAAATAAAAAAGGGAAATGTCTTTGTTTTTATTTGCGCCATATGTTTGTATGTGTTTGTCATGTATGTATTTATGTCATCTCTCATGGCAACCCATGTGATTACAACTCACGAAGAAAATTCAAGATTGTTCTCTGGAGTTGTTTATAAGTATTTCTTTTTTATTAGTTTATTTTTAGGAGTGGGTATTTATATATTTAGTTTTGTATGTGTGTTAGGGAATGATTTTAGGGTAAAATAAGGAAGTTTAACTAATAGGTTTTCCCGAGTTTGGATTTTTTTTACGCTAGTTGCTTCTGTTCGTGAGTTTTGTTTTTCTGGCGATTTCGGTCATTACGCTCTGTATATTATACGTGTAAACATGAATGGTAAGTGCTCGACGGGTGTCCAGACGGAGGTAAGTATGGTCACTAAAGGGGGTCAGGGGGAGATGAGTCGAGGGGTGCAGGCGCAGGTGGGGGAGATTGATGATACAGAGGCGTGCAGACAGTGTGATATGAGGTATGGTGGTGGTCAGCCAATGGACAGCAGTGAAGGTGTGTGCGAACTGCAGGGATATTTTATAGTTGTTGGAGAAGGATGTTGTGTTCAAGCGCTAAATTGTTGAGCTGAAGGGGGGGGGGGTGGCTTGGGGAGGGCTGGTGTATCTGGAATCACACCGTTTAAGGTTACCTATGATGGTGAGGTGGACGGTGGGCGGAGCGTGGTTGTGGATTCAAGGAGGAAACTGTGAGGCAGGAAACGTGGGAGAAGAACGCTTGATGTGGGGGTGTAACCGAGGAGGAGGGGGATCCAGTAGGAAAATTCGGAAGGTTGCGTCAGGACTGGGCTGTGTAGAGTCAGGAAGCCAGAGTCGGCGTAAAGTTGCCAAGGTTACAGGCGGTGTTTAGAGAACAGGTTCAGTGTTTTAGATTCTGGCACCCCTGGGGATGAGAGTGAGGGGGCATTGAGGGGGAAGAGGTGATTGCTGATGTTGCTAGGGCAGGTGGGGTAATGAGGGCGGTGAAGAGAAAGAGGGGGCCGGAGACATGCAAAACGAGGCGAGTTGCAGAAGTTGCAGATGATATGGGAACTGGGGGCAGAAGAAGAAAATTAGTTGTAGCGGGGAGTAGCACTGTACATGGGATCGACAATATGGATTGTGGTCCCGATAGTTCTAATCGAACAGTCTTGTGCTTTCCGGGGGCGAAGGTGGGGGATCTGAGGGACCGGGTAGATGGTATTGTCGAAGAGTCAGGTTTGGAACCGGTAGTGGTGGACCATGTGGGGGACCAACAATATCAGGGAAAGAAAGTGGCGGAGTCGTATAGAGGTTTAGTCAGCAATGTATAACAAGAGTGGACACAGGTGAGGTGAACGAGAGCGAGGGGGCAGAATTAGTTTACCAAGGCTAGCGCCAGAAAACAACGGGACCAGTAGGCGGAAGCCAATGAATCTCGGTACCCTGAAAGTGGGTTATAGCAACATCCAGGGTCTCCACCGGAAAGTAAGTGAAAGGACTTTGATGTCATGGGCTTAAACGAGACGTGGGTAAGACACGAGAAACGGGTAGACCAAGTAAGGGGGGGGGGGGGGCGTGTGGATTGGTGTAGGGCGAACGGAAGGCCAGAAAAAAGTGTGTGTGTGTGGGGAGGGGGGGGGGTGGGGGGGGGGTAGGCATGTGCATTAAAGATGATTTAAAACCATCGCTGATGTCATGCCTGGAAGATGTAAGCACCTCGGCTGAGGTATCGAAAGAAGAAACTGGATGGGTAAAGATCGATCTAAGAAACAAAAGTATTGCCCTTGGGATTGTGTACTGTGCGGTGAAGGGAGGCAAACCCTAGTGGAATAACTCAATATACTCAACACTAACGTCCAATATCACAGAACTAGAGAACAGGGGGCTCGTTATAATTCTGATGGGTGACTTTAATGGACACACAGGTGAAAGGAAGAAGGCATAGAGGGCAGGGACAAAAAAGTCAACAGGAGTGGAAGGAACTGTTGAACTTCACAAATGAGCTCGCTCTAATGATTCTGGATATGGACGCGAGGTGTAGGGGGAAATGGACCTGGGAGAGGAACGACAGAAAATCAATAATCGACTATATTCTCACCGATTTTAATTTATGGAGGGAGGTGATAAGGATAGAAGTGGACGATGAGGGAAAAATGGAGGGGGATAGTGATCACAACTTGATTACAGTGACGATCAGGGCCAAAAACCTAGTAGAAAGCAAAGGAAGCCTCAAGGAGATTTGGGAACTTAAAAAGGATGCTGACTGGGCGATGAAAAATTGAAACCAAAGCTTGCAACCGTACACAAGGGGGGGGGGGGGGGGGTGTGTCCAGAAGATGGACGACGTCATAGTTGCGAGCCCAATGGAGACAGGGAAGGAAAGTGTATTAGGGTGCCAACACGGGAACTGCATACACTGTGCTGTATACAGGAGAAGTAGAAAACTTAAGGGGGCGGAAAGCAACGAGGCCACGGTAGCAAAAGAAGAATACCAACAAGCACGAAATAAAGTAATTAAGATTAAAGACAATAATCGGAGAGTGCTAAATAGCAGTCTTATTGGGACGATAAGAATGACAGGGGTGGGGGGGGGGGGGGGAGGTCGAGTTCGACCGTATTTTGAAAATGGGTGAATAAACGTAACAAAGGAAGTAACCCACAGAGCATTAAAGTAGATGGCAGAGTTACATACGATCAAGATCAAATCGCATTAGAACTGGTCAAACACTGGGAAAAGGTAAGCGATAAGCGATGGGGCATGGAAAACCCACCCGAGTGTCCGAACCAGGTCGAGGAAAATCTTTCAAACTTCGTGTGCAGCGAAATTAAAATGGAGGGGTGAGAAAAGTGATCTCAAAATTAATGAATGGAAAAGCGGGAGGGGTGGACGAAATCCCGAACATGTTTATCAATCCTAACGAGTTTATCAAAAAAGGGGGAGAGGAACTCTTGGAATGCCTAACTGCCCTATTCAATTTAGCCATAGAAAAACAAGACAGAGGTCCCAAATGAGTGGAGAGAAAGCAAAGTGACATTTATTCACAAAAAAGGGAAAAAAACGTTTTGGATAATTATCAAGTATCAGTAGCAACATTTTTATGTAAAGTCCTGTATGGGCGATTAAAGGAGGTGATTGACGAGAAGGGTTTTTTGGAGAGAGATCCGGAATGGCTTCAGGAAGGGAAGGAGAGTCACTGACCATTTTTTCACGCTATCCTAAATGATAGAATCCGCGAAAGCGAAAGCGAAAAGATTATTTATGGCCTTTTTGGAAGTTAAAAAGCCATACGGTAGAGTATGGAGGGGAGGGTATGTGGCACAAGCTTGAGGCTCTGGGCTTGGGGCGCGAGTTTGTTGAAATTATGAAAGCATTATATAAAGACGTACAGAGTGAACTTAGCCTAGAAAACATAACAACAAAACGTATGCATATGGAGATAGGCCTAAAACAGGGGTGTATCCTTCCGACAATTCTTTTTGCATTGTACATGAAAGGTTTAGGAGATGAACTCTTGCATAGCCACGAGGGGGGTAGCAGCCGGGGAATTGAAGATCACAGGGCTATTTTTTGAGTTGGGAAATATGGGAGCAAATTGAGACTCGAACTTAATGAAAGCAAGAGCAAAGGTATACCCGTGGGTAAAGTGGACACCACTCGAAGGTGGAGAGTGGGGGACTTCTGTATTCCGGAAGGTAGCAGCAAACTTCTTAGTGTAGGAGAGACAGGTGACTACGAGTATCTGGGCGGTAAATATAAACATCACAGGAAGAGGTATCTACCGAAACCACACAAATACATTGATTCTGAAGGGGAAACAAATCCTTAACCAAATGAAACTTTTTGGGACAAACAGTTTCAATAAGGTTTTCGTGGGGAAAACCATTAGGGAAATGGTGGGTCTGCCAAGTATAACATACGGTACGGAAGTGGTTCCCCTAATCCAGACGACAGTAAAGGGCTTGGAAATCCTGCAGAACGATGCAGGCCGATAGATAACGGGGTCGAGTAATGCCGCAGCACAAGAAACAATCAGGGGTGAGCTTGGGTGGATGAGGATCAAGGACAGGATAGACTTATTGAAACTCGGTTATCTTAATTATTTGGTAAATCTCCCCGACAGTCGATGGTGTAAAGTACTGTTCCTGAGAATTTTCAACTCAAATCTCAAGACAGGGTGGATGGTCCAAGCGAGGGAGCTAATAGAGAACTACTCAATGGAGAACTCGGACCTAGACGTTGGGGCAAACCGGGTAAAAAAGGGTCAGAGAAAGGGTCATGGAGGATGGTAGCCGTAATTGGCGATAGGAGGTCAAATCAAAGAGGTCTTTGGATAGCCTGCGTGTTAAAGAGAAGCCTGGTTTTGAAGAGTACATTGATGGCACCTATGCGGGGGGGGGGGGTGGGGGGGGGGCACTATTGTTCATGCTGAGGTCGCGGTCCCTGGAGCTTAAGGGAAAAATTGGGAAAAACGGTGAAAAGTAGTACCAGATGTGCAATTTGGGCGTGGTGGAAACCCTGGGACACTTTCTTCTAGAATACCCAAAATACCAGTCTAAGATTCCCTGGGAGTATAATGGGGAAGTGGCATGGGAGTATGAAGGACATGCGGTTTGTGAGAGACTCAAAGGAGAGGGTTAATATTCTAATCGGAGAGATTGGGAAGAATGGGGCAAGGAATGTCATCAAGCAGTTCGCCTCCGAGTGTTGGGAGGAGAGAAGAAGCGTGGGAATAGGGAGGCAGTTGGGAGTACAGGGCTAACCAAGGCCTTCTCATCCAAGAACTGCGACAAATCAGCGGCCGGCCAAAGTGTTATTATATTATTACCCAGCGAAGTCGGGTCAGAACACAAAAGCCCATTGTATCGTGATTTGAACTGTCAGCATCTGCATAAAAGAAACGATTTTTGCGAGGCAAAGTGGAGGCGAATAGTCCCCGGGGTTAACAGACTCGTGGGCTTACAGACTTGGGGGCCGGGGGAGTACAGTCCGGTTACGATACCGCGCAGAAGACATCGTTTTCCACTTCGACAATTCTGTTCAACTGGCAACATTGTAAAATTCGGCGTTAAAATTCTGTTTAAATGCAAACTGCATTAAAGTTCTGTCGCATCTGCAATGAATATAAATTCCCACAGAAACTTGAATCGAAATACTTGTGGTGCGTTACCACATTAAAGAAACTTTCAAAACGTTCAGTTCGATTTTCCAAGTTTTCATGACAACCAATTCAAACGCACCTTGAACAAAGATTGAAGGACAAGGAGCTCCATGAAAGTTTCATCACATGCATTCGACACAAGCTGAGAACTCTGAGAAAAATGATACTTGGTAACTTATTTTTATAACATAGACTCTTCTCGAGCCCTTAACTGATATATCGATATAACAAGAAGTACAACTCCCTCTGGACCAATCGACCTTCTTTCTATTCTTCTCAAATGTACAAGTGCACCACTTCGTCGTCTGAGAATTGTAATGTCGCATCTCCATTCTTTTTGAATCTCTGAGAAAATCCAAGTCAAAGTTTTCAGGGTTGAGTTTTTGTATTCGTACCCCCACCAAACTGTGGTGAAAATGATTTAGTTCTATGACCAAAACCGAATGATGACTTCGTGTGAAGATTCGTTGCGAACTATTAGAAAATGACAAAAATGTGTTTGGAGATCATTTTACTAACGAAGTGTCTGATGATTTCCGGATTGTAATGGCATTGGAGATAGGATATTTTTTCAGTAAATGGGGCAAAATCTGAGTATATGCAACATTGTCGAATGATGATTTCGGACTGATTCGGCTGCTGCTGAACATTAAAATCATCATTATGCAACTAAACGTAATTCTATAATAATTCGGAGGTGTTGTTATGGCCCGACGGGCATGGAGACGACCCAACCGCAAAATAGGCCCGGAATAAAGTCAAGAACCAATGATAAGGGAAAGGTCTGTTATCATTTTCTGAAGAGATATTAATGGGTCACACAACCCCCGACCGAGTCATGCCACCGCAATATTTCCGACCCCTGTTCAGTCACGTGACACGTCAGGTTCTTATTGGGCAACCAAGTCTCCGATAGCACAAATTGTATGACATGTATGGTGCGCGGTCCCTTAAGGTCCAATACAAACTGAGTTGTTCTGAGAACACCTTGTCAAATTTATGTTCATAATACTGAACACGCTTAGTTTCAGAAACACTGCATGATCTATTTTCCTACGTATACAGGCTGGTTTATCTATGTTTCTTATACATGTATGTACATGTATGTAAATTATGCTGGAACTGAACCTCCCAATTATCAATCGCGCCCAAGAGGCCATCAGTTAAAAAGAAACTCATTTCATGAAAATATATATAAACATCAATAAATCTGCATTACATCATGATTTCTTTTGTCAGATAATGAGAGAAATATGAGCTATGTTCATAACACCCATTTAATGGGAGTTGTGGACATCGACTTCGTCTCATTACTATGCAACAATAAACAAAGTGCCCTTTAGTTTTAACCAGTAATTTGTTTTACAAAGCCATTGTAGTGTCGTTCCAACTGATGGCGAGAAAGAACGAACTTGAAAACACAAATTCAAGAACGAAAATGTATATTGAAATACGAAGTGTTCAAGCGCATAAAGATGTTGATCTAGCTAGAAAAAATGGAATATACGAAAGAAAATGTAACATGGAGGCTCCATGTTATTGGATTAACTGACAAGCAGTCCACCCGACTGCATAAAACACAAACATCACTAAGTATCCAATATGTTTTGCAACGTATACATTTCAATAGCTTTGACTTCGAATTTCCTCGTTTGAGAACCAGAAGATTCGATCTTCTACTGAAAGGTAGAATCTTCTGGATATCACGCGACGATTTACGACTCTCCGGGTACGTAATTACAATTGAGGGTAGTTGTAACTACAATTCAGTAAGTTGTATTGACAGTTTCGCTAAGTTGTAATTAGAACTTAGTCACAGACTTTCCGGTGATTATGCAATGGCGGATCTGGGGCATAAATCTGTTATCTGTTTTTATAGAATGGGCATCGCACTGTATTGGAAATATGAAATAAAAGAATTCATGTTGCTTGGGTTAATTTTCTCTAATATGACGTCATAAGTTATTTGAGATTCCTGGCTTTAGAAATGAGCTATTGGTGATATTTTTCAAGCAAAAGCGAGAATTTGACAAGATTAATAAAATTATGTTATTTTTGTCTACATTCACAGTTTCATTTTCAGAGAATAACTCTAAACTTTTGTTGTTGAACATTACATGTCTGGTACAACAATTTTGGGATAAAACCCTGTTCAGGCAATACTACTTGCACTGTTTCCAATTCGATTTAGATTTGATGTGGACTCCTGAATCGATTCAAGATACGATTCAAGGATAGAAATTTTCTATTCGCAGGGCCCTAACTCTCCAGAACCTTTTCCTAGATGGTGTTAGTCATGCTCAGGTGATTTTCAAAATGACATTGTGAAAAATTCCAAGTACAAGTTCAGCATGTCTCTCACAGTAATAATTTATTTGCTTATTTTGTTCAATGTAACTTTCAGCACCTTTGGCTATAGTATGACCACAGCACATGCATAAACTCAAGGTTTGCCAATTGTTTATACTACACTGCCCAATAATGAAGCCTTGCACCCCATGCAGTGGAAACAAATGCTGTAATATCAGTACAACTGAGCTTGATTGCCACAGTGATTGAGGACTGTTTCCTTTCCCACGGTTCCCACTGAGAAGATAGTGACAATTGCTGCTACAGTTCCAAACAGTGAAAAAAAAATTGAATTAATTTTTTCAATCAATTTGGCCTTCACAAAAGTAACGCATTTGCTTATCTTGAAAACGTAGCTAAATATTGTTCACTGACAGATTGTAGCACTTTTGAGCGACAGTGAAAAAAAAAATTCAGCCCTGAAATAAAACCGAACTAATTGGGAGGCTGATTCTAGATTGAATGTTCTCGTGCAGCACTCGAATTTTGTTTGTTAAGAAAAATTACTTCATAGGACTGTTTGTCAACGTCAGGTATCCATTTCATCATGGATTTGATGTCTATAATTTTCTGTTTCTGGAGCTTCGGGCGCATTTTGACTAACGGGGCGTCCGCCAGCACTTGACTTTGTGTCTTTTTTTCTTGAATATGCGGCCAGATTCACAGATGAGAAATTGGCAAAAGAAAACTCGGTTTTGAAACAACACATCGCCGGCTCAACTCTACTAATTACAATATGTTTGACTTGTGAAAATGAGATCAAACTAAATATCATACTTTCAAATTGTCGTGAGAGAACCACAGGGGTCTGTCTTCTTCTGGAAGATAGAATCTAATGTTTTTTGCGCGACGAAATTACAGAACTATTTGTATTACTGAAAGCGATTTTAAGCATTATGCTTCTCATACCCCGATATTTGTGTATAGGCATTCTTTTGGGAGTATAAGTAAAGCAGTAACCTTGTCATCGAAGTCGTGAGATTCATTTTCATACAGCTATATCAAGATCTGATGGGTTGAATTATTCTTTGATCATCATCATCGTCATCCTTTTAAAACTCAGAGTTGTATTTAAGTGACTTCACAGGCTATCCATTTAGGAAACTCTTTTTTACTATTCAGTATTATTACCTTTTCCATGTCAGCAATCTTATTGACGCATCATTTATATGAAAAAATGACTCTCAAATCTCACTAAAAGTTACTAAAAATAAATCCAATTGTGACACTATCCTAACAGAGAGGAGGAAGACAAACTTTGTGGTTATTGGTTATATACTAAAGAAATACTATCTTTACAATGTTCATTTTAACCAGATATAATTCCATCTCTTAAATTTTCATGAAATATTGTTTCACGGCATGCGTGCTGTAATGTCGTTTCTCAATATTCCACTCTGATGTATGAGAATAAGTTATTATCATTTCAGGGCTTTAATGTCGTATCTCCCAGGTCTTAATTAAATGCCTTATAATTCACCCATATCTACATTAACAAAAGAAATGAAGTATTTTTCATCGAAATGATCGTTGCTACGGAGAGAAGAAATGGGTTGAGCAAGATTAAAACGAGATCTACGTGTTTAAACAAACAGTTAACCCTCGTACATGCATCGCGGAATTTTATCCTTGGGCCATTGGTCACGGTTTGTTCACGTTACGATTTCCATCAAAATCATTGATCCTGGAGACGAGA
Organism: Pictodentalium vernedei; assembly: GCA_031216915.1. Taxonomy (NCBI): domain Eukaryota; kingdom Metazoa; phylum Mollusca; class Scaphopoda; order Dentaliida; family Dentaliidae; genus Pictodentalium; species Pictodentalium vernedei. The sequence goes on along the minus strand of JAUFNR010000056.1, from coordinate 10,150 downwards.
CATAACAGTCCAGAAAAAATGTCAAAATGGAGATACAACAAAAATGCACAGCGTTTTACGCGATACCCATCAGAGATGGGTGAGATTTTGTGCGCCATTTGATAGAAAATCGTGAGATGAATCGAATGATACCAATATCTCATTTTCCCGTAAAATGGAGATACGACATTTAAGCACTCACGCGACGACTTGATGTATCCCCATATATCTGGTGTCAAGTGCAAAACGAGGTAAATAAGCTTTACATTGGTAAATCACTTGATCGTTCGGGTTGCTTGGGCTGTTCGCATTTAATGAGAATGTCGCATTGTCGGGGGAAAGCACACGTTATCGGCTTCCGCCAAGTACCTTTGCGTTTCCTGACATAATTTTAGAAAATCCCAGATAACAAGCATGTAGTTCATACGTAAACCTCACTCCTAAACACAATTTTATGGAATTTTTGATTCAGTTTTGGTTTCAAACATGTCAAACCGTTACTTCTCCACGTTTTGGCATTCTTCTTTGAACAGCGTATTTGCATTTGAAAATAAGAGGCATTTTTTTCCTGCGAACAGTTGGGTATATAACACTTTTCCAGCACCCTAGGTCAAACGACGAGAATCGGAACGAACCGATGGGAACCGAATGGTAAAAGTCATGACTACTCAAGATATCGGAACGGGCATTGTCGTTCTTCATAGGGTTGTTTGGAACTGGATGATATGTCCAACGTTAAACTGCGATGCATAAACAGAGACTTTTCGAACAGTTCACAAGTAGTTATAACCTTTAGGTTCTCGAATACTAAAAATTAAATTTCGAAATTCAGTAAATAAGGCGATTAGAAAAAAAATGCACAGAGTCATAAAAATCAAATCAGGTGACGAAAACAACCTTATAAACTCCAGACCAATCAGTAATTCTAAAATCCAAGAAAAGCTCATTCTGGTGAGCCTCATAAAGTTTTTAAATAAATTTCACTTCATCTTTCCCAACCAAAGCGGGTTTAGAAAACTCACAGTATGTTACATCCAATTATGCAGTTGTCAAAACAACCCACAACCATAGAATACGATAAGGCAAGTGAAGACAGTACTCTAGTCCTATTCCTAGATATCTCTAAAGCCTTTGATACCATCAGCCATGAGATATTACTTCAAAACCTTGAATATTATGGAAGAAGTGGTAACGCTAATAACAGGACCCAATGTGTTTCTTTCTGCTACAGGGGAAATCTTGTAGAAATAACATGTGGTGTTCGATATAAGACCTATATTGTTTCTTCTTTACACCAATGGCATAAATACTCAACAAAGCTAAACCTTCTATCATTAGCAGATGACACCACAAGTCTGGGGTGTAGATAAACCCTCTAGTCACAGAATTTGAAGAAGTACAAAAATATCTGGTGCACAGCCAAGTACTTAGTTTTGAACCCCAAGAAAGCAAATTAAATATTTACAAATCCATCCCATAAAGGAACTAGTCACCCTCATGAGAATTTATATCTCTATAATGTCAGATTTTTTTTTGTATAAATATTGATGATAATCTATCTTACAATGCTGATTTATCTCAAGTCTCAAATCAAAAGCCAATCTCAATTGCATTAGGGTGAAGAAAGTTCTAGCTCTTGAAGGTATGAAGACCCCGTATTTCACATTAATAGAGAGTCATTTGATCTATGAAATTCTAATAAGTCGGAGGGGGGGGGGGGGGGGGACATTAAAAACATGTCCCCAGGTGTTTAAATTACAGAAATGATCAACATGAATCATTGATACTATCTGCACAATGGCTAATCATGACCACGACAGTTTCACGGGTGGAGGAAGCAGGAGTACCCGGAGAGAACCACCCAGCAACGGCGAGCAACTATCAGCTCCCCAACATACTAACCCCACACATACAAGGTTAGCATTGGTTGAAGACAAGTGCACCATCGACGTGCAGTATGCCTTAGTACACAGCGTCACCGTGCCCCCCACATGGGCAATGGGGGTGAAGTGTCTTGCCCAAGGACACAACGCGGTTGCCGCAGGTGGGATTCGAACCGGAGACCTCTCGGCTTGTAGCCTGCACCTATACCCACTAAGCCATATCATTAATACTAAGAAATACAATGTTCACCAGTGACTATAGTGACTAGTGATCAGTAATCAGTGATGAACAGTCTTATCGCCATACAGTAGCCACTGGATACAATGCATGTGTTTGTTTGTGACTGCAATGTTATGCAAATGGCTCTTTTCAAATTGTGAATGATGATTTACATGGATTGTCACAGCCAACAGTTACACGTATGATAGAGGGTATGCCATTTGCTATTTGTAATGTGAAAGTCCTCCGCAATATGTTTTCCATCGGATCGCAGGACATTCCGAAAGACCGTGGCAGACTTTGAGGAATTGGGAGGCATGCCCAGAATAGTCGGGTACATTCTTGGTAACATGTACCGATTTCTCATCCTGGAGGACAGTACGCTCAACACTTCTACATTCGAAATGGGTGACATGTACAACCCGCATATGTGAAAAAATCCTGCATATGTAAAAACTGGAAATGTGAAAGAAAATCAACCGTATATTTCATAAAATCCCACATATGTAAAAAAATGGACCAAATGTAAAAAAAAGTTGAAAAAAGTGTAACCGCATTTGTGAAAACCTTTTTTGCTGCAAATGTAATAAAAAATGAAACTGTATTTGGAAAAACGTTTTTACTGCAAATGTGAAAACTACTCGTACACGAGGATTTAGTATTGAGACTTTCAAATTTATAAAGTTATCCTTAGAGGCAGGAGTTTGGAACATAGTTGGGGGGGGGGGGGGGCTAGGCTGGGGTGGGGGGGGGGGGGGAGGTGATTGTCCAATGATTCTCAACCAATTTGGTGAGCGATGGCAAGGAGGCGAAGGTGTCCTTACAGGTCCATGCATGAGAACAATGTCGAAGTGCTTGACTATAGAGCCCAGGTGTAAAAAGTTACTTTAAAGGAGGCTAATTGTCAGGTTTGTTTTCGATTGGAACCAGGGGTTGCTCCAATGGGATGGGGTATGTTGGAGGTGCGCTTGGTGGCAGGGGGCTACAGCCGAGCCCCCCCCCCTCCTTCAGAAAGGTTTAGCCCCACTCCTACTCCCCCCGCCCTCCTCCTGTCGGGCAATTTGGACAGTTGGTCGGGGAGACCAACTCATGTGCGGATCCCGCAGATCTGCGGTGCGGGACTCTCAGATCGCCCTAAAAAGTCGAATTTGCATTGTGCATGTTCAGTTTTGCATTGAATAACATACAGAAAAGTGACAGTTTTAGAAAATTGTTGGACAGAAATTCCTCCTTTTCAAGAGTTCATGACAATAATTCTGTTTTCTCGAAGCGAGTTAGTTGCGTTTCCATTGGCTTATTTTTTCTCACCGCGTCGAGCTATGGTCGGCGCGATGGGTCTCTCGTCCACTCAACCTCCCCTGTCGGAGAGTGTAGGGATTTTCTGGCGCCACCCCTGATTAGAACCACGCTTAGTGGTATTCACAAAATACAAAACTACTGACAGAGGTATACATTTTATTCAAGGAAGAGCGACAACAAACAGAAGATCACTGTTTGGGCTTGAAGATAACGATCCATTGCGAGTAAAATGTTCCTTTTACTCGTCTGGACCACTGTATTTAAGCCCAAAATAGTGATGTTCTTTTTGCAAAGTCACCTTCCTTGAAAAAAATGTCGTTGGCTACAACAATGCCCTTCTAGCATCATTCGCTCCACTTGCCCTGACTTGCGTCCACCAGCCCTTATTATTGGTTATGCCTTCAGGTCACATTTGAGGTTAAAACTAATGGCTATTCCCACTGAGCAAAGATGGTGATGATGGCTGTACTTGACAAGATGACTTCTGAAACCTGATTGGAAAGGAAAGATAGAACAAAGAAAAGTGCCATGTGCGAAAACCATCTATCATAGCCCTGACTTGCTACATTTCAACACAGTAAATTACGCTTATTATATAATTGTTGTCATTTAAATATGTTAGGGCGTGGTGTTAGAATTGAAAGGATTGGCACCAATGCAAGATTGTTTCTCGACTGATAAAGGTTTATTCATTCTGGCTTCCTTTTCAACTATGTCTTCAACAGGCTCCAAAAATAGCAATAAATGTCTTGTCCATGGACACAAATCTGATTGCGTGGGCCAGTATCGAACACATGACCTCTAGATCACAAGTTTGAAGGGCTAACCAAACACCAGTGTTTCTCCTCCGCCACCTTCTCCTCCTGCTACTGTGGTGACCATTGCACTTCTACAACAACTACTTCTCCTACTATTACTGCTAGCAGTAGTACTACGCCAACTACTGCCAACTACTGTCAACATCTGCTCTACTACGGCCACCACTGTGACTACGACTATTACTACCACTACAACTACTCCCCAGTGGGACGCCCGGGAAGTGAAGGTCTGAGTGTCCACCGAGGTAGATTTGTTTTCCTCCACTGATAAAATATGACCCGGAAACCAACACCGATGGGGTGCAATCCCTGGTAAGTAGGCAACATAAGCATAAACGACTGGCAAAACTTGACTTTATACTTATGTTGTCATGATATAGCCTAGATGTTGACAAAGACATTAAACATCAATAAATCCACATAAATAAAGGTGAAAGTCTGTAAAAATGTACGTGCATTCGCTAACTACTTCTAAACCACAGGGCCAATCTTGATAAATCTCGTTATTGAAGATCCCCTACCTATGGGAGTGTCCTCGGGTGGTTAACATTTTCGGGGGAAAGACTCTGACGCCGATGGGGATCGAACCTCTGCCTTGATGAGAGTACACTTCTGTGGCACTATACACTTTAATTTTCCATTTTCCAATCAAATGACAGATACTTTAGCTAGTAAATAAATAAATACAACAACTACTACTATTACTACAATCATGACCACTACTACGATCATTATTACTACTACTTCGATCATTAGTAGGTGTAAACGGCCAGTTTAAGGACACTTTTTTTCAAAAAACTGTACACGTACATGTACGTGTACCGCCATAGGTATTGAGTGTTAAATTGTGTACAGAGTGTAAAAAATGTCGTTTTTACATGGTGTCCCAGAACCGGCCATCGCAGTTCCTCGCACTTTTGACCGTTCAAACAGCCGTTGGCGAACGAGTGAAATTCGACACATCGCTCGGAAGGGAAAAAATGTACAAAATTCGAAGAAAATGTAAATTTAAAATTTTTTTTCGACGTTCCCATCGCGGATCAGACCTTCAATCTATCGTAGGGGAACGCCGGCAAAAAACGCTTTGCCGATTCTAGGACAGCACCAAAAATGCGGTTTGCTGATTCTAGGACACCGACGTTCGCCAACGGCTGTTTGAACGGTCAAGGGTGCGATCCGATCGGTGAAACCGATTGCCGATTCTAGGACTGGAAAAATCGATCTCAATACGTTTTCTCGACGTTCGCCAACGATGAAAAGTGAGTGTAAAGTGTAGTTACTCATCGAGGATTTTTAAATTTTTTTCCAAACTGACTTCGGCTTCCGGTACATAAAAAAAATGCGGTTTGCCAGTTCTGGGACACCGACGTTCGCGATCGCGTTTCGAACGGTCGAGGGTGCGATCCGATCGCCGAAAACGATTTGCGGATTCTAGGACAGCAAAGATCTCAAAACGTTTTCTCTACATTCGCCAACGGCGCGAAGTGGGTGTAAAGCGAAGTTACTCATCGAGGATTTTTTTTTTTAAACCAAAACTGAAAAACTCGAGTTTGGAAAATTAGAACCGATGGAAATCGTCCGTCCACGTTTGTCATAGCGAGTTTTAAGGTAAATCATAATAGATCAGGTTTGTGGAGTTTTCAATATTGCACTCAGTGTAAATAAATAGTATTTAATTCAATAAAAGCAACTATAATATTGCATTCCACTTAGAAAGTTTTAAGTGGTAAAATTTGTGTTTTAATTGACAATATGAAATCTTCGCATATCGTTTCATTTTTTGTTCCGGTGTAAATGAAAGGTTTTTCATTCAGTAAAATCAGCTATAAAATTGCGTTCCACTTAGACAGTTTTAAGTGGTAAAATTTGTGTTTTAATTGACACTATGAAATCTTCACAAATCGTTTAATTTTTTGTTCTGGTGTAAATTAAAGGTTTTTCATTCAATGAATGAAATGGAAAAATTGCGTTCCACTTAGTTAGGTTTTTAAGAGGTAAATTGAATTTTAATTGACTTGTGATAATGTTTCGGAGATATGAATAAACCCTTTTGACGGATACAATTCTTCTCAAACGTGTTACATCAGAAAGAATTACTTAATTATTTTTTGAAAACCGGTTTTCATTTTTCATTCGTAAAATGGTTTTAAAACAGAATTTTTCACTTTATCTAAAATGCTGTTTGAGGATGATGATAAAATGTTTTCGTTCTTATGCGCTAAACTTTCACACTTTTCAAAGTCATTCTATTCATCACAGTGTGAATAATCTGTGATGTGATCTTTAACACATTCGAGGGCAAAACACATTTATCAAGGTTTCATTTTGTAAAATGTTTTTCTCTCAACTGGTTTTAGTTATTATATATTAAAGACAGAAGATTTTATTTACTTAAAACATAAAACATCAAAATAATTATACATTTAATTTTTGAGAATAATAAAATAACTCACATTACCATACTCTAAAGGAAATATTAATAATTTTAGAGAACAAAAAAAAATGTTTTTACACATCACAGATTCCAAGTGGAGAGATCAACTTCTCAACGAATACGAACGAGTCAAGAAAAGCATTCGATCTGCTGACAGAAGCAGACGATTGGGAGAGGTGGAATTAAGATGCGAAACCACAAAATTATTTAAACCCATGACTGAGGTTCAGGAATGAAGTAAGAAGGAGATCGTTGGCGAACTGAAGCCTATAAAAGAAAGTTCTTTGAGAGCGGGTTCGTTGCCAGGTAGTTTTACAAGAGGGTTTTCATTTCAAAGATCATCGCCGGATTACGTTCCCATGAGAATCGAAACTGATGTGAGCGAAAGCGATGATGCAGCTTCGACTATCACCACTGATAGCGTCGCGTCGTCCGAGGATGGTGGTAAGAGAGATCTATTCTATGGAATTTATCAGGATTCTGACGGTAGAACTTTCGTAGGAGACACTGAAGTGCGAGAGGATGATGATAATTTAATCGTCGGTTTGAATAGGTATGAATTAACTCCTGGACTGCGCAAATTGCTCCTTTTCGACAAGCCTGGAGATTACACGGATCGGGATTTCGACAATTATGGTGACATTCTGGTTCAGACCCACGCCATGAAGAGAAATAACGATGCCAGAGAAACGAGACCTGGACGAAGGTGGTGAAACCCATATGGGATATGAATAAGAAATTCGTCGAATCGGTGACTGGGAAAGGAGTGAGAACCACTTTCCTTCCGAGCGATTCTGATGCTCTGTCTCAGAGATTGAGATTGTTGATGGCAAGTCGACGCGCTGGTAATACTGGATTAGATAATGAGATAGTGAGCATATGCGACGAATTGTTGAGGCAGAAGGTTTTGAATAAACGCGATTATAAAAGGCTGATGGACGAGTTGAAGGAATGATATATGTAATAAGTAGAGAACAAACAAACAAAAAATAGATAAAATAAAAACAGTAAATTTTACACTAGCAAATAATAAAAAATATTTAAACAAACGATTTACCGGTGAAAAAAACAAAATATATATTATAAAATAAAAATATGTTGGTGATAAAGAACAGGGGATATGTCAGAACTTACGTTCAAGGCGGTTCTGGCATCGTTGATTCTATAATGAGAGCGTTCACGAGCAATGCAGGTAGAAAACTCGCATCAACTGCGTTTTGAGGTCGGTAAGAAGACGGCTTTGGATGCTGGTAAGAAAGCCACTTCCGAAGCTAGTGGTAGGATCGCTTCTGTGGCTGGCAAGAGGGCAGCCGACACATTGATCGACAAGTTGATCAGTCCACCGGCGAAGCGAGCTGCGTTGGAGCGAACGCCGAAAAGTTGTAATATAAATAAATAATAATATTTATAAAAAACTGAGTTTGAAAAAACATAAAAATTGTGTTTGAAAATCTAAAAATAACAAAAAAAAAATTAAAAAAAGATGAACATTAAAGATATGTCTTGGAACAATGCCGTGACCAAGAGGTCGATTAATGAGTTCTTTCCCAAAAGCATAAAAGGCTTGATAGTGGGAAAATCGAATTGTGGAAAGACCAATCTGTTGATGAATCTATTGTCGCAACCCGACTGGTTGGATTACGACAGATTATTCGTGTTTGGCAAGAGTTTGTTTCAACCTGAATACAGATTGCTTCGAGGGTGCATGGATCGTAGATTGCCCCAAAACATCATAGCCAGAATCTTTGACAGTAGGGAGGAATTCGACAAAAGTGAAGCTTCTCTTTCGACCATTTTGGACGTTGCGGTGATGGAATTGATGAAAAAGAAATGCGTCTTCGAACGTCGAGTGTCGATTTTATAAGAACGCTAGCAACGTTCCGGATCCTATAGAATTGAAATCGGAAGATAAGAATCTCATGATTTTAGATGATCTGCTTTTGGAGAGACAGAACCAATGCAAATCATATTACGTTAGAGGTCATCACAGCAATGTGGACTGTTTCTACCTGTCTCATAATTATTTTCGACTGCCCAGACAGACGATAAGGGAGAATGCTAATTTCCTCTGTCTCTTTCGCCAGGATCTCAAGAATCTCAATCACATCTATGGAGATCACGTCGCAAACGACATGAGCATAGCAGAATTCAGGAGATTCTGCAAGAGGGTTTGGGATGGAGGACTTTACAATTTCGTCGTGATTGATTTGACTAGCGAATTTAATCGCGGAAAATATCGGAGTGGATTTGACCAGTTTTATTTTTCTGATGATAATAAAATAGAGAGCGAAAACAAAAATGAGAAAATAATAAATCATCAATAATTTAGTTTTGAAAAATAAAATAAAAATTAAAAATATAATGTTCGAACAAGGAGAATTGTTAGAACGGATAGCCGAGAATGCGGCTGCAAAACAATCCATTCAAATCGTGGTGAGTTGCGATTCTACTCGAGTCGCAATGAAATTCGAACCTTCCATCGAATTGAATAGAGAGAAAAGATACGAGATGGTGTTGGTGAATCTGGAGACTTATTATTCCTTTCCCAACGTCACCGAAAAGAATAACTTGTTCAAGTATTCCAACGGAGTGGATTGGTTGGAGATTCGAATTCCCAAAGGAAGTTACGACATAGACAATTTGAACAATTACATTCAGACGCGAATGAAGACGGATGGAAAGGGAAGCAACAAGATCAGACTCGCTCCCAACCCTAATACCCTACAGACGATGTTGGATTTGGAAGATAATTTTCGAGTGGATTTCAACATGGATGATTCTATAGGCAAGATGCTGGGATTCGATCCAAAGATGTATCGAGGCCACGCGCCATCTGAAAATACAGTTGACATTCTCGCAGTCAATAGCATTCTGGTGAACGTGGATGTGATTGATGGAAGCTACGTGAATGGTAGCACTCAACCGGCGATCTATTCCTTCTTTCCAAATGTGTCACCGTGTTATAAAATCGTGGAACGAACTCGAAATTTAGTTTATCTACCCGTGATTTTAGACACGTTGTATAGTCTCAAAACCACATTGACGGATCAAAATGGTGAACTGTTAGATCTTCGTGGAGAGAGGGTGACAAGACAATTTCACATAAGAGAAATATAAAAAGCAAAAAAAAAATAAATATTGCGTATATATATAAATAAGAAAATAAAATAAACAATATTAATTTTACAAAAATTATTTAATATATATAATTATCATTAAAACAAAAAGAACAATTGAACAAAATATATTTTAACAAAAAGAAATATGACTGAATACGTGGTTAAAAACGTGAACATATCCAAAGGACAGAGGAAGAAACTTGAGAGAGTGTTAACTCGAGGCGAGCCAGTGAGATTCAAATTCACTCACGAAGATCTGATGAGTGGCGGTGACGGTTGAATCGCCTGGACTAGAACTCAAATCAAAAGGATGGAGAAAGTGATTGGTGATGGGAGAGGGTTGAAGGTGAGATTGAGTCCTGCTCAATTGAAATACAATTTGAAAATGAAAGGCGGTT
>JAUFNR010000070.1:0-174102 GCA_031216915.1 Pictodentalium vernedei | reverse complement strand
ACCCACCAAACACCCTGCAGCCACACCCAGACGAAGATTCAATGATGGGTTATTTATTTATTTATTTATTTATTTATTTATTGGTGTTTAATGTAAAATATTTCTGCACAATGGCTAATCGTGACCATGACAGTTTTACAGGTGGAAGAGATTGGAGAAGAGAACCACCGGTCAACAACAAGTAACTATTTATTTATTTATTTATTGGTGTTTTAAGGTCACATACTTATGCACAATGGCTAATCGTGACCGTGACAGTTTTACGGGTGGAGGAAGCCGGAGTTCCCGGAGAGAACCACCGAGCAACGACAAGCAGCTGTCAGCTCTCCAACATCGTAACTCTGAACTCTGCACCGCAGCACAGGCAGGGTTAGATTGGTTGAAGACATGCGCACCATCGACGTGCAGCACGCCTCAGTACACAGCGTCATCGTGCCCCCATGTAGGCAATCGGGGTGAAGTGTCTTGCCCAAGGACACAACGCGGTTGCCGCAGGTGGGATTCGAACTGAGGACCTCTCGGCTTGCAGCCTGCACCTCTACCAACTGAGCCACTGTGCCCCCAACGACAAGTAACTGTCAGCTCTCAAGCAATCAAACTCCACACAAGCAGGATTGGCATTGATTGTAGACAGACACACCATCCACGTGCAGCACGCCTTAGTACCACAATGCCATCGTGCTCCCATATGGACAGTGGGGGGTGAAGTGTTTTGCCCAAGGACAACGCGGCTGCGGCAGGGCGTAGGGGGATTCGAATCAAGGATCCCTCGTCTTGCAGCCTTCCCACTCTACCTACTGAGCCACCGCGTCCCCTGATACACTTGTTAAATTAACAATGCATTTGCTGGAAAACAAAACACCGAGGTGTGCAAACAATTCAACTCAAGAATTCTTTTCGAAATCAAATTAGTAATTTTGAGTGGATTGGTGGTACTCGCAGAGGTGGAAGCCGGACTCTCGTACCATCGCAACTACACGCATAAATGCACACACATGCATATACTTCACTATCTTTGACCGTACCCATTAACTTACAGATATCTCCTTACACATACATACACCCCCTATCCACGCACGTGTTTAACACAATCCCCACCCCCCCCTCCCCACCGTCTGCCACACATGCACACTTACATTCCAACGTAGATTTTCTTAGTTTACAATGCGAAACTGCCTCGAACCAATGTGGTATGGTAATAGTAATTCGGAGGTTTCGAGTGATGCTTGGTGACGAAAATCCATTCATTTCAGAGATTGGACTGTTTTATATTTTGTGAGTTGTGTATTAAGTAATAATTGTGTCTGGTGTTTGAAGGGTCGATGCTGCTCTGGTGGTAAATTTCTATACAAAACGTGTGCAAACTTGAAATTTATTTATTTATTGGGATAACGTCACCTCTTGTCGGACAGTTTTACGGATGTAGGAAGCCGGAGTTCTTGGAGAGAACAACCAAACAACGGCGAGCAACTGTCAAACTCCCGTTGGTGCTAAGTCCGCACAAGCAGGGTTAGCATTGGTTGAAGACATATGCACCATAGACGTGCAGTAGGCCTTAGCACACAGCGCCGCCGCTTCCCCCATGGGTTTAACTGCTGTGACCAAGGACACAACGCTGTTACCTCTGGCAGGATCGAACCATGAACCTGTCGGTTTGAAGTTCATTACGGTCACCACTGAACCACTGCGCTCCCGTCCAAACTTTAATGGAGCTGAAATGTCCACTCCATCCAATGTAATATGAATGTATACAGTAAGATTTTATGGTACAGTATACTGTAATATGATCTTGAACCAAAAAATTAGGCTGTAGTTCAAGACAAAGATGGTAACGGTAATGGTGATAGCTCCCCTTGCGAAACCCGGTAAGCGAAGTAGAGCTTGGTATCTGTGGTTAACCAACAAATGGGGTTTAAGTGGACATAAATAGGCGACGGGTAAAGCGATTGGTTAGTCCTGAATTTATACTCCTTGTGGTATTATATCGTCATATATGCTGAAAGTGAGATTAAACACCAATCAATAAATATATAGGGATTGATAGCTGGCCAATTTATTAGTGGTGTCTGGGACGTAGAAACAGTGTTGCCTCGAGGATAACTGGAAACTTTTGAACGTTTTCCCCGAAATAATAGTTTGTCCTCAACTCAATAATATGGCCTCTCATGTCGAGGGGGCATTTTTTCGGGCCCACAATTCAAAACTTTAATTTATCCCGCCCCCCCCCCCCCCCAAACCCCCACCTCCTCCCCCCCCCCCCCCCCCCCCCCCCCCCCCCGATCAGAACTTCGTCAACACGAGGTTCATGGGGCCGCTTTTTTACAACTTAAAACTAACACCACCAAGGGGAGGAGCTCACGACTCATTTCCAGCCATACTTCTCTCTGGCTCCTATTATCGCAAATAAAAATATTACTGATAATGGCCAGAGAGTACGGAAACGTATTAGAGCCACATCAAGTTTAGTTATTAATTGGGAATAATAATTCGGAATAACGAAATAATAATTCGTAATAACGAAATAAAGATTTTGTAATAACGAAATAATATGTCGTAATGATGAAATAATAATTCATCATAACGAAATAAATTATCTGTAGCAGTTTGTGTTATGCAGGTTCTGCTCAGAGCGCCTCGCTACTTTTTGATTGCAAATGCTGCTTGTTTCGCGAAGTGACAAAGTTACTTATGCCAACAGCAGGTGTATATACCGCCATATTGTTTGTTTGTTTGTTTGCTGGTGGTTAACGTCACATATTTATGCACCATGGGCTAATCGTGACACAACATGGAGATGAAGTCAAGTTTAGTCAATCGTTGATCTGCATGTTGCCCATTTTAGAGGACTTTCACCCCAAGCATTGGTGACTGGGTCCTATTTTACTAGTAAAGCGGAACTGGTTTACCACAGTAAACAAGTGCTGCTTACTTCCCGGGGTTCCCACGGGGACATATACCGCCATATACCGCCCATACTCTACTACCGTTTTACACTACCAGGGCATTACCCCCACGCCATAATACTGCCTAGACTAACATCACATACTACCTATAGCAGTCACCGAATAATACAAAGCATTGGATGGACAAATAGTACTAAGGGGTAACAGAAGGCCCATGGGGATACAGAGCGTAATCATATACTATCACACTAAGCGACCATGTATTACCCCATTCTCCTCGCAATACCTCCTGGCCCAGCATTACATACTATCTATACCAGTCATAGGATAGTACAAAGGAAATAGTGGGTTAATACAAGGATTAAGCTGGGATCTACAGGCGTATATAAAGCCCACACTATACTACCAACGTAAAACATCCAAGGACTGTCTCGTAATACGCACTAGACAACCATGCATTACCCCCACCCAAAAGTCCCCAGCCAGCTCAATGTTTAGTCTACAAAAGTTCCATCTACCACCCTAACAACCATCACCTCCACTCCCCAACCAGACCCTTAAATCCCAAACCGTCACAAATGCTAACATCAGTCCCACAATAGTCATTATTTCATACTACCAATAGATGTCGCCGATTAAATCTTGGTACAGTTGATCAACAGATTGCTTTGTATTGTTCTATGACTGGTATAGGTAGTGCATAATGCTTGGTCAGACAGTGTTGTGGGATGGGATAGTGCATGGTTGTCTAGTTTTGTAGTATAGCAAGAGCATTATATGCCCGTCGTTAGTACTTGGCATTACTAATCCACCCACTGTTTCATATTATCCTATGACAGGCTTATGCAGTACGCGATGCTAGGCTAGTCTAGACTGTATTATGGGATGGGGGTAAATGCCTGGCAGTTTAGAATGGTAGTACATTATGGGTGGTATATACCCCTGAAGACCCATCCTAACTCTTGATAGAATTAACTTACCAAATATACCTAAGATAATAAATCGATTGATCGCGATACAAAGTCGATCGATCGAGATAAGTCAATTGATCGAGATAATACAAAAAATAAAATCATATGGCGTCCTTTACCAGACAGCATGATGTAGTGCCTAGTGGGTGTGATGGAGTTCATTCGAAGCAGCTACCCCCTTTCCACTTCCACTCTATTGATGTGGTAAACAACCCATCACGCTCGTTTAATAATATAATATCAAACATTTTTGTGCTTCAAAGACTTCATGAATGATAGTAAAAGCGTTTTCTCAGAAAATGCCCGCTTATTGTGCTAAACCTTTACTCTGATTCATTTGGTCTTCTTTGTGTCAGTCCATGAGCAACACCCTGGTTGGAAATGTTGCCCATTTTAAAAGGAAATTGATTCTTGGCTGAGTTTTACCACTGAACTCGATGATATATGCATGTACATGGTTGCTACGGAAAAGAAAGGCTTATAATCATGTGGGGTATGTTCCAAGGGTATGTTTGATTTCACGGGAGTATTTTACGGGTTCGAATTTTATTTGAACTCTCCTTTTAGGGCTATGTTGAAACCTATACCGAGTATTCCTGGGCTATTTTGAGGGCGTCATCTTGGATTTTTTGAGGTAATGCTGGAATGATTCAGATAGCGCATAGTGCTATAAACCTGATCATGTGATTATGGGATGTGTTCAATGGAATAAGAGTATGCCGGACTCTTGTATAGCAATGCTTGTATCCGAATCGTCTATCTCATGACCTAATATATGGACTATCACATGGACTTACGTGGACTTGTATTGACATGTGTAGACTATTTTATGGGCCCATATTGACTGGTGTGGAGTGAACTATTGCTTAGCGACTGGTGTAGACCTCTGTAGACTATCTGGGGATCATTATCGGAGGTAGTGGTTTGAAATGTATGTGGTCACAGAATCTCTCTTACGGAATCCTTTTAATGACATGTCTGTGGCTCTGATATCTCATTTTGTTCTAGTAGAGTCGCTGTGTCGATTCGATTCGAGTGACTTCTTGAACAACTCCTCGACTCTTTTCAGAAAGGTTGTCGAGTCGAACGAGAAGTCTCTTTGTATCTTTCCAAGAAAGCATAGTCCAGGTTGCATGGTATCCCACTAGCTGCATCCTTATTTTCCATCTGACTATAGATTTCTCCAGAAGAGTTGTAGAGTCGGACGGGTAGTCACATGATCCGAGTGGCTTTTTTAACGACTATTTGGCTCTTCTCAAGTGTTCAGGTATGGTGGAAGTCATGAAATGATTGGCCTACGAATTTGAACAGTAGGACCTTAGTAGTTGTAGCGAATTGGGTGGTGGCAGGCGACAATAATAATAAAAGCTAGTCATAGTGTACGCTACCAGAAAGGCCACAACGTTGAAATCCACTGGTGATACTACAGTGAGCAGTGATGGTATAACTTTTAGTATCGGAGGGATAGTGACCGATGATGTGCGCAGTAGTGGCTTTTGAAGAAGTGAAGGGCGAAGACTGGGAGACTGGTAGTGGTGGAAGTCAATGGAAGTGATCAAAACGAGGCGGGGGCAGTAGTGATGGATGCTGTTATGGGACAGATAGTCGTTTTAGCGGTACAAGCCAGTGGTATGGGCACAATGGTAGAATCCATTGAGAGCACCACTAGGAGGTAGTGATGGAAATATCTTTTAGTATCAGCGCTCCAGCATTGTACCCATGGGCAAGGCGCTAAACCCCGATTGTCTGCATGGGGGTACGATGATGCCGAGTACTATTGTTTGTTTGTTTGTTGGTGGTTAACATCACATATTTATGCACTATGGCTAATCGTGACACAACATGGAGATGAAGTCAAGTTTAGTCAATCGTTGATCAACATGTTGCCCATTTTAGAGGACTTTCACCCCAAGCATTGGTGACTGGGTCCTATTTTACTAGTAAAGCGGAACTGGTTTACCACAGTAAACAAGTGCTGCTTACTTCATGCCGAGTACTAAGGCGTACTGCACGTCAATGGGGCGCATGTCTTCAACCAATCTAACCCTGCCTGTGCTGCAGTACGGGGTTACGATGTTGGAAAGCTGGCAGCTGCTCGTCGATGCACGGTGGTTCTCTCTGCGTACTCTGGCTTCCTCCACACGTAAAACTGTCATGGTCATGATTAGCTGTGCACAAGAATATGACCTTAAACACCAATAAATAAATGAATAGTATCAGCGGGAAAGTAATGGAAGTTTGATGTGATAGTTGACAAAGTAAACACTGCACTAGCGGAGGAATGTGGATGTTGAAAACGATACTGGACAAAAACAGCAGTAGCGGATGATGATCACATGGTGGGTAGTGGTAGTAATGATACAATCCAATAGGAGTGGAAATGGAAGGATGTCATGGTCAGGATGTAGGTCCCAATCGCTATGTGGGCGCCAAGAATCCATGTGATGATTGGGAAGGCTCTATCCAGATGAGTCGAGTCGTACAGGTGACAACATCTCAAATGACTATTTGTCTCCCTTGACTAAACACGAATCACCCATGTCTATTCTCAAATGAGTGAGATAACTTTGTATGTACTAGAATTGGGTGTTGCTTATGAGAATGGAGCTATCTGATTTGTCAATTTGGTCGAAAGGGAGAGATTGGTTTGGTCAGATGAAGAATTGCAATACAGAAAGAGTCAACCCAAGAATAGTAGACGAAATAAGGTTTAATAGGATTTGGCAGAATAGAATAAAAAGCTGATGAAAGTGTCAATGACACTGTAGCTCAACTTGCCAAGACATGTACATGTATAGTATGTGACACAGCAATGACAAACATCTAGGTAATGACCTGATAACAAAAGTACATATAAAGTATTGTAACGGTCTGTACATAAATACTGGCCGTAGCCTGTAACAAACGTATAGGTAAAGTATTGTAAAGGTGGGTGACAGTCAGATGCTAAACTAGAAAAGAAATCTTCGAGTCCCAGAGGGGGTCTGACTGAACCCCAAAATATTTGTTCTCACAGCACAGTGGTAACAAAGGCACCCTAAAACACACTCATTCCCGTCCCAAGATGAAAACAAAGGTACCCAAGAAGTTTCGTGAAGATCAGTTCATAAATACGAGCTGTATAGAAGTTGTGACAAAAAACTGATTGGACCTAATTTCGATACAAAATGGCCACTGGCAGCCATCTTGAATTTTGGACCGCACTCAGAAACACTTGTTCTCGTCCCAAGGTGATAACAAAGGTACCCAAGAAGTTTCGTGAACATCAGTTGATAAATACAGCCTCTAGCCCAAGTCGCATTGACATGTGCACTTACAGTGTATAAGTAGCACTAAATAAATCAAAATTCATCTAATTTGCATAATTTCTGCACAAGAAAAAAACCTGTACTATATGTGATGTATTCCACGTTACTAAACATTCATACAAAAATTTATTCAAATCAGAACTTTCATACAGAAGTTCTGTACAAAACACTGACTGCACTAATTTTGGTACAAAATGGCTGCTGGTGGCCATCTTGAATTTCGGACCACACCCCAAAAAACTTGTTCTTATCCCACGGTGATAACAAAGGTACCCAAGAAGTTTCGTAAAGATCGGTTCATAAATACAGCCTCTAGCCTGAGCCGTATAGAAGTTGTGTACAAAAAACTGATTAGACCTAATTGTCAGGGCAAAGCCAGCCTAAATATAGGGGCAAGGGGCCTCATATATAAAGATATTGTAAGTTCAAAAGATATTCCACATCAAGGCGAAAAACCCTACGTAAATTTCACTTCTCTGTGAAGCTGGACATGGAAAAAACACACGTGGTGTATATCCAGCTTCAGCGCAGGGACCCAGGGGAGAAACGGTATGTTAGATAAGGTCTAATCTCATTTAATTTATACAGTAGTCGCGAGTCTTACGAGACGTAATCGGTTGGTGGCAGGATATCGTCACGGCCAATTGAGAAACGAGATTCTATGAGATAGAAATGTTTGTCATGACAATGAATGGCAGAAACGAATCGGTTTTCTCGACAAGTGAAATCACCGTTAAGTCACGCGCGAGATGACTTGTATTGATTCTGCCTCGATATATGTCATCTCCCACCGTTTTGACAGGTGGACAGATGAGCGTCCCTCCACCTGACACTTTAGGGTAAAAGGTATATATACCTTGACGAGCAGAGCGTTAGACACACACTTGGGGTCACACACACGTTGGTGAAGTCCAGGGCAGGCGACTCTGTTTCCTGGCATAGGGGTACCTTCGATCACAGGACCCTGAAACGGCTGGAATCGCCAGAGAGGGCATTCCACGATTGATTTAGCATAAGGTTGATAGGCGGCAAATTCGTTGAGAAGGAACGCCCCAGGTGAAACGTTAAAGTTTAGATTGTCGAGTAGCAGGTGTATCAGCCTGCAATAGTCAGAAGTGTAGGTTAATTGTATTGTGCGTATTAACCCTTTGAAGCGTCAGACTGCGTTCTGAGTAGTTTGTTTTGCTGTCGAAGCATCGTAATACCCACTGGAGATCGGTGTGAGTGACAATTTCGCCCTAGCACAAAAAAGGGGCATTTGTGAGTCGTGAATTCAACCAGGAACAGTGAATATTTCAATAGGACTTTCACGGAGGACTTTCAAAAGGCACATAAGGTATGAGTAGACAATATCTGACCCAAATCAGAAGTACGGTGGCTTTATAGATGACGAACATTGCTGGTCGGAACCCTCCGACAGCCAGAGGTACAGTTACGCGCAGACGTTGACATTTGAGCCTAAGCGGGTGAAGCTCTTATGGCGAGCTCACAGTAATAACATTTCAGATTTGTGAAGCTCTTATGGCGAGCTCACAGTAGTAACATTTCCAGTGTGTAGACTATGGTGCCAGTACAGGGCTACAGAATGACTATATGATTGTTGAGAATTGTTTAACCCTAGAAACCCATTTTCTGTGAAAAGAATCAAATTGTTGGTTGTTGAAATATTGAAACGGATTTATTTTAATGTGTAAATAAAAGAATCGTTGTTACTTTAAATCATTCTTTCCATTATACAGCCTGAAGTGATTAGGAATCACACCTAACGGAAATCGAACCTATTTCAGGCCAATTTGCCAGAGAAGGAATCACGGCGTCGGTCTAACTCAGCTCCCTGCGCCGAGTTCGCGACACTTGGACTCCGACCCTCCACGTTGGTCTAATTTTCCCGCAACTTCATCAGCGGGACTAGATAACCCCACGTCAGCCCAGGCCTTACGGGGGCCTCAGGTGTCCCTGACATTTATTGGCGAGCGCTAACCAGGATATTTCTAAAAGGTAAAAAATGGCTATATGGAAATTTTGTTTTATTTTAACAGCGGTTCTGTTTATGTTTTGACGCGTTCGGTCAGCTGATGCCGTTCAAGGGTTTAATATCGCAATACAGTAGTCCCCAAGAGGATACTTAATAGCCACTATAACTGCGGTAGGTTTCAGAATATTTGGGGCGTTTAATTACGTTAAATCACAGGTAAATTAAGATTAATTACCATATTTTTTTTTTCTTTCTTTCTTTTCCTTCTTCATTCTTTCTGACGAGTGTTGAAGATAGAAAGAAAAAATCAAAATGGATGTTGTTACACCCCTCGCGCAACTGGTAACATTGGGCAAGGAAATGGGCCTTGAGGGGGCCGAACTTCAGAAGTTCGTTAAAGATGAGCAGAAACGTGAGGCCAAGGAGATTGCCTTACGTAATGACGCAAGGGAGAGAGAGGCCCAAGCAGCAAGAGAGGCGAAAGAGAGAGAGATTCAATTAGCAAATGAGGCGAGAGAGAGGGAAGCCCAATTAGAACGAGAGAGTGAGAAAGACGCAAGAGAGGCGAGGGAGAGAGAAGCCCAATTAGATAGGGAGGCAAAAGAGCGAGAGATTCAGTTAGAAAGGGAGAGAGAGAAAGATGCGAGAGAGGCGAGACAGAGGGAAGCCCAATTAGCAAGGGAGGCAAAACGAGAGCTCGAACAACAGAGGCACGAGAGAGAATTAGAGCTCCTCAGAGCGAGGGCCGATGTGGAGAATGAAAGTCGGCGCTCAGGGGATGGGAGTGCAGGGGTAGCAATTCATGCCCCACGCCCCCACCTCGCTCATTTTAATGAAAACACAGATGACTTGGACTCGTACTTGGAGAGGTTCCGAGCGTTTTGCCTCCAGTCAAATGTGGCCAGAAGACACATGGGCTATGTGCTTGAGCCCTTTGTTGTCAGGTAAAGCCCTCGAGGCTTATACCAGTATGCCCCCTGCACTTCTCAACGACTACAGAGAGCTGAAGAATGCCATCCTTCGGAGATACCAGCTCACTGAAGAAGGATTCCGGACCAAGTTCCGAGAAATTAAGCAGGAGAAGGGAGAAACAGTACCTCAGTATTTTGCCCGAGCTAGGCGGTACTTTGACCGCTGGACTGATCTCGCAGAAGTGAATGAGTCATATGGAGCCCTGCGAGATCTATTCCTCCGGGAGCAGTTTTTAACTACATGCTCCAAGGAGTTGGGCCTGTTCATCAAGGAAAGGGGTCCGCCCACCTATGATGAGATGGCAACTGTGGCAGAACGCTACATCGAGGCCCACGGTGGGAGTGTAAACGCACCCAAACCAGCTGGGGGTGGGGCAAACGGGTTGGCAATGGCACCCGTAAGGCAACACCACCCCAATCCGCCTGCGTCGCAGACCAGCCGGAAGGGGAGCACTCCCAAGGACACCACTTGTTTTATCTGCAACAGGCGGGGTCATATTGCCAGGGACTGCTGGCAGAAGCAGGTTAGGACCACTGGGAACATTAGACCACCTCAGCAGGGGGCCGGGAACGCAGCGCCAAGGGGTTGGAAGCAAGGTGACCGCGTAGATCCAGGGCCCAGTAGACAGACGGCAGCATTCTGTCAAACTATCGGTCCAGAACAAAGTCCCCTCCGGGAATGTATACAAGAGGGAGAATTAAGGCTGGAAGGCGGGCAAGTTGTCCCGATAATAAGTGGCATGTGTGAGAGGCTCACAACTTCGCAGGAGAAGGTTAATATGCCAGTGTACCCAGGATATGTGGGACAAAGGGAGATCCGTCTGCTCCGGGATTCTGGATGCTCCTCTGCAGCGGTTAGAAGGCAACTGGTTGACGACAAGCAATTGTTGGGGCGCGACCATTTGTGTGATAGATGGGACCGTTAGAAGGTTCCCCATCGCGAGGATAACGGATACCCCATTCTATTGTGGCGAAGTGGAAGCCATGTGCATTGAATCACCTGTGTATGACCTGGTCATAGGTAATATCCCAGGGGTGAGTGCAAGCCCTGATGAGTTATGGTCCAGGGGTCGCGGGCCAAGTGAGGGCCCAACGAGGGCAAAGGAAGTTCAAGTCGGTGGGCAAGGACCCCCGGCGATTGCACTCGGTAACGTTCCGACTAAGGAAGGGAAGGTTCCCAGAGGGAACCAATCCGATGGCCCAGGGGATGGCCCCTACACAACGGAATGTCGTAAAGTTTCAGGAGGGACGACTCCTGTCCAATTAGGGAGAAGGGGCCGCAGGCAGTCCAGGCTAAACGCCAAACAGCGAGGGAACCCAATGGGGTCATTGAGGAAAGACCCTCAAGCAAATTTATGTGGGGGAGTTGAGCGCCCCAAGAAGTCGGTGTCACCCGTGTGGAGATGGGAGGCCAGACCCACGCAAATGGCTGGGCAAGCTTTCCCAGAATTGAGAGGGCACGGGTCAACACGAGTTGAGGGTGTTAAAGTGGATGGGACCGCTAAGGTGGGCTCCCAGGGGACAGAGGAAAGGGTCCACAAATCAAAGGAGAAGCATCCTAGGTGGCGGAGACCACGTAGAGAGTGCCGGGGGCGCACAGTGCCAAAGGTGTGCAAGAAGTCGTCGCAATCGACCAGGGGGTCGACGGCACAAGGGCCAAGGACGGCCAGTGTCGTTCGAACGAAGGTAATCGCCGGGACGAGTGAGCCTGGGGAATACAGTGCCAAGGGAAGCTCTTGGGAATGCGACAATGACAGGGTATGGGGACCCTGGTGGAATACCCGTAGAAATAACGGGGCGAGAAGTAGGGGGGTGTCAAGGGTTACCCAAGGGGATACTGGGAACTGGGCCCCTACCAATGGTCGGTGGTTATAAAGAAGCAATAGTTGGGTGGCTGTGGGCCTGGTGTCTGGGACGGGGGCTCCAGTCGCAAATATTTTTGTGGATGAGGTGATGAGTTTCGTAAACCCGGTGTTAAGGCCCGGAGGAAATTTTCTTATTTTAGTATTATTATTGCTCTGACTGCTGACTAGAGTTGGTTGTGAGTGCGAATGTGAGATGCACTGCCCCGTCTGTCGCGTGTACGTGGACGGGGAGCCTGTGTGTCGAGTTTTGTAAGTGTGGGATACACTAACCCCGTCTGTCGCAAAGGCGCGGTCGGGAAATCTGTGTGTTGAATGTGTGAGTGTGTGAGGCACAATTTTAATCCCCTGGTTGAGCTTTGCGAGGGTGAGGCTCAACATAATGCAGGGGTCGTTTGCCCCTTCACAACACAAAGGGGAACGGGAGGTGAAGTTACACTTCATTGGAATTAACCCATCTGACTCAAAGGCGCGGACGGTGTTACTCATCGGAGTGAGTGCCAAGTGAACTCTTTGCAAAATGGGCGAATGTGTATAAAAATGTGTATGTTTGGGTGTAAATATATAGTATTAGAGAGAGAGAGCGCTGCAAATCTAAGAATAAGGCTACTCTCCATATGTAAACCCGCAAGACAGGAGCATGTGGTGGCGTGTGTGTCGTGGAAATCGACATGGCCGACGCATGAGCCCGGTCATGACCCCCACGACCACAACGGTACAGTTTCGTAGTCTTGAACATATGGGTAGATTGTAAAAAGGTGTGAGAGGCGAGCGTGCGTGGCTTTGCCCCTCGTGTTTTAAGAGATACGCAGGGTGTTTCTCTCGGGAAGGGAGTTGTCAGGGCAAAGCCAGCCTAAATATAGGGGCAAGGGGCCTCATATATAAAGATATTGTAAGTTCAAAAGATATTCCGCATCAAGGCGAAAAACCATACGTGAATTTCACTTCTCTATGAAGCTGGACATGGAAAAAACACACGTGGTGCATATCCAGCTTCAGCGCAGGGACCCAGGGGAGAAACGGTATGTTAGATAAGGTCTAATCTCATTTAATTTATACAGTAGTCGCGAGTCTTACGAGACGTAATCGGTTGGTGGCAGGATATCGTCACGGCCAATTGAGAAACGAGATTCTAAGAGATAGAAATGTTTGTCATGACAATGAATGGCAGAAACGAATCGGTTTTCTCGACAAGTGAAATCACCGTTAAGACACGCGCGAGATGACTTGTATTGATTCTGCCTCGATATATGTCATCTCCCACCGTTTTGACAGGTGGACAGATGAGCGTCCCTCCACCTGACACTTTAGGGTAAAAGGTATATATACCTTGACGAGCAGAGCGTTAGACACACACTTGGGGTCACACACACGTTGGTGAAGTCCAGGGCAGGCGACTCTGTTTCCTGGCATAGGGGTACCTTCGATCACAGGACCCTGAAACGGCTGAAATCGCCAGACAGGGCATTCCACGACTGATTTAGCATAAGGTTGATAGGCAGCAAATTCGTTGAGAAGGAACGCTCCAGGTGAAATGTTAAAGTTTAGATTGTCGAGTAGCAGGTATCAGCCTGCAATAGTCAGAAGTGTAGGTTAATTGTATTGCGCGTATTAACCCTTTGAAGCGTCAGACTGATTGCGTTCCGAGTAGTTTGTTTTGCTGTCGAAGCATCGTAATACCGACTGGAGATCGGTGTGAGTGACAATTTCGCCCTAGCACAAAAAAGGGGCATTTGTGAGTCGTGAATTCAACCAGGAACAGTGAATATTTCAATAGGACTTTCACGGAGGACTTTCAAAAGGCACATAAGGTATGAGTAGACAATATCTGACCCAAATCAGAAGTACGGTGGCTTTATAGATGACGAACATTGCTGGTCGGAACCCTCCGACAGCCAGAGGAACAGTTACGCGCAGACGTTGACATTTGAGCCTAAGCGGGTGAAGCTCTTATGGCGAGCTCACAGTAGTAACATTTCCAGTGTGTAGACTATAGTGCCAGTACAGGGCTATAGAAGGACTATATGATTATTGAGAATTGTTTAACCCTAGAAACCCATTTTCTGTGAAAAGAATCGAATTGTTGGTTGTTGAAATTTTCAAACGGATTTATTTTTATGTGTAAATAAAAGAATCGTTACTTTAAACCATTCTTTCCATTATACAGCCTGAAGTGATTAGGAATCACACCTAACGGAAATCGAACCTATTTCAGGCCAATTTGGCAGAGAAGGAATCACGGCGTCGGTCTAACTCAGCGCCCTGCGCCGAGTTCGCGACACTTGGATTCCGACCCTCCATGTTGGTCTAATTTTCCCGCAACTTCATCAGCGGGACTAAATAACCCCACGTCAGCCCAGGCCTTACGGGGCCTCAGGTGTCCCTGACACTAATTTCGGTACAAAATGGCCACTGGCAGCCATCTTGAATTTTGGACCGCACTCCGAAACACTAGTTCTCGTCCCAAGGTTGATAAATACAGCCTCTAGCCTGAGCCGTATTGACATGTGTACTTACTGTGTGTATGTAGCACTGAAAAAGTCAAAGTTCATCTAATTTGCATAATTTCTGCACCAGAAAACAACCCCATGTTATATGTGATTTATCCCATGGTACTGAACATTCACACAAAAAATTATTCAGATCAGCGCTTTCATGTGGAAGTTCTGCGCAAAAATCTGACTGCACCTAATTTTGTACATAATGGCTGCCAGCAGCCATCTTGAATTTCAGACCGGACCCAAAAACACTCGTTCTCGTCCCACGGTGATAACAAAGGTACCCAAGAAGTTTCGTAAAGATCGGTTCATAAAAGCGGCCTCTGGCCCTAGGCGTATTGGCATTTGCACCGACAGTGCTGAAAGTAACGCTAAATAAATCAAAGTTAGTCGGATTTGCATAATTTAAGCATGAGAAAAAAACCTGTATGATATGTAATGTATCTCATGGTAGTAAACATTCATACAAAAAATTATTCAAATCAGAGCTTTCATATGGAAGTTCTGTACAAAAAACAGATTTCTGCATCGTCGGTACAAAATGGCAGCTGGCAGCCATCTTGAATTTCGGACCGCACCCCAAAACACTCGTTCTCGTCCCACAGTCATAACAAAGGTACCCAAGAAGTTTCGTAAAGATCGGTTCATAAATACGGCCTCTAGCCCGAGCCGTATCCAATTGTTGACGTACGGACAGACGGACGACGGGCCATGGCAAAAGCTCAAATTTGGCTTCGCCAAAGTTGAGCTAAAAATGGTACACCTTGTGCACTTTGACAAGCACATCTGTGAAAACTAGGTTGCTACGTTCTGTCACAGCAGCTGGGAACCACGAATTTAGTGGATGATTTAGGATTCAAAACCCTCATGTGCCCATGTGACGTATGTTTAAAGGCACCGTGTACTATTGCACACATGCACGTGTCATCACCCCCGAACTGTGCCTTTGCATGGCAAATCCTTCATGTTTGATAATGTTACACATTCTGCAACATCCACACAAGCACATCTCGCAACAACTTTCCATCGACAGATACCACACCTCGTTTCATAAGCCAATGGACTGATAGTGGGTAGGACGTAAGTGAATGGAGCGATCTGATTGGTCAGTTTCTTTAATGTGGAACGATTTGCTTCTTCGATGTAGGATTTTTGATAAATAGAACAGGAGTAGACAGACTGGGTTTGGAATCAGTAGAATCGGTTCAAAAAGCTAAAGTAGTAACAAAATAAGTTCGAAATAGATAACTATTCTGACATGGAGTACACGTTTGAACAAAGGAACACACCTCAACGATTATACCCCAGTAGAGGTTACAAACCTTTTGGTATCATAGCGACCACGTTCCACCATAGAAAACAAAAGGGTGGCATCGAGTACAATGGACGACGGAAACTGATTTCTTATCAATCTACCTTACAATTGTTTACTACGGGCTTGCACTACAGTGGAAGTTCCCAACTTGGAAAATATTCTCTCTGTCTTGATCTTTCCCATGCGATTTGGGAAAGAAAAGTGGTCACCAAGAAAAAATAAGCCAAAACTGTGTCGATTGCTACCGGCGCACGCCCAGTAGGGGACGATTTTCATTTAGTAGAAATCCACGGCTTCTGGCAACCAGTGCGCAGGCAGTAACTAACCTGTGACTGGAACTATGGATCTGAGGATCGTATAATAACAGGACTGTGTTTTATATATTCTTATTATTTTCAACCACATTTTCATTGTATTTTATGCATTCTCCGTGTTCGTGCGCAATTTTCACGTACCGTGCGGTTCGGACATAATTTTTTTCGGTTGATGAATATATGTTATCCTTTTGGATATTATTATTATTATTATTTCTCCTCTCCGTTGAGGGCAGAATTTCTGGTTTTTGGGTCTCTGTCGGCCGTCTGGGTTCAGTTGTGTTCCCGCAGGTCCTTTATTTTCTGGCATCCTTCTCTCGTAGTTGGGGGTGTTCTTCTACTTTCTACATTTTGTTGAGTTCACATTTTTTCTTCTACTGCTCTCTTTTTGGGTCTCTGTTGGCCGTCTGGGTTCAGTTGTGTTCCCGCAGGTCCTTTATTTTCTGGCACCCTTCTCTTAAAATTGGGGGAGTTCTTCTACTTTCTACATTTTGTTGAGTTCACATTTTTTCTTCTACTGCTCTCATCTCTGTTATGCCCAGGACTGTTCCTTGAGGGCAATCCCTTTTAACAAAGCTTATTGTGCGTTATTGTGGCCGTTCATCCACGGGTGTGGGGACGCTGTCGTTCGGGGCCTCCCGACACGACGACTTTGTTGAGAGTCGACATCTGAGGCTGTCACTAGGGTTGTGACTCCTCCTTTGGAGCTGACCTTGGTTGCTCTCTCCCCTTTTCCACCAGTTTCAACAGCTCCCGTAGTATCTGTTGCTACTGCTGTTCAGTCTGCAATGTCATCGGTCACCGTTTCAGCCGGCCCGGCTTAACCCTGCAGGGGTCTGCAGAGATGCTTCTCTGGTTGTGTGGTCATGGGGTGTCGGTCTCAGCCTTGCCGGACTTCTACTCGGCGATGTCGAAAGGGGCTGCCGACCGAACACTCTATTGTGGCCTCTGGGCCGTCACAGCAGTTTTATCCCTCCAGGAGTCTGAACGGATGTCTAGTAGTGTGGACGTGGGGTATCGCACTCAGCCTTCCCTGACTTCAACTTGGCGAAGTCGGAAGGGGCTGCCGGCCGAACCCTCTGCTGTAGTCTCTCGGTCACCCCGCGTCGGATGTATTTGAGGATCGTGACCCTTCGCTGGTTAAAAGGGCCAGGCGTGAAACCCTTTTGCCGCTTCATTCCCACGTCAAACCGGCCGACACAGGCAGCTTAGGGAGGCCCTCTCCTTGCTCACTCAGGTTCTTTCCAAGAGCCTTCTCTGTTGCTTCCAGTGAGGGTGCTAGTGGTTTCTAGGCGCCCTCTGCAGTGCCGCCTCCCGGGAATAGAAGCAGGCCGCTTTCTGATCCCTCAGGTGTGTCTACACCATTGGAGGCTTCGGCTGGTTTGCCCATGATGGGCTATGTGTCTTCCGACTGAGAGGATGAGTCAGACATACCCGACGTCGAGAGCCAACAGGCTTTTGACTTGGGGGCAGCTCTCGACTTTGGGTTCGTTCCAGACCTCAAACCATCAAACCAGCTGACAATGTTAGACAGGACGCGACCATCGGGCGCGTGCATACTGCCTGTGGAACAACCCGCTCTTGGGCACCTTCGACCGTGCTAGTCGGTACAGGTGGTTGAAGCATTTACAGCTTTGGACTCTAGGCCGAGTTCCAAGGATATAAAGACTTCGTTCTTCACCAGCGTTGACGCCTTTTTTGCCTCCAGTGTGTTATCGTTCCTACGATTCTGCCAATCCGTCAGTCTGCCAGACTTTCACGATCTTTGATCAGGACTCCACCTCCAACGGCCTTTCCAAGCCCAAGTCGGTCATTATTCCTATGGCCACTCTAGCGTCCCTGTTGGGCTTATCGAGAGAAACGCTCTGGGCATGCTTTCTTTTTCAGATCACGTCGTTTCTGCTTCAGCTGCTTATCTGCCTCCAGATAGGTTTGACGACGTACAGGCTCCTTTGCGTGTGCTTTCAAAGTTGCTTGTGCACACGCATGCCTGTAATACGTTAACTGTAATTAGTTCGCAGGGACACTGTGCTGGACACATGCCGTTCCCGGGATGACGTCCTACGTCATTCCATAGATCAGATGCTGCTTCGTCAGCTTGATCAGCCTTCCGTTGGAGACAGGGGCTGCCCAAAGCCCACCAAGCACCCTTCTGCTTCCTCTGCGAAGCCAAGGTCTGATCCTCCTGCCGCCGCTTCTACTTACTCACATGGTAAGGTAAGCGTCGGCAGGCTAGATGGAGGACTCAGGATTCTTCATATAGTAGAGGTGGTTCTCCTCTCGTGGGCCTCGGTGAGGCTAGAAATGAAGGTCCTCATCTCGATTCGTCCCAGGCTGGAGGAAGGATATCAGAATTTGCAGACCATTGGGATTTTATTCCTGTCTGTACTTGGTGCCAAAGAAGGATGGCCGACTCCGACCGGTTATCGATCAGAGTATCCTGAACCAGTTTATCATTGCTCCTAAGTTCAGCATGGAGACTTACAGGTCGGTTCGCCTCTCCATTCACCAGAGTTTTCGCTTCTAGCATCGACCTGCGAGACGCTTATTTTCACGTTCCGATTCATCGGACATTGCGAAAGTATCTCAGGTTCGCTTTTCTGGGGCGAGTTTACCAGTTCAAGGCCATGCCCTTCGGCCTCGACCTGGCTGGGCCTTCACCCAACTGATGTCGCACGTGTTAGCCTTATATCGCACACAGTTCAGGGTGACTACTTCGGCATATCTAGACGATATCTTCCAGAGATATTCCAATGCCGTCTTTCTGGAGTCAGATGTCGACACACTGTGTTGAGCCTGCTTGCGTTGCTAGGGTTCAGAGTCAACGAGAAGTCGGACCTGGTCCCTACTCAGTCGTTTTGTCATCTGCAGATGGACTTCCGTGCTCAGCTGAAACCGGTAGTGGTTCCCCATGCAAGGGCTGCGATTCTCTCAGCTTTTGCCCCGACTCTGGCCCAGTCCATGTCCACGACAACTTGGGGGTCTTCTCCAGCTGCTCGGTCTCTGTGGTTCGGTGACGGATCTCATTTCTCTAGATCGGCTGCATGTCAGTCTTCAACACTTTCTGCTCAGTCGTTGGAGGCCAAATGTCGATCCACTTCATCTGGTGCTTCAATTACTGGAGTCACTTCTTCCCCTGGACAGATGCACAGTGGATTATGCAGGGAGTTGCGTTGGACTTACCCATGCCCGATCATATTCTGACGGCAGACGCCAGCGATCTCGGATGGGGTGCAACATTGGATCCTCTTTGTCTTTCCCTTTACAGGTCATGGGACCAGGATCAAGCCGCTCTTGGGCTGTTCCACGCGTGACTGACGTAACAGGTTGACATATTTTGCTTATTTTTATATACCTAGTGACTGTAAATTTAAATTAAATTTGCCTTAGTATTATGTCATGCCTCCAAACTATACAGTAGCATAAGAAAGAACATCCTTCTAGTAAATACCTGGAAGCAGGGTGGAATTTCGTAACACAAAAAGGACATGACTTTTTCTGGTGGTTCAGATTATTAAATAGTCTCCTCAAACTATTCGCAGGACATGTCCAGTTTATATATGTATATATCTATGATGAACACATGATAAAACATGATCACTGTTTTTGAGGAACATTAGGTATATTACAGTGAAGGATGAGAAGTTTCCGTGACTGACGTAACAAGTTTGAACAAAGATTTCTGTGTCTTCAGATTTGAACAATTATGTAAAATTGCTTATCTAATTGACTTATTTTAATCTTTCCTGCTTCTTGTGTTTTCTTTTATTACATTATTTCCCTCTTAGCTCATAGAATTACATCAGAATCAAGTATTAAAATCCACTTAAATGACTTTTGCCAGTATGTTGATGTCACAGAGGTACATTTTTGTGCATGGTTTTGCCTACAAAGCATGTCAGTTGAAACAGTCAGTTGAAATCTGTCTAGGTGCATAGTATTAAATCAGCAATGGTATTAACAAGTGCAGAAAGGCAAGCTAACAGAAGACAAGGACGCCAACGCCCTATATAGCTCACCAACATTCCTCTTTGATAGTAACTTTGGCAAACACAAGAACTGTATCAAACAGGCTCATAACATGCGACAAAGGTTACCTAAACACAACCTCTTAAAAGTAAAACACAGAAACTGACATAAACACTAAGTTAAACATGAAATTCCGAGCTAAACAGAAAACTAAACGCAACTAAAAATGTCAAGAAAAATGTTTAAAATGCAGGGTATGAGGGGTTAATCATGGAACAATGATACTGAGGAACATGTATGATGAATATAAGTGCCATGGGAAGAGAAGGAGCACAGCAGCTGACCTAAACACGAAGTGAAACATGAAATTCAGAGCTAAACAGAAAACTAAACGCAACTAAAAATGTCAAGAAAAATGTCTAAAATGTAGGGTATGAGGGGGTTAAATCATGGTAAAATGATAATAATCATCATATAGCAGCATTATAAAAGCCATGATATGGAAATAGGGCGAATAAGTGACCAAAACAGAAATTTTAACATTATTGGACACGTACGCCAACGCCGACTGAACGAGCCATGCCATAAGCTCACACAACTAAAGTTGGTGAGCTCAAAAAGGCTTAGAGAGAGTGGCATCTATGAAGAGTACAAGTTGAAGAATAAGGAACAGCAGAAGAAGAGTAGGATAAAGCAAATAAAGATTGAAGAAGCTCTGCCAGATGAAGAAACTCATAAACTGAAAAAAAGAAAGGAAAGAGAAAGCTAGACTCCGAATGGCCAAATCTAGAAAGGCAAGAAAATCAAACTTGAACACCTCATTAGACACAATCCCATTCCTTACAGGAGTTCCAGTGGATTGTCAAAAGCAGTCGCAAGAGCAAAATGGGCTTTAACCTATGCATTGCCACAGACACCCAAAAGGAAAAGAATTGTGTGTTCAACAAGATTTTTGGAAAAGTTTAATGAAGGCCAGTGTTCAGTATCTCAACAATGTACATCTGTGAGATCTCCAGCTTCAAATATATTAAGTGACGACACTATTTTGGAAGGTGAAGAAGTTCTATGAACGAGATGATATCAGTAGACAAGAGGCCCCAGGGGGCCTGAGGGCGCTCACCTGACATGGTAGCCTAAATAGCAACCCAGAGAATTGATTTCCACAAGTTGCATCTGCTCCTCCTAAGAAAAGCTGAAACCAAATATCCAAATATTCTGACCAGTGGATCTAAAAAGATTTTTAGAGAATATTCCTCATACTGAACTAAGTCATAATTCGGGCTCCCACAGGAAGCCCATATATGAACCCAGGGACTTGGCTTTAACAAACCTGAATCTCACACCCCTAAGGATTCTGCACACCAAATATCAAAACATTCCGACTGCTGGATCTGAAGAAAAAGATTTTTAAAGAAAATTCCTCATTTTGAACCAAGTTACAATTCGAGCTCCCACAATCAGCCCAAATATGGACCTAGGGACATGGCTTGAACAAACTTGAATCTTACCCCCCTAAGGATGCTGCATAAAAAATATCAAAAGCATTCATCTGCTGGATCTGAAGATTTTTAAATAAAATTCCTCATTTTGAACTGAGTTGTCATTCAGGCTCCCATAGTGAGCCTAAATATGAACCAAGGGACTTGGCTTGAACAAACTTGAATCTCAGCCCCCTAAGGTTGCTCCATGCCAAATATCAAAACATTCCAACTGCTGAATCTGAAGAAGAAGATTTTTAAAGAAAAATTCCTCATATTGACTAAGTTATAATTTGGGCTCCCACAAATATGGACCCATGGACTTGGCTTTAACACACTTGAATCCCCCCCCCCCCCCCCCCGCCCCCCCAAGGATGCTACTCACCACATATCAAACCATTCCGACTGCTGGATCTGAAGAAGAAGATTTTTTAAGAAAATTCCTCATTTTGAACAAAGTTACAATTCAAGCTCCCACATTGAGCCCAAATATGGACCTAGGGACATGGCTTGAACAAACTTGAATCTCACCCCCCTAAGGATGCTGCATACCAAATATCACAAGATTCTGCCTGCTGGATCTTGAGAAGAAGATTTTCAAAGAAATTTGCCTGAAATGCACCAAGTTCGAATTTGGGCTTCTAAAGTGAGCCCAAATATGAATCCAGGTGGCCGATTTGAACAAACTGGAATCAGATCCACCCCACAATGTTGCATACCAAATATCAAAAGATTCTGCCTGCAGGATCTGGAGAAGAAGATTTTTGAAGAAATTTGCCTGAAATGCACTAAGTTCAAATTCGAGCTTCTATAGTGAGCCCAAATATGAATCTAGGGAGCCGATTTGAACAAAATAGAATCAGATCCACCCCACAATGTTGCATACCAAATATCAAAAGATTCTGCCTGCTGGATCTGGAAAAGAAGATTTTCAAAGAAATTTGCCTGAAATGCAGTAAGTTCAAATTTGGGCTCCTATACTGAGCCCAAATATAAACCCAGGGAGCCGATTTGAACAAACTTGAATCAGATCCACCCCACAATGTTGCATACCAAATATCAAAAGATTCTGTCTGCTGGATCTGGAGAAGAAGATTTTTTAAGAAATTTGCCTGAAATGCACTAAGTTCGAAATCGGGCTCCTATACTGAGCCCAAATATGAACCCAGGGGGCCGGTTTGAACAAACCTGAATCAGATCCACCCTCCAATGTTGCATACCAAATATCAAAAGATTCTGCCTGCTGGATCTGGAGAAGAAGATTTTTTAATGTTTTTCCCATTGCCTACAGTGTTAAAAAGTGCTGACTCAGCACTTTTTCAATGTCCCGAAACTGTACCCTATGATAAAACCGATAGCAATTTTTTTTTACCAATTCTTTCTGTTGGTCCTAAGGAAGCTTCACGCCAAATAAAAATTCTCGGTGCCGTGCAGTTTTGGAGATATGGGCGTTTTAATTTTTTTCTATTTTTAGCTCCTGCGGTTCCCATGGGGCTACGGGAAAAAAAAAATCAGCATAAATTAGTTACTTATGACCCAATAAGCCCTCACATAAAATTTGGTTCAAATCAGCCTCTCGGTTTGGAAAATAGAAATTTTGGGCGGGGCCAAAAATTTTGCCCCTCCCATAACGACGCCAAGTATAGCCCCACAAACTTCTCTTGAACAAATCTGAGTCTACACCTCAAAAGGAAGCTGCACACCAAATATCAAGTCTCTGCTACTGCTGGTTCATGAGAAGAAGATTTTTTAAGATTTCAGCACACTTTTTGGGTGTGGCCCTACCCACGGGCGGGGCAACTTGATTTGAACAAAATCAAATTGCGATGTCATAACAAACTATTATCTCCATTATCAATTAAATTGGTTCAGCGGTTTGGGAGGAGAAGACGCAAACACCATGTTCACGGACGACGGACGACGGACGCAGGACGACGGACGGTGAGTGATCACTATAGCTCTCCTGACTGAAAGTCAGGTGAGCTAACAAGGAGCTGGTAGAAAAGATGTTATAACTCTAAAGGATGCAAATGGTGAAAAAACCAAGACTCAAGTTCGACATCTGACATCTTCAATCATGGAAGTTTTTTCTTTGTTTAAAGAAGAATATCCTAACATTAAAATTGGAAAAAGTAAATTTTGTGAATTGCGTCCGAAGTACATTCTTCTCAGCAGCAAGTTACCACATAATGTATGTCTCTGCAAGTACCATGAAAATTTTATCTTGGCTATAGAAGCTTTAAATAAAATGCTGCCTGAAATGCCCTAAATGCTGCCTGAAATGCCCAAGTATTCTCATGATCTACCTTTCAAATTTCTTTGCACATTTGCTACTGAAAGATGTTGGTTAAATGAATGTCCAAAGTGCAAGGACAGTGCATTATTCAGAAGTCTGTATAAGGTAACTGCAGATGACATGTATCATGAGGTAACTTGGCTAATATGGAAAAATGAAGATGATAACCTTTGCAAAACAGTTGAGGAGGGAACTTCAGCCGATTTAATCAATTATACATCTTCTATACTTCCCCAATTTTTGGAATATTTCTATGTGAAGCGACAGCAAATTTGGCCACAAGTTGTTCTTGTGAAATATTATTAAATTGTCAGTTCTGGTATGAATATGGTAACACGACTTCCAGGAACCAGTGGTGCCTACGGTTGACTCTACTCTCGTGTTTTGAATAAACGTGCATGCACGTTTATTATATTCCTGAAAATTTTCCACCCTGCACGATGCTTATTCCAGTCTGCACAGTTATTTAATTTCCGAAAAAATCGAGGGAATTTGGGCAGCAGCAAATAAATTATCGTGTTTTTGAACAATTCAAATTCAATTTTTTATTTCCTTTTCCGCCCATCGGCACTTGTACTAGTATACAGTGTATACGGGGACAGTCCGACAAGGATTATAAAAACATGCATGCACAATTACACAGTCCGATGTTTGAACGTGAATGTGAATAAACAAACCAGACCGCCAACAAAATCACGTCATATTATCTATCATCATCGGAAGAGAAACTAAGGCTTCATTAGTGAATGTTTAAAAAATGAAAGTGTCAATGACACTGTAGCTCAACTTGTCAAGACAAAGACATGTACATGTATAGTATGTGACACAGCAATGACAAACATCTAGGTAATGACCTGATAACAAAGGTACATATAAAGTATTGTAACGGTCTGTACATAAATACTGACCGTTGCCTGTAACAAATGTATAGGTAAAGTATTGTAAAGGTGGGTGACAGTCAGATGCTCAACTAGTAAAGAAATCTTCGAGTCCCAGAGTGGGTCTGACTGAACCCCAAACTATTTGTTCTCATAGCACAGTGATAACAAAGGCACCCCAAAACACACTCATTCCTGTCCCAAGGTGAAAACAAAGGTACCCAAGAAGTTTCGTGAAGATCAGTTCACAAATATGAGCTGTGTAGAAGTTGTGACAAAAAACTGATTAGACCTAATTTCGGTACAAAATGGCCACTGGCAGCCATCTTGAATTTTGGACCGCGCCCAGAAACACTCGTTCTCGTCCCAAGGTGATAACAAAGGTACCCAAGAAGTTTTGTGAAGATCGGTTCATAAATACAGCCTCCAGCCCGAGCCATATTGACATGTGCACTTACAGAGTATAAGTAGCACTGAATAAATCAAAGTTCATCTAATTTGCATAATTTCTGCACGAGAAAAAAACCCGTACTATATGTGATGTATTCCATGTTACTAAACATTCATACAAAAATTTATTCAAATCAGAACTTCCATACAGAAGTTCTGTACAAAAGACTGATTGCACTAATTTTGGTACAAAATGGCTGCTGGTGGCCATCTTGATTTTGGACCACACCCAAAAACACTCGTTCTCATCCCACGGTAATAACAAAGGTACCCAAGAAGTTTCGTAAAGATCGGTTCATAAATACGGCATCTAGCCTGAGCCGTATAGAAGTTGTGTACAAAAAACTGATTAGACCTAATTTCGATACAAAATGGCCACTGGCAGCCATCTTGAATTTTGGACCGCACCCAGAAACATTCGTTCATGTCCCAAGGTGATAACAAAGGTACCCAAGACGTTTCGTGAAGATCGGTTCATAAATACAGCCTATAGCCCGAGCCATATTGACATGAAATCAAAGTTCATCTAATTTGCATAATTTCTGCACGAGAAAAAAACCCGTTTTATATGTGATGTATCCCATGGTACTAAACATTCACACAAAAAATTATTCAAATCAGCGCTTTCATATGGAAGTTCTGTGCAAAAATCTGATTGCACCAAATTTCGTACAAAATGGCTGCCATCGGCCATCTTGAATTTCGGACCGGACCCCAAAACACTCGTTCTCGTCCCACGGTGATAACAAAGGTACCCAAGAAGTTTTGTAAAGATCGGTTCATAAATACGGCCTCTAGCCCGAGCCGTATTGGCATTTGCACTTACAGTGCTGAAAGTAACACCAAAAAACATCAA
Organism: Pictodentalium vernedei; assembly: GCA_031216915.1. NCBI lineage: Eukaryota > Metazoa > Mollusca > Scaphopoda > Dentaliida > Dentaliidae > Pictodentalium > Pictodentalium vernedei. The sequence goes on along the minus strand of JAUFNR010000070.1, from coordinate 148,058 downwards.
AGTTAGTCTAATTTGCATAATTTACGCACGAGAAAAAAACCCGTATTATATGTGATGTATCCCATGGTACTAAACATTCATACAAAAAATTATTCAAATCAGAGCTTTCATATGGAAGTTCTGTACAAAAAACAGATTTCTGCATCGTCGGTACAAAATGGCAGCTGGCAGCCATCTTGAATTTCGGACCGCACCCAAAAACACTCGTTCTCGTCCCACAGTCATAACAAAGGTACCCAAGAAGTTCCGTAAAGATCGGTTCATAAATACGGCCTCTAGCCCGAGCCATAGCAGCTTGGCACTTACAGCTCTGAAAGTAACACTAAATAAATCAAAGTCAGTTTAATTTGCATAATTTACGCACGAGAAAAAAACCCGTATTATATGTGATGTATCCCATGGTACTAAACATTTATACAAAACTTTATTCAAATCAGAACTTTCATACAGAAGTTCTGTACAAAAAACTGATTTTGGCATCAACGGTACAAAATGGCCACTGGCAGCCATCTTGAATTTCGGACCACACCTAAAAACACTCGTTCCCGTCCCAGGGTCATAACAAAGGTACACAAGAAGTTTCGTAAAGATCGGTTCATAAATACGACCTCTAGCCCGAGCCATAGCCAATTGTTGACGTACGGACAGACAGACGGACGGACGGACGGACCGACCGACGGACGACGGGCCATGACAATAGCTCAAATTTGACTTCGTCAAAGTTGAGCTAAAAATTAATTGAATTTAAGGCTTACAAGATCCAATGACATTAACTGACTGCAAAAACACAATACATTCGACAGAATTTACTGTTGCTTGTACGTTTTTGTTCGGGCTTGTCCCCCCCCCCCCCCCCCCCTCCTATTTCTCCTCGCCCTGGTTACGTCCTTGTTTTATAGGCCAACATGCTTTCTTCTAGTGCTATTAACACCAATGACTAAACCATTGGAGAAGTGACAAGCTGGGGCCTGTGTGTTAGAATTTCAGACCGCATGTTGTACGTAATTTATTCTCGACTGTAATTCACACAAATGCATACCATACCGCCCTCGTTTTTATCTGGGATGTTTCAGCCTCCAATCGGGCTGAAACATCTTGGAAATCGGTCCAAAACGTCTCGAGTTTTTGTTTTTGTTTTGTTTTTGTCTCAGGGCCGACACGTCCCAGTACCATTTTGATTCTGAAATCAATGAAAAGGAAAACAAAATTGAACGTTATTAAAATTACACAAGTACGTGAGAAACGAAGAAATGTTCACTGAGAAATGGAATCGGAACAATTGAACCAAGGCAAGTCGGATAACTTTTGAACACAACCTGGACCACTTCTGAAGACCACTTGGACCAACTCTGAAGACAAGTCGTACCACTTTGAAGTCAATTGGGACCAATTTCAGAGAGAAGTCTGAGAAAATTCAGAGACAAAATTATTGACAAAAGAGCAACTTGAACGATGACATACAACAAAGAGATTGTTATTTACAAAGTTGCAGCGTAATTTTATTGGCAGGAAACAGTTTTATTTACGAAGCTCACTTCATTCAGCATCAGAAATGGGATTGTTCAACGAAAGACACATGCAGTTTCGACTGATTTTTTTTTAAAAAGGGTCTTTTCGACGGGAGTTATTTTAAAAATAAAATAAACAAAAAATTACTCTTGTTTGTTGTCTCTTTTTTATCTTTGGTGAAGTTTTAACAGGACTGAATGATGAACGAGCCCTTTGACCGTTTTATTACCCCTTTGAAAGCTCTTTTCATTGCCATTTAACTGATTCACAGTTCGTATATTGTTACCCATAGATCTGAATGCATGGAAGTGTCAAAACAGTTGATCTGCATTTATAGTATATTATTCACATTTCACATGTTGTTACCTAAATATGATACTACTGCTGTACTAAGTAACCATCAACTACACTGAAATAAAAACATTACCATTTATCTTTTTTTTTAAATTTTATTACCACAAGAGATTAACTGCTTCCACAGCCAATACTTAACATTACTTGTTAACATTTCAAATAATCCCATGAACAGATCAATTGAATTGAAAATAACGGGTGATGTCTTTGACAAGACTGCATTGTTTACAATCTGCTTGACTGTAACAGTTTTCCACCTTTCTGTCTTAACCCCTCTAATACTCTGCCCTGCCTGTCTCAGAACTTCGAAATATGCACCCCCCAACCACTGCAATCCCCCTTCCCTGGTTCGTCTTCGCTTCGATATTCAAACAGCTGCCGTTGGCATCGGCTCAATGAAGCGGTTCTAGTGGCAGTATGGCATTTGCCCCCCCCCCCCCCCCCCCCCCCAAGTGGAATTCCGAAAAACACATATTTCGGCGATTACACTGGGAAAGAACACTGCTGGTATAGCAGGAATCTGGCCTCTAGCTAGGGGCATTTGATGTATCGTGTTGGTGCCTCTGGTGTAACTACCAGTGGCTACCAAGTAATAATAATAATGTTAATTATATAGTCTAGTATCCACTGAACAGTGCTCACTGATTTCACAACACAACACTACCCTAATCAGTAAGTAGTCTGTACAAATCATTCAGAATCCATCTCAACCCCCGAGGGAGCATACAACTTGGAAGTACACTTCCGGTGGATATCAACCAGCTTGTGGATATAATAAAGCATGGTGGTTTTGTTTCTACTAGTAGCTCTTCTGAAGCAGAGTTTGTCTCATACAAGCTCTTTCAACATGGCAGTGATACTAGTACTGTTGGTCTGGTGGTAATTTCCAGTTACAAATCCCGCTGCACGTCCCTGGACCATCTCTACTAGTACATGGTGTTGATGCTGCGAGCCTGTGGGTTCCCAGATTGAGGAAGTCAAGTCCATGGTGGGCCTAACGAAGGTGTTGAAGGTCTGCTCCTTTGCCTGTTGAGCACTCTTGGTGGTGTTAAATCAAATGAAAGCTAGTGTATGGTTGGCGATGTTGTCAAGGTGGGTATTCCATAATAATGACTTGTGAATGGTCACGTGGGGAAAGTTTGAGTTATTCATGTGATGGAGGATGTGCTGTGGTTCCTGTAATCGAAATGCAGTACTAGTACCCACCTTCGGTCAGAAATGGTGATTATTTTGCACTTTTCGAGGTGGAACTGGATCAGCAATTCACTTAGTAGCTCCCCCATTCCTGGAGTTTCCTCAGGTCCACTTGCAGGGCAGTACAGTCCTGCATGAATCTGACATTTCTGTATAGGAGGCAGTCGTCTGCGAACAAACGGGCAGGAGACTGGAGACATGTTGATGTACACTAGAAATGGTACTGGGCCTATGACTGTTCTTTGGGGCACTCCTGGCATCACAGTGCATCTTGATAATCTTGCTCCGTCTATGACTACTTCCTGTGTTGGGAAATCCTTGATCCAGTTACTGGTGTCACCTCGAATGCCGTAGTATTGTAGGTTTGAGTGAAACCTTTTTCAACATTGAGTTAAACTCTTTTTAATTGAGTAGCCTACTTTTTGTACATTTTAATGAAAATGGACCCAATGTCCAAATCCGCCCACATACATGTAATAAACGAAAAAATATCTTTTTCATTTTCCTCTTCCAAACCATAGCGTATGAACCTGCATTAGAATGTTCTAGTGCAGCTCATTCCAACAAGGGTGTTATAAGCTAAAAAGAAAAGTTATTATTTTTTAGAATAAAAACAGTTTTGTGGTCTTCACAAGTGGTCTGAAGTGTCTTCAAAAGTGGACAGAGTTGTCTTCAAAGTTGGCCCGAGTTTATCTTCAATGCTAGTCGGAATTATCTTCAAAAGCGACCCGACTTGTCTTTGTCTGTGTTGTCTTTGGAACAATTGTCTAATTCTGAGAAACCTATAACCAAAGACCTGATCTTTGCTATAACGGATATGAAACTCAGGGTCGAAATTACTGAAGTGGGTCGAAGTTACCGATGCGGGTTGAAGTTACAAAGGGATACAATACTGGCATTCGATTTCATTATTTATTATATGCTACATTGAAAGATAGCGAGAAATTTTTAACAGATATTTTTCTGTATCTTTCGTCACGATAGATATAAGGGAATATCCCTCTATAGATGAGTCGAATCACGAATGGAATTTAGAAGGAATAACTACACGCTAAACGGAGCAGATTTTTTATGCGTGCTGTAACTTCGACAATTTAACACAACATTTTAAACAAAAAAATGCCTTGGCACCCCCCACCCCTTCAAAAAGACAAATTTGAACAATATAATTAACAAGGAGAGATTGTGTTTTGATACATTCATTTACATGTACCTATATTATCAACTGTATAGGCATGTTTATTTGGGCCTCAGGAGTAAGGAATCTAATGATATGTTGCAAGCTCAGACAGGATTTTCCACCCTGCACTTATATTCCAGTCTGCACTTTTATTAATTATGGCCGTTTTATCCACCCTGCACTTATATTGCAGACTGCACTTCCATTCGAAACACTAGAGTACGAGTTGATTACATGTGTTTCATGTTCTATACATCTCAACCTTCATTTTGGTGAAGACTTTGTGTTTATTTTAATTATTTAATTTGAACTGAAGGAATATCAGAGGTGAGAATTTTCAAAATAAGCAAAATTCCATTACTTACAATTATATAGCCCCTTAAAATAATAAAAAAAGAGTGAAAATACACGTTGGTGAGGATGTTAAATGGAAGATTTGGCCGCCGAGTTTATTTATGGATTATATGCTGCCATACTGGTGACAACTTGGGGGGGGGGGGGGGAGTTTTGGGTGTACTGAACTTCTGAAGCCCATTGTCGTGTTTGGACGGAACAATCTTGCAACAAATTCCGATATTAAATTAGGAATGTATGACTTTATTTCGGTCAAATGGAATTGTTTTCATCAATCTGTTTAACTATTTCATTTCGGAATATCATTAGACACGGTTAGTTGCATTTAATTGGTTCACAAACTGTGTGATAAGTCATTTAATTTCAGTGTTTTGAAGGAGCTACAACTTCCAAAGAATCAAAATGGCGATGAATTCTTTCATGACATGAGTTTCTCGTTTCAGTCTGAATTGTTTCGGAAATATACCACTTTCTACGCATACCAGAAAGGAAAGAAGGTTCATATTATTAAGACTGAGAGGTTGTAAGATTTATTTTAGCGAGAAGGGAACGTTTATTCAATAATAAACAAGCACTATTTAGTTTTGCACGTATCACAAACTGGTGTGGAATTTTCCAAAAGAGGCGGGGCACATGAATTTACTTCAATGTTCTCTCATTCAAAGTGAAGATTCATTTCAACTTGCAACTCTTCGAGTGAAAAGATAACTTTACAGCAGTCTGCATCTTCAAAGGCAAAATAAGCTACCTGCAGGCCTGTGAGTTTTCCTCTTTTCAAAGGATTTCCCCTTTTGTGTGGCTTAAGGGCATTTTTTTTTAATGATTAGCAGCATACAGTTTTCCACATTTAAATTGAGAATTTTGATGATAATTACATCTTATTCAACAGAGCTCTTGGAGCTCTGTTGAACAAGATGTAATTAGCTAAATTTTTAATCTCTGCCCTGAAATAGTGTTATTCGAGAATAACCTTAAATGAATGATTTTGTGTGATCTCAAATAATACACACTTACAGTCAACTCGGCAGTATCGATTCAAAATTTACTGACTGCCATATTACGTTTAAACAACGGAAATATATATTTTTTCTTTCTGCTTACTGGTAGAAAGGATAAATTTTCCAGATATCATGAAAAAGAAATATGCTTTCGCAATATATGAAGTCTGTGTGGCGGTGTTTTTGACATTTTGTTATTACCGGAACCGACCGCGACAAAAATGTAACTTGCTCACCCACTTGCTTTTTTAATTTTACTTCAACAAAAAGAAACGGCCCAAATAACACCGAAGCTAAGTTGTTCAAATTGTTACCACACTATTATTCTCTAATAAAAACTTTGAGAGTAAATTCCTTACCATTCTAATGAAAATGGTAAAGTTGATGGAGGTCATGTACTCGGCATTATCGAACCATTACAGGCTGCAGTGCCCCACGTGATATTATTCCCCTGTGAAAGATATATTTTTATAAACTTGATGCAAATATTGGCCTGTCAAGATTCAGCACGAGTTAAAATGGTAAGAAGGTGCTGTTTTCTCGAATTGCATGTCTGATACAATAAGTTACTAATTTTACTATAATTTACCCATTTTAGTGAACAAATCAATCGTTTTATTGCAATTTTCACTCGTGTGTTATTGATGTTCGCACTGATTTCCAAATTGCACGCAGGGCTTATGATTAATGCACGTGTATACCGGGATGCACATTTTTCAAGGGTGACACCGACGGGGGTATTGGGACGTTTCGGCCTCAGGACTTTTCGGCTTTGAGACTTTCGGCCATGGACGTTTGGGCCTCCTATATTAAGTGTCAATAGTGAAGAGGATTATCTCAGCCGCCAGTATAGATAATTATACAATAACATTATTTTTTACGGGCGTTATGGTTCATTAACGGCCCTACGAAAATGATTAACAGCCCAAGGGTCTATTAATCATTTTCGTTGGGCTGTTAATGAACCATAACGCCCGTAAAAAATAATGTTATTTGTATTATTATCACATTTCAAAGAGGTTACATGTTAAACCAAGAAAAATCAAGATTGCTATTTTTCCATCATTTACATATTATTAACATTTTTCAATGTAGTAGATGTGTGAAATTCCCACACAATCATTGTCAGCAACTAACACATGCCTTAAATGCGAATGTATATCTTAATTCTTTCACGCCAAAGATCACAAAATTCCGCCATCACATCTCTCTGCTCCAAATATTCAAACTCAAAGCAGTGTTACCTCCCCTACATCCGGGGATGTGCGGGCCGCCGAGCCATATTGAAACAAATTTTTCTTTATTGCCCGGGAACCCGGATGTGAACGGAAACATATGAGTTTTGTGCAGCCCCGAAAATGAAAATATTCACCAGGGAGTGCCCTATAAAGTGATAATAATAGAGGTTATTAAGAGGTGTTAATTGATCAGTATTTTTCAATTTAACAACCAAATAACCTCTATTATCTAACCTGCCGAAGGAGATAAGTTCCATCGCTATTGGGTATTGTCGTATTGACTGTTAAAATATGGATTAGGGAATTAATTGATTGACAGCACACAGTTCGAATAGAATAGAAAGATTTCTTTATTACTGTCTCTTACAGGCCTGGCCTTTTGAAAAATCCAGGGGAGCCGCTATGGCTCCCCTAAATCTGTTTCAGGGGAGCTATTCCACACTTATATTAATTATACACAGTTTTTAATAAGGGAATTGAAAGTTTGAGGAGAGCTATTACAGTTTAAGGAGGGCAATTATGGCCCTCCCCAATATCATTTGAGGGGAGCCAAGGAGAGCCGGAGCAATAGCTCTCCTGAAACGGCCAGGCCTGCTCTAAGAAGAGAATGCCCAAATTACCAGTCTAAAAGAATAAGATTCACTGGGAGTATAATGGGGAAATGGGATGGGAGAAAGAAGGACATGTGGTTAGTGGGAGACTCAAAGGAGAGGGTTAATATGCTAATCGGAGAGATTGGGAAGAAGGGTTATGGACTATTCGACGAAAGACAAATTTGCTGAATTTTTTTTTAGGACAATTCAACGAAACTTCTGAACAAATTCGACGAAACTTTGGACGATTCGACAAAACTTTGGACAGTTCAACGATAAAAAAGTACAAGTTCGACGGAAACTTTTTATTTCCCCCCAGCAGATTAAAAGAAGTTACATTTTCAACATACCCCACCCAATTTTACGTTGAGTAGAGTATGTTGCAAGATAGCGCCTTTTATCTCGGAACTTATTGGGTGGGGACAAGAGTGTGTATACATGAATAGCTGAGAATATTTCTCAAAAATTACACGGTGTCATAGCCTATATTTATTAGACGCTCACACTTAAGGCGCCAATGATTATCGGGGTGTCAAAAATGAAACCAATTAATGAATGAATGGATCTTCACAAGGAAGTTGACTGAAAAATAACAGACAGTGGATGGGTACCAATGTTTTTATTTTAATAATATAAAACTTATCTTATTTTAACAATAGCGCACAGAATAAATACCAAAATGGAGTAGAAACGTAAATGAAAAAATGTTTGAACAAATTCTCCCAACAGAATTATGGCTGCAATTTTTTATGTCTTTGGAGTAACTCTTCAGAAACCAGCTGTGCCACATCGTATGTGATTCCATCCCTGGCATTTACCGCAAGCAACTGCAATACTTTTGGCATTAACCACTTTGTTGCATGTTAGACAATCTGCATCACCGTTAACGGTTTCCATGTTTGAATGCTGTCGATAATCACATTTTCAGAAATATATACTATTTGGAAAATGGTTATCAAAACATATGCTCATGCGGTAAAATGTTTGTCGGCGACATCAACAATACCACCACCAAGCTTTATGGACATCTAAGTGAACAAGCAGATGTTTCGCTTGTTCTGCAATTGCGATTTAACAAAAGGCAAGAAACAAATAGCTTGGTCAATTTTGTCTTTAATATCATTTTTAAAAATATATTCGTCGAATTGACCCTTTTAAAAAAACTTTCGTTGAGATTGTCTTCCGTCGAATTGTCTTCTCGTCGAATAGTCCAGATCCTGGGAAGAATGGGGCAAGGGATGTCATCAAGCAGTTCGTCTCCGAGTGTTGGGAGCAGAGAAGATGCGTGGGAATAGGGAGGCAGTTGGGAGTACAGGGGTAACCAAGGCCTTCTCATCCGAGAACCACGACAAATCAGCCGCCGGCCAAAGTGTTATAATTATTATCGAGTATATTAATACAACTTAAGCAGCAAATAAAAAATGGAAATATGTACATCTCGTACCCAAGGGATATCCAAGTACAAGGCTAGGAAATCAGACAAATTAAGGATATCCAAAGCATCTTTCGACATAGCTAGATTTTATAGAACTTACCTTTGTATACAGTTGTAACGGAACAAAAATGCAGTTTACCTTCATTTTATTGTTAAGAGATACATTATTTACATGAACGAAAAGTTTCTGCGTGCCGAAGGCGCACAGGGACGATGTGGGATTGAAATCCCTTGTGACCTTAATAACTTTATTTGCTTGAAAGCTTTAAAAACAAATTCACTAAATCCCGGGACGTTTCGGCCTGTTAGGCAGGACATTTTGGCCTGATAGGAGGCCGAAACGTCAGTAAACCCCGACGGGCTGTGCGAGGGTGGCGGAGAGGGGTTGGAATATGATTTTGTTTGTTCACGGTATCCACAACAACATGGAGGCCAAGTTAAAATTCCAATGTTTGCCTCTGATGAATTGTTGAAATTTCGACAGGGGATGAGTGTGCTCGTTTCGTGTTGTTTTTTTCTGCTTGGGAGTGGGGGGGGGGGGGGGGGGGGGGGGGGGGGGGTGATGAGAGCGGGATCGACCGAGGTGTTTCGACCAAAGCATTCTGGTCTCTATTTGTGTCAGGTGGAGGTGGTGGGGTAGGGGTATGAAGTGTGGCTTAACTGGACATGGGTGAAGGCCTAAATTGAACATTTTTGCCCAAAACATGCCTGGGGAGACGAGGAAGAAATGGGAGTTTCTGAATTTCGTTGAAAAACATGACCGTCAGTGACCATCTTGGATTTGGCATATAAATTGTCAACAATTCCATCAGTTCAGCCTACCGGCCACACCCCTCCACGATCTTTTTCTCTGAGAAATATGAGTAAATGACTTGGCATTGCCATTACTGGATCTTTCTATTTAGTTCAGTCCCTTCTTGAGCAATTTGAGCTGCAGTGTCATTGACACTTTCGTTTTTTTCCCGATGTGTTGATAATTCCAACGCTTGACATCATTTCCTGGGAAGCCCTTCCCAAGAAATATGTCAAGTCTTGGAATTATCATCAAAGGTAAATTTTATTTATCGGTGCTTAGTGTTAAATCAACATCTAAGACTGTATCGTGACAATACAACGGATACAATAAGTAAAAATACAAGACAAAACCAATCGTTTATACCCATTGCCAACATCAGAGGACTTCCTCCACAGGCATTGATTACCGGATCCTATTTTACCAGTAAAGCAGGACTTGTTTACCACAGGGAACAGGTACTACTCCACTTCCCGTCGTTCCTACGGGGATAACAAAGCTAAACTGTGAGGTAAAGTTTCTAGTGGTTACCCTACAACTTATTTCAACTGGTACTGCCTCCATCAACTCAACAACTGAACTCATCAATTCAACTCATCATCATCATCATCATCATCAACTCATTACCATCATCTCATCATCATCGCCATCATCATAATCTCTCTATGAGAAGCAGTTTGCTTTGAATGCTTTCTATTTAATACATATCTCATTTCTTGGAGTGTGTTGTTTGTTTTATTATTCCCAACATTACAAATCATATTTTCGCTCTTCCAGATATGCCTGTTGCACATCAACCTCCGTCCCCTTTCAGAAATTTCCACAACTGCCTTTCACATGCTTTACTGCCTTTTAATCAGTCAGTATGCCTGGTATATAAATAATGTTCAGAACGTGAGACAACTCGGTCATCACCCTAAGGCCATTTATTTATTTATTGGTATGTAAGGTCACATACGTATGCACAATAGCTTATCGTGACAGTTGTATGGGTGGAGGAAGCAAAAGAGTCCCCCCCCCTCCCCCGAGGATCAATAAGCAGTCAGTTCCTCAACATTTAAATTCTGTTCAAGCTCTGCTAAAGCAGGGTTACAGCAGTTGAAGTCATGTGCTCCACTGACGTGCAGTATGCCTTAGCACACGGCATAATCGTGCCCCCATGTAGGCAACCAGGATAAGGTGCCTTGCCCAAGGACACAACGCGGGTCGTCTCGGACAGGGATCGAACTCGGAACCTCTAGCATAGAAGTCCAACAGTCAAGCACTGAGCCACTGTGCTCCAGCCTAAGGCCATTAAAAATTCTGAGAGTGCCGGTACGTGCATGATTTTATACCAACTGGCACAAAATAGCCCTTATCCATAGAGGCGGAACGGCTAAAAATTCGGTTCGGGAAAATTCAGCACCATATGGCAACAGTGGCGGATCCTCTACCAATTTACCGGTCCACCCATGCATACCCCCCCTCCACTGCAGTAGCGATAAAAAGTTGTGATTTTAGTCAGAAAATCTCGATGTGTATCAGTCATTTATTTGGGCCACCAGCCCATCGGGAAACCTCCTGGTCGCTCGAACGGCCAGTTCGCTTCTGCTTATTCGTAAAGTCAACATTGAATACCAACGGTTCAGTTTACCGTGAAAGGAAAAAAAACACGAACATGATAATCATGAATTGATGCCATATGCTTTGTAATTTCCTGTCAGCTTTGAGCAAAGGTAAGTTTTTGAACCCGATTGCAACCGTTTACTCTCGGTTCGGGTCTAACTTGACAGATCTCTGGGAATGTATAATATTCACTCTGAGATAAATTCTAATTTTTATCTGTTTTTATAGAAATGTGTCTTGGAGAGTTCGACAACCACAAATTACCTAATTTAGTGATACAATACACATTTGAACTGGCGCAAAATGCGTGATTCTTTACTACCTGCATTGACTCTTTACTGCCGCTATTATGCGACTGATAAAAAGAGTTTGTACACGGAAATGTAAGCGTTTTTCCTCGCGCAGTTACGGAAAGCAATACCTTGTTCTACATGATACATTGCCAAGACAAACACATTGATTCTTGGTTTAACGACAGAGATGGCAGAAAATTTTAAAAAAGTGACTCGATACTGCCAAGCAGACTGTACATGTATATTTTCTGTTGGGAAATTTATTAAATTTATTCGGTTTTGAGCATCATTGCATTATGAAAGCATGTTTTTGGTACCATACACCAACCAGACCTGTACATTCATATGAAATTTATCCTAACAGTCTTTGCTACAGAAGTATATTACATGTGAATGTCCATCAATCCTTTGGATCACTTCAAAAAATTCCAATTTCCTCTTTTTTGCATGTGACTGCTCACATCACTGTACTTGAGAAGTGAAGGATCTGAGTGAGATATGCGAAAATGTTGACAAAAATCATCGAAGCATGCAAGACCTTCGAAACGCTGCAATATTATTTGAAATTCCTATTAACATCTGCCGGGTTTACAAAAATGCCGACATGCCACTCATATTAGGGTGGAGCAATTGTTCAGAAATTATAAACCAGTTTAGAATGCTGGGGGATTATGAGGGAGATTGGGGAGAGAGTACCCTAGTCCAAACATGGCCCAGAAGTCAGTATTGACAGTAATATAGTTTTTTGGTTTGGTGAAAGGACGTACCAAACACAAAAAAATATATTGCAGACTTTCAGGCCATGTTTGGACTACCGAGTTGTCCAATTCCCTTCCAAATTTACAAAACAGAAACCAAAAGTGAAAATGTTCTTCCTCATTCAAAGTGATGATTTGAATCTGAAGACTTGGCAATCATCCATCCACATCCATAACTGAAATATGAAATTTAGGCAAACCTAAAAGCCAGCGAAAGTCATGCATTAGACCTAAAGTGTTGTAGGCCTACATTTACTGGTAAATAATAGGGGACCAACCAAATTTCGAGATAACTTCTTTTATCTGCGTTTTGATTGGAAGGTATTATTTTCCAGTGCTCCGATTGAAAGATAATTTTATCATTGCTTTGATTGGAAGATATATCTATGGCGTCGTTTTCCGGAATTTATCTGAGGAGTTGCGGAAATTGCTGCGTTTATTTTTATTTTTTCACAAATAGCGTGTAGTATTTATTGTTACTATTACCAACTGTTAGTAGCCACAACAAGAAAATACAGCAGTGCTATGCAAAAAAGGACGATGATAATATGCCAATGCAGTTTTACTGAAAAGACCATCTTTAAAATAATAAGACTGAGTATCACACAAATGTAGTTTCATGATTCGGACCAGACTTTTATATAGGACGTTTCGGCCCCAGATCTATGGCCGATTCTGACCATATTTCTGGCCGATTCAGACCAGACTATTGGACGATTCGGACCATGTTAGTGGGCGATTTGGACCAGGTTTCTGAGCGATTTGCCCAACAGACACACAAACTACACAAACCAGCACAGATATACACACTTTACAAGACAGCACAGACTTGTCTTTTGAATTAAATAGGCCTAGAGCTTTATGTGCCAATTTCAGTAAGTCATTTTCATTAATTTCACTGAAAAAATACCGACGTACCGGTATTGTTTGTAGTTATCACAACAGATAATTCTGAGAGTAATCGTGAAACAGCTAATCCTGTGCTTCTGGGTCATTTCAGGGTTGAGGGAAAAAAAGTGACATAAATATTGACCTGCCTGTTTTTATTTGCAATGCATTTTGGGTCCGTGTACTGAATACCGAATTTGGTCAAAATCAGCCCAGTAGTTAGCCCGTTGCTAAGGGGCGCTCTGGTTGCTAGGGAAGTCACGTGACATCAACATTGACCTGTCTGTTTTTAAAAATGCATTTTGGGTCCGTATACCGAATTTGATCAAAATCGGCCCAGTAGTTAGCCTGTTGCTAAGAGGGAGCTCTGATTGCTAGGGACGTCACGTGACATCAACATTGATACGTCTGTTTTTATTTGCAGTGCATTTTGGGTCCATATGCCGAATTTGGTCAAAATCGGCTCAGTAGTTACCCCATTGCTAAGGGGGCGCTCTGGTTGCTAGGGAAGTCCTGCGACGTCAACATTGATCTGTTTTCATTTGCAATGCATTTTGGGTCCGTATACCGAATTTGGTCAAAATCGGCCCAGTAGTTAGCCCGTTGCTAAGGGTGCACTCTGGTTGCTAGGGAAGTCACGAGACATAAACTTTGAACTGTCTTTTCATTTGTAATGCATTTTGGGTCCATATACAGAATTTGGTCAAAATTGGCCCAGTAGTTAGCCCGTTGCTAAGGGGGGGCGCTCTGGTTGCTAGAGAGGTCATGTGATTGATCTGTCTGTTTTCATTTGCAATGCATTTTGGGTCCGTATACTGAATTTGGTCAAAATCGACCCAGTAGTTAGCCTGTTGCAAAGGGGGTGCGCACTGGTTGCTAGGGAAGTCACGCGACGTCAACATTGATATGTCTGTTTTCATTTGCAATGCATTCTGGGTCCGTATACCAAATTTGATCAAGATCGGCCAAGTATTTAATCCATTGCTAAGGGCGCGCTCTGGTTGCTAGGGAAGTCACGAGACGTCAACATTGATATGTCTGTTTTTATTTGCAATGCATTTTGGGTCCATGTATCAAAATTGGCCCAGTAGTTTGCCCATTGCTTTTCTTGCTATGAATGTCATGTGACATAATCAGTGGCCGATTAGCCCACATCCCCTCCCACTCCCAACCCCCCCCCCCTCAACCCCCCCAAACCCTATATATTAAGGATCCCTTGACCAAATGAGGGCGAAAGCAATGGTGGACAGCCATCACTTGTTCTAGCGTCCGAGTATCCTTGAAAAAATGTAACCTCATTTGTCCCCGGTTCCTTTGGGAAAAATCCTAAAAGTTTAATCGGCCAGAGTCATTCTCGTGAAGTCTCATCTCGTTAACTTCTTCCTACATAAATAAATCATTTCTTCAATTGCGAATGTCAATTTCTGCCATGTGCAAACATGTCGGCGTCCTTGTGTATCACTTCCGTTGAAAAATTTTGAAGTTGATGCCTTTGAGATATGCTTGGCTTTGAGTTCACACAAACGGTACATATGTGCTGCCTAATTGCTTGCGAAGAAAGCGATCCTTCAGATCGCTTGCACGCGACCCTGCAGGTCGCTTTCGCTCGCTAATATATATATATACAGGCCTGGCAATCTGGAAAATCAAAAAGTGCAAAAGAGTTGCCCTCCTCCTCAGATTGCTTGGGAGTGCAATTGCACCTGAAATTTTAAGTGCAAAAACTTATAGGCTATTTTGGTTATATTCACTTCAAGGTATTAATAATGTGACTGAAAAAGAATACCACCCAAACTGTCTCCTGGCCAAACCGTCCCCCAATATTTTACACAAACCGTCCCCCAATATTTTACACAAACCATCCCCTGAGGGGCCAATCTAAGCCGTCTCCCAGATTTTTTTTTTCATATAATATTGTAGGGGGGGGGGGGGGGTGGGAAATATCAGGGGACAGTTTGGGTCAGATATCAAATTTATCTTTTTGAGTGGGGTACGGTTTGGGTAAAATATCGGGGGATGGTTTGGGCAAAAAATCCAGGACGGTTCGGCTGGGGGCGGTTTGGGTGGCTTCGCTTAAAAATTGTACTACATTCAGCTGAAATACACCCAAACCAGCCTCCAGCCAAACCGGTCTCCAAAATTTTGCCCAAACCAGCCTCAGTCAGATTTTTAAAAAAATTTTTCTACAATTTTATTCATACCCATTTCTTTGTAAACTTTGAAAAAACAAGAGGCCCCACGTGGCCTTAATCGCTCACCTGACAAAGTGACTCTAAGAAGTATTTTAGGTCACCTTCACCATGTCATGCCTCATCAACATTAACTGGTTAAGTGATAGATTTTGTTTGAAGTTCAACATTTGTTACCTAAAATTAGTTTTATTTAAAATCATTGGTGTGTGGCCAATCTCCAATGATTTTTAATAAAGCAAATTTATCTCTGCAGACAAACTGGTTTAGCATGAAGCACAAACAAGGAATGTGAAGAGATAGCCTTGGACATCTCCCCCCAACTGTGGATATCTTCCATGTGCTACATGTACATATTTGCATGCAAGAAAACAAAAATTTTCACAAATTTTCCAAAATATTAGTTTTTTTCATCATCATTGGAACAAGCTCAAACAGCTTATTCCAATAGGGGTATGGGAAGATCAGGTATATTTTTGAGACAGAAATGTGAATATATAAATAATGGTGTTTTTTTGTGAATGATGCTGGAGAATTTTGCGTAAAGATATGGTAAATGGTTTGTTCTAGATACAGAATGATGCAAAAGTATTTAAATTTGATTAGGCAAGTTGTTCCTATGATGCATTTAAAAATTGAAGTAACTGTTTTTTTGCTGACGAACTTTTAGATGTGTGTGTCTGTGTTTTTGTGTGTGTGTGTGTGTGTTGGGGGGGGGGGGGGGGGGGGGGGGGGGGTAAGAGTGTTCTTGCAAACAAAATTCCTGAATAAATGGAAAATTTTATTTTTTGTGTGAAAGACATAGTGCGTGAATGTTGATTGGAACAAGCTTAGAGAGCTCATTTTAATGTGAAGTCATAAAGCTGTGTTTTACGTACGAAATTCTGGAATAACTAAAAAAATTGCTTTTTTGACTCAAAAAGCATGGTGTGCGACCTCTCATTGGAATGAGCTCAAAAAGCTCATTCCAATGGGGTATTTACAAGCGATAAGTACATGTATGTTTAAGAGACAAAAATTAAAATTTGAATAGCGATTTTTGCGAAGAATGCTGACAAGTTTTGGCAGTTATGCTGGTAAAAAGGTAAGATATGCAAAGTGGTTGTTTTTTAGAGGCGACATTTAATTAAGGGGAATTAACCCTTGATTACTGAGGTAACTTCCAAAAGTACTGAAATTTCATGAAGCAATGTGAATAACAGACAACAGCTGCCTAAAAATTTCATGAATAACTAAAATTTTTATTCTTTTGTCTCGAAAACATGGCATATGACCTTTGTTGGAATGAGCTGAATGCGTGTGTTCCAATGAGGGGGTCATAAAATTTGAACGGAGATTTGTGTGAATAATGCATTAGTACTGCTAGATTTGGGTAAACGGTTCACCCTGGATACCACCCCTTCTATAGTAGATCTTTTCTGCAAATTTTGTCTAAGATTCTATCAACTTTACAAATAAATACGTTCATGAATCACAATCAGATCCACCCCACAATGTTGCATACCAAATATCAAAAGATTCTGCCTGCTGGATCTGGAGAAGAAGATTTTTTAAGAAATTTGCCTGAAATGCACTAAGTTCGAATTCGAGCTTCTATAGTGAGCCCAAATATGAAACTAGGAAGCCGATTTGAACAAACTTGAATCAGATCCATCCCACAATGTTGCATACCAAATATCAAAAGATTCTGCCTACTGGATCTGGAGAAGAAGATTTTTTAATAAATTTGCTTGAAATGCACTAAGTTCAAATTTGGGCTCCTATACTGAGCCCAAATATAAACCCAGGGGGCCGATTTGAACAAACTTGAATCAGATCCACCCCACAATGTTGCTTACCAAATATGAAAAGATTCTGCCTGCTGGATCTGGAGAAGAAGATTTTTTAAGAAATTTGCATGAAATGCACCAAGTTCAAATTCGAGCTTCTATAGTGAGCCCAAATATGAATCTAGGAAGCCGATTTGAACAAACTTGAATCAGATCCACCCCACAATGTTGCATACCAAATATCAAAAGATTCTGCCTGCTGGATCTGGAGAAGAAGATTTTTTAAGAAATTTGCCTAGTAGGTAATAAAGGCCGATCTACTATCACTTGTACATGTACGTGTACAACATACGCACACGATGCGTTCACCAACGTGGAATTCAGTGTTAAATCACACGCTTGTTCACAAAAACTGTACATGATCTTGAATCCGCCCATGTACAGTCAGGGACTCCTAGATCGCGCTTTTAGCGTTCAAATACTCGTGGTGAACGCGCGTTTTTAAAAAAAAGGGTGAAATCAGACATCTTCAGTTGTATCTTGTACGTGATTTTTCGTCGACGTTTGAATTGCAGATCAGACGACCGATCCATCGTCGGCGAACGCGAGTGAAGGCAAAAGATTCTGGCTCATCATCAAAAAACAGTTTTTGCAACTCTAAATCAGCGATTCAGAATCGGCAATTGCTTTGGTACAGATGATTTAGAACCGCAATTGTTTTGAGGCGGTGGGTTTTTGATTGATATAAATATAGGGGAGAAAAAAAAATATATAAATAAATAGTTATTTAGAAAAATAAATATATCAAATCGAATCGATAATAAAAAAAAAAAAAAAATACGTAAATCATGAGCGATTCTCAGACTATTAGAGCGAGGTTTCTTTTAAACATCCTGATGAGAGCATACACAATCTGCGTGAACGAACAACTACGTCCTATCTTGTTAGAACGATGAGTCGGATGTCGGGATCATCTAGACTTCGATCACGAGGATCATTCGTGTCTGACGATGGAAAGAGAAGATATGGTCGTCATGTATTTCGAACCGGCGTTCGAAAGCGTTAAATTCGACGACGTGATCACGTTTTGGAAGAGATTAGTCTTCTGTAAGAATCGAGACAGGCCCATAGATTCGGAAGAACTGAAATTGGCGCGTAGAAGTTTGACTTTAGAAGACAAGGGATGCATCAAGAAATTATTGCTGAACGAAGCATACGTCTAAGTTTTGTTTTTCGTTGATATAAAAATAAGGGAGAATAGAAAATAAAAATAAATACACATAAATTTTTTATCTAATATTAGAAAGAAAGAAAAAAAAACATAAAATGAGAACCAGAAATAAATTGTATCCGACGTTAGTGGACGACGAGGACGAGAAGCCGAACGGCGTCTTGCCGACGGCGCCGTCGCTAGAAGAAAGAGAGAGGAGAGAGGTATCGCATCGATCAAATCAGTAGAATCCAATCGTATCTGACGCGAGAGAGAGATTCTCGTCGTTCTCTCAAGAAGAAGTATTCGCGTTTCGTGAAATTCGTCAATGCGATCGACACGACACTCATCACGATTTCCATGGGTTTACACGCGGCCGGCATCGGATTGTTGTCGACCGCGGTCAGCATTCCGATCGTGCTGACCGTAGAAGGAGTGGCTCTCGCCGCTGGATTGTTTAGCACGGTCGGAAACTTTTTGAGTAGAAAATTATATCTGAAGGCTAGGAAACACGACAAGATTCGCGTCTTGGCCGACTCCAAGATCGACAGGATATCCGAAATGATCTCTATGGCGTTGAAAGACGGTAGGATATCGGACGGAGAATACTTCGCGATATTGAGCGAGAAAACGAAATACGATGCCATGAAAGAAGCCGTGAGAATCAAGACTCGTCAGATCATCAAGGAAGAGTTGAAGGATTCTCTCGTGGAAAAGGGGAGGAAAGAGGCCAGGGAGGAATTCAGTAAGATGATAGAACTCAAGAGCAGCGATTGAAAAAAATATATATATATATATTATAATAAGAACAGAATTTAAAAAAAAAAAAAATATTAAATTTATATATATAAAATAAAAAAAACGAAATTTAAATGACTCTTAAAAAAAAAAAAATGTATTGCGTAAAGTGTAAGAGAGTTACCGAGACGAGTAATTCTAGAGAAGTGCTAACTAAAAACGACAGACGGATGCTTCGCGGAACTTGCGACGTGTGTGGTTCTTTTAAGACTAGATTTGTCAAACAAAAGAATGCGAGCAAAGGTAAAGGCATCGTGAATAAAATGATCAACAATCTACCTTTCGAAATGCATCTGCCCGGTAAGTTTCACGGGACCCGGAACGAAATTGAACAAGAGACTCAACGCCGATCTGACTCCCAAATCTTGGAGCAAACCCGTGAATAGGGTGGACGCGGCCGCGTACGATCACGATCTGTGCTACGCCGGACATCCCGACACCAAGACTCGCAACGACGTCTGCGACAAAAACATGTTGGCGAGATTGAGAGGCATATCGAATCCGACCAGGAGAGAGATGGAACGTTCACTGGTCAGCAATCTGATCGGTGCGAAATGTCGATTCGGATGGGGCGTTCAAAAAAAAAGCGCATCTGAAAAGAAGAAGAAGAAACGATTATTGACGAGCGAATTGGCCGAGGAGTTACACAAACCCATAGTGCGTAAATTTCGAAAGAGAAGGGTGTTCGTGAAGGGTCTGGACGACATTTGGTCTGCCGACTTGGTCGACATGAGATCGTTTTCGAGGTGGAACGGGGGCGTCAAATATCTATTGACGGCCATCGATGTGTTTTCCAAATACGGTTGGATCAGAGCTTTGAAGAATAAATCGGGACCTTGCGTCGCCGAGGCTCTGAAGAGCGTGTTCGACTCGTCTTCTCGAAAACCGAGTAAATTGTGGGTGGACAAGGGAAAGGAATTCTACAACAAGGACGTTCGTCGATTGGTAGACCTCTACTCGATCGAAAACGAAGAGAAAGCCAGCATGGTAGAACGTTAGAATCGAACGATGAAGGAGAAGATGCACAGATACTTCACGGCGAATTCGACCAAGAAATACATATACGCTCTGAACGGTCTGGTCAAAGATTACAACAACACGCGACACAGATCGATCAAGATGACTCCCGCGGAAGCTAGCGATCCTCGAAACGAAAAACGGGTGTACGCGAATCTATATCCCGAGAGATCTAAGATCGGGAAGAAGTCTAGAACGCCGAAATTTGCGGTCGGCGATCGAGTGAGAATCTACGCTTATAAGAAGCACTTCGAAAAGGGTTATACTCCTCGAGGGACCTCGGAAATCTTCGTGATCATCAAAATATTTCACACCGATCCGGTGACTTACGAAATCGAAGCTTTAGATGGAGAGATCATCGGAAAGTTTTACGAACAACAATTACAGAAGACGAAGTTTTGATGAAGAACACAAAAATTTTTTTTTTATTTACTCTCTTTGACATATTCTTGTTTACACACATATATATATAAGAGAGAAAAAAAAATAAATAATAATAAAAAATAATTAAAAACTATTTTTTTAGATAAGAAAGCAAGTGAATTAATAAACAAAAAAAAACTAAAAATCCTTTAAAATGACAAATATACTAGATATAGCACAAAGCATAGTGAAAGATGAAAGTATTCAAGAATATGAGGTTCACGAATACGAACCGGTAACCGGGACGAGTTTGAACAATGCGGGAGAGATAAGAATCAACGTCGAAACTCAAGATCTATTCGTACATCCTAGCGAGAGTTACATAGTGGTGCAGGGACGTCTCACCAAGGAAGATGGGAGCGACTACGCCGACGACGACACGGTTACTCTTGCCAATAATGGCATCATGCATCTATTCAGTAACATAAAATACATGCTATCTGGACAAGAGATAGAATCTGTTTTTCATCCCGGTCAGGCCACCACGATGTTCGGACTCTTGACGTATCCTGATGATTTTTCGAAATCCAGAGGACTTAATCAGTTGTGGGTGAAAGACACTGTCGGCCCTGCTAGCGCCGGCGCCGCCGCGATATTCAACTACGTCGTCAAGACGTCCAGACCTAAAGGAACGTTTTCATTCAGGATACCTTTGAAACACATCTTCGGATTCGCGGACGATTACAACAAGATCATGTACGGATTCAAACACAATCTGACGTTGATTCGAAAAGGAAACGACGACGCAATAGTGAGACTCACCGCGACCGATGCGGGTAAGATAACTCTACACAAGATATCGTGGTTCGTTCCGCACGTGGAGCCTTCGATTGATGAGAAAACGCATCTCTACAAAATCATACAATCCAAGAGTAAATTACCCGTGGGATTTAGAATGAGACAGTGCGACACGGCTAGCATTCCACCCTCCACGAATCACTTCGATTGGAGATTGACGGTGAAATCCGCTTCCGAGAGACCGCGTTTCATCGTGGTCGCGTTTCAGACCGATAGGGACGGGTCTCAGGAAAAGAATGCGTCGCTGTTCGATCACTGCAGTTTGAGAAACATGCAAGTGTTTCTGAACGCCACGAGATATCCGGCAATCGATTACAACGCGTCGTTCGACAAGAACGATTTCTGTAGGCTGTACGGCGACGCCGCTGATTTTAGAAAGAAGTATCACGGTCTAGACGAATTGATGAGCAATCCCAACATATCTCACGGCGAATACAAGTCGATGTATCCCATGTTCGTGTTCGACGTCAGTAAACAGAGTGAACGACACAGGTGACCGCAAAACACTTGATCTGGTGATTGCACTTGATCCGTGTTGTAAAGAACCATCGATTTGTTGAAATAGTTCTTTATTTCTTTCGGCGGCAAGATTCCGTAGCTGTCGAAATAATAATTCTTCTTCCCGATCTTGAACCACGCCACCCAGTGAGTGCCTTCACCCGATGAATCGTCTAGATTTAAAATTCCGCATTCCGATTGTCGAGGTCTTCTCTTCGGCAAGGCATCTCTGGAAAACACTCCTAGAAAATCTTCGATTTTCAAATCTTTTGCCGCATTCAACAGATCGATGTTGGATAAGGGTTCGTTTGGGTAAGACGACACCTTCTACGGATATCTTTATTTTCTTATTCATAGATGCGTATATATTTTTTTTATTTATTTTATTATAATTCACTAAAAATGACGTTATTTTTTTTCTATTTTTTTTCTTTTTCTTTTTAAACTAACTCTATCGACTTCCACAATCTTGAATCCGTCAAATTCCTTGACTTCTATAATCTTGGATTCATCTAATTCTTCTTGATTTTCTGGAATCCTACTAACTTTCTCGATGTCACTATCGATTTCCATAATTTTGTGTTCATCAAATTCCTGATGATTTTCTGGAATCCTATCATCTACAATCGTATCTGGAATCTTATCATCCGCAAGCGCATCTAGAATCCAATCATCTCCATTCATATCGTCTAAAATTAGATCTAAAGTCCAATGTCCGAGTGCCAAAGTGCTTATTTTATCGTCCAATACGAATCTCTTGTCGTCGTCGACCGTTAGCGAAATCTTGTTGACTATTTCGGTATACAAGTCGTGATTTTCGCTTCGAATCGATTTCATAGTCTTATACACCGGACCACTTCCTAACAGACAATCTTTATACTCTTGGAAAGAGCTGTTTTTCTTCACCACGCACGCTTTAACTCCTTTGCACTTCTTGATCTCTTCATCATCTTCTAGACGATAAGCATAGAGTTTGGGTCTCAAGCCCACGAATTCGACGATCTGTTTACCGCCGCTCCCGTCCTTAAATTTACCCAACACCTTCTTGTTGTCGTTCGATTGAATGCTGGATGGGTGATCGACGGGATAATTGCTCGTGTCGAACCAATCGGCCACGTCCGGACATATGTCTCGGTAGACGTCTTTCGTCTCTATCTCAAACTAAACTGTCCGTGTCGGTGAACAGTAGTTTGGCTTTGTCGCCAAATTTTCGTTTGACGTAATCGTAGTGAAACTCGTACATCAATCGCTTACTGACATCTAAGATGATCGGTCCGAGATAATACGGTTTGTCGAACTTCAGGTGCGTCTTTTGCATGTGAACGGCCACTAGATTTTCGCCGAATATGGTTCGGTGTTTGTATTTGGGTTTCATCACTAATTTTTTAGCTTTTTTCTCAGACGTGACAAGTCGAACGTCGGTTCTCTTCCTGATGTTTTCCATCGATTTGCCGTACACGCAGTTGTTCATGAGTTTGAAGAAATCTTTTTCGAAATCGTTCTCGGCTCGAGTTCTGAGATTCGTGTTGAGATCGATGTATTTTTTCATCCAAGGCTCTTCGTCGAATCGAATGATGCTATGTATGTCGACTAATTTCATCCCGTAATCGACGTACTGTTTCAAATTCTCGCTGTAGACGACGTAGTTACGTTTGTTAAATAAATTGGGAAAGAGTTTTTCCTCGTCTCCTTCGTTCGGTTCCATTCGTTCGGGAGCCAGCGGATAATCGTTGTGTGGATCGTGTAATTCTTCCGGATAGTTCAAATCGACTTCTAAAATGCAAGGATAGTCTCTCCATTTTTGCATCTCTTCCGGTTCCTTCACCCATTCGAGATTTCCAATCGGTGAAGGATGACTCATAGCCCAACCGTACAGATTATTGGCGTCCCAATACTGTATGTATTTAGTCGACCGTTTCGAATCAAAACCTTCTTTCATGTAGGGATTGTTAGCCTCAGAATGTCTGTGAGAGATCATCGAGACGCCACCTCTCGCAGCCCTTTCGAACATGAGCAACATGTCCACGTCGGATAATAATTCCAATTGGACTTCGGTGGTCTTCAACAGAGCGTCCCACGCCAGATCGGGTGCGGTGAAATACCAAGCGGGATCAAGATCGTAATTTCGACGACAGACGTCTCGAAAATTTTCGAACCCGTCTGGCAAGAGCAGAACGTCGGTCTTCAGATAGAGATCGTGATAATCTCTCATGGTTTTCATATCGAATGATTTCCACACGTTTTTGGCGTGTTCGTAATTCTCATCGGAAATGTCGGATTCGTATAATTTCGAATAAAAATCATCTTTCGAAGGTAGTGCGGTGTCTTCGAATCTCTCTAGATCGTTCATGTAATCGTAAGGATAGACTCCTTTCCTCAACATGACGTCTACTCGTTCTCCGAAATGTTCGCTCGTGATTTTAAATTTATCCTTGCTCATGTTATCGACTAATTTTTCCAGAGCGGTCGACATGAATTTAAAAGGGTCGATGAAACGTCTGCATCTACGAATGGATTTCGTTTTTTCTTTCAACGTATTTCCGTCGATTACTCTTTTCCTCTCCATGAGCTTCCATTTCGTGAAGGAAATGTATCTTTCTTCGCTGTTCGCGATGCAATTTAATTCTTCGTGTGAGGTGCCGAGATTTTTCACGAACAGATGACTGTCGTAACCCGAGAGATTGTGAAACATCACTGGATAGAAAGCGGCGTCTCGATTACACTTGCTGTGAGCCGGACCGCGATACAGACCCGTGTAATGATCGTGGTCTCTGACCTCCTTATTTTCCTCCGAATTCTCGTCGAACGATTGTCTGCATATGTGACATTCGGTGGCTCTGTTATTTTCGTCCTGCTGCTCTCGCGTGATGATCATTTTCGCCGGAGTTTTGAATTTGTCGTATAACATTTGAATTTTCGATTCTAACTCTTCCACGAACCTTTGAGCCACGTCGTCGTCTTCGCGCGGTTTCGTGTAGGTGAAGGGACCCATGTCGTGTTGCGAGTCGAAAGCGCATTTCACGTAAATGCAATAGCCCTAAGGTATGTGTTTTTGATATCTTTCGACGTAACTTTGAAGAGCGTTGGGTTGACAGGAACTCATTTTCGCGGTGAAACATTCGAAATCGGCGTACACGACGAATGGTACTTTTAACCTTCTGTTGTGATTTTCAAACTTCAAGATGGTGTTGGGTTTGGGCATTTCGACGGCGACACCTTGATTTTCGTTGCAATATTCCTGATGTTTCGCTAATGATTTTTCGCTCTTAAACATGTTCATGCAGTTGCAACATAAAGATATCTTATGTCCATGATTATTATTTTGTCTCGACAGTAATCGGCTCAGATGTTTAACCCAACAATAATGACGATTGTCACCATTCGAAATCGATAATAAAATAATCGTCTTTTCTCTTCCGCGATACGAAGTCCGTCTGAGAGGATAGATCTTTTGATTTTCGTCGTCGTATCCCAGGACATTCACCGCTACGGTGAGATTTTGAACCTCTAAACGTTCGATGTGTTTTTAACTCTGTTGGAAAAGTCACTCCGGTCCAATCGAGATTTTTAGAAGTTTCCTCGTAACGAGAAACTCTTATCGGAGTTTATTTCGACAGAGTATAAAGCGGAGGTGACTGCCCATTTAAAACACTGATCATCTTTATTTCTCACGTTGACCACGGCGTGTTTCTTAGTCAAGAAATACGGTAATTCCAAATAGGAAGATCCTTTCAACGGTTCGTTTTTAGTCATGTGAATTTCGAGTTTCAACACCTCACCGAACGTCCAATTACTACCTTCATTTTGATAATTCGCGAGAGACGTCAACATCTTGTCTTTCATCTTTTCGAAAACGTCCGATAGATCTGAACCTCGAAATACGGGTTCGACGTTAGATCTGAAATATGCATTTTTCACGATGCTCTCGCCGGACTTCACGTCGATTTTATTCATTATGCAATGGAGTATCATCTTAATTCTTAATCCCAAGGTCGTGTATTCGCGAAACAAATCCAATACTTTTTTCTTCACCCGTTCCATGAACAATTTCGGATCGACTTTCTTCGACGAGGGAAACACGTCGAAAGTTTTAAAAATGTCTTTGATCGCCCTCTCCCGTTCTACGGGTTTCGATTGGAATAGTTCCGCAACGAGTCGTGTTACATATTCTTCTCCTTTCTCTTCGTCGATTGCTCATTGAATTTTGCTCGATATATCTCGTTTGTCTTGAATCTTAAGTGCATCACTCGTTTTCGTTTTAGTTTTTCTTTTCTTTTCTTTGGAAACTTGATGTTTTTCAACGGCTTTTCGTTTAGTCGTCTTCTTATTTTTCACAACCGGTGCATCTTTTGACGTTGTTGCTATCGACATTTCGTTTGCCTTTCTAGCGTTTCGCAAATATTCTTGTATGACTTCAATTTTTTTTGATTTAGTTCTATGCTTTCTGAAATCTGAAATTTGTAATAGATTACAAATCTCGTTTAACTGAGGTATGGTTTTCTCATTTAAATTTACCATTGTTTTATCTGTTTGCTTCATTTGTAAGAATATTTTTTTTGAATTTTGTATTAAATAATTTGTTAAAAGTTTTGCTTTTTTACTCTTTATATATAATAGAAAAAAAAAAAAAAAAGTTAAATTTTAAATTTCAATTTTTTTTTAATACAAAATTTAAAATAAACATTATTTGTAAGAATTCATAAAAAACCAAATAATCGATCATGACAACAACACCTAAAAGATGCGAATTGAAATTGAAACGAGACGAAAAGTATGAGAAATCCAGTTTTAATATCTATACATTACAATCACACGATCCCATCGAATTGAATGAGGTCGAGATGGTGGACTTAGAGCGCTACTACCACAAATATCGAATGTGTTTGAAAGTGGATGAAGCCGCGCTCGATTTGTTTTACGAGTACCAAAGCGAACTGTTGATTAATATCATCGTCGCCGAAGACAGAGAATTCGACAGGGATGATTTATTGTTGTCCTATGGAAGTTACATATATCCAATAATCTCACCCGAACTCGTGAAGAAATCGGGTGGTGAGAGCGCATTCGCCTATGAAAAAAAACTCAAAAGAGTAAAGATGAACATTCACACCATTTTCGTATGTGGAAAAATGACGAATGTCAACTTGCTAATAACGGACTTGGAAATATAAACAACAGAGAGATTGAAATTAAAAAAATTTAACTTTATATATATATATGAAGAGAAAAAAAACTTTTACTAAAAAATTTTTACATTAAAGAAAATTAAAAATTATAACAACTTTTTTATATATATAAAGAGCAAAAAAAAATAACTTTTTTTTTTTTTTTTTTAACAAATTATTATTTAAATACAAAATTTAAAATATACATTATTTGCAAGAATTCGTAAAAAACAAAAAAAACAATCGATCATGAAGACAACAACACCTAAAAGATGCGAATTGAAATTGAAACGAGTCGAAACGTATATGAAATTCGGTCATAAAATCTATAGATTACAACGACACGATCCCATCGAATTGAACGATGTCGAGACGAAGGGCTTAGAGCACAAATACGAGAAATATAAGATGCCTCTGAAATTGAACGAAGCCGCGCTCGATTTGATTTACGAGTACCAAAGCGATCTGCAGAACATCGTCATCGCCGAAGACAGAGAATTCGACAAGGACGATTTGTCGTTGCCCTATGGAAATTACATATTTCCAAACATCTCATTCGAACTCGTGAAGAAATTGGGTGGTGAGAGCGAGTTGACCGATGTAAAAAAAACTCAAAAGAGTAAAGATAAACATTCAACATGTTTTCGAAAAAGGAGTAGACACGAGCGTCAACATGCTAATAACGGACTTGGAAATATAAACAATAGAGTGATTGATTTTTAACGAAGAAAAAATGAAAAAAAAAAAGTAATGAGATCATCTTTTGATCTCATTTACTTTTTTTTTTTTTTTTTTTTTGTTTTCCTTCTTCACTATCATCATGATATATTATAATAACGTTTCCTTTTCTCTCAAATTTCAGCGTCGATTCTTCTTTTCCTTTTTTTCTTTTTCTTTGTGATGTGATACGTTCATGGTAACATTTTTGTTTATCCGAATCATAATTATGAACGAATGTTGTGCATCTCTTGGTAACACTAGCATCATTACCATTCACTTCAGAAGGTAGTGGTGACCGTGGAAAGCATCGTCTCATTCCCAACCGTATATCCCGCGCTTTATCTATCTCTTTCCTTAGATATCCATTATTAGCGTCTAACCATTTTTTTATTTCTTCGCTCTCTGGCTCGCTATGTTCGTCATTATCGTCAAATTGTTTCTCCACCTTTTCATCCAGGTGATAAATTTGTTTCTCCACCTTTTCACCCATTTTAAATATATTATTTTATACTTTCTATGATTTTATATATTCTATATAATTTTATATTTCTAATAACATTCAAAATCGGTATGTTCTTAAATGGCGAATTCTCACCGAGCAACAAACCCTTGCCGTATCGCTCGACGTTCCGTCCACTCTTCAGAAAGAGACCGTTTCCTCTCAGAGAGTTGTCACCTCTAACGGGTTCTAGATACAATCCTTTACCGCTGTCGTCTACGTGAACGCGACACACGGCTCCTCCCTTCTTCAAAAACAGTCCGTCGCCACCCATTAATTTCTCAATTCCCGAACTAGCGAGTCACGTGAGAGCTCCCACGCCGAGAGTCTTTCCGAGAAAGGGTAGCGCCTTTGAGGCGAAGGGTAATGCTTTTGCGGCGATTCCTGCCAATAGCGGTAGGAAACCGCCTTTCATTCTCAAATTGTATCTCAAATGAGCGGGATTCAATCTCACCGCCAACCCTCTTCCATCGCGAATCGCTTTCTCCATCCTTTTGATTTGACTTCTGGTCCAGGCGATCGAATCCTGTCCGCCTCTCGTCAGATCTTCGTGAGTTAATTTGAATCTCACCGCCTCGCCTCGAGTTGTTAACGCTCTCTTAAGTTTCTTCCCCTGTCCTGCGGATATGTTCACGTTTTTAACCACGTATTGTGTCATAATTCTTCTTTTTTTTTTTTTAAATATATTTACTTCAATTGTTTCTTGTTTAATAATTATATTGAAATAATTTTGTAAAAATTAATATTACCGTTTATTTTATTTTTGTTATCTATATATATATTTTTTTTTTTTTTTTTTTTTGCTTTTTATATTTCTCTTATGTGAAATCGTATCGTCACTCTCTCTCCGCGAAGATCTAACAGTTCACCATTTTGATCCGTCAACGTGGTTTTGAGACTATACAACGTGTCTAAAATCACTGGTAGATAAACTAAATTTCGAGGTCGCTCCACGATCTTATAACCCGGCGACACGTTTGGAAAGAAGGAATAGATCGTCGGCTGAGCGCTACCATTCACGTAGCTTCCAGCAATCACGTCCACGTTCACCAGAATGCTATTGACTGCGAGAATGTCGACCGTATTTTCAGATGCCGCGTGGCCTCGATACATCTTTCGATCGAATCCCAACATCTTGCCTATAGAATCGTCCGTGTTGAAATCCACACGAAAATTATCTTCCAAATCCAACATCGTCTGTAAGGTATTAGGATTGGGAGAGAGTCTGATCTTGTTGCTTCCCTTTCCATCCGTCTTCATTTGCGTCTGAATGTAATGGTTCAAATCGTCTATGTCGCAACTCCCTTTGGGAATTCGAATCTCCAACCAATCCACTCCGTCGGAATACTTGAACGAGTTATTCTTTTCGGTGACGTTGGGAAAGGAATAATAAGTCTCCAGATTCACCAACGCCATCTCGTAACTTTTCTCTCTATTCAATTCGATGGAAGGTTAGAATTTCGTAGCGAATCGAGTCGAATCGCCACTCACCACGATTTGAATGGATTGTTTCGCAGCCGTATTCTCAGCTATCCGTTCTAACAATTCTCCATGTTCGAACATTATATTTTAATTTTATTTTTTTTTTTTTATTCAAAACTAATTATTTGAAGATTTATTATTTTTCTAATTTTTATTTTTCACGCTCTCTTATTATTATCACCATCGGGAACATAAAACTTGTCGAATCCGCACCGATATTTTCCGCGATTAAATTCGCTCGTCAAATCGATCACGACGAAATTGTAAAGTCCACCATCCCAAACCCTCTTGCAGAATCTCATGAATTCGACAGCGCTCATGTCGTTTGCGACGTGATCGCCGTAGATGTGATTGAGATTCTTGAGATCTTGGCGAAGGAGACATAGAAAATTAGCGTTCTCCCTTATCGTCTGTCTGGGCAATCAAAAATAATTCTGCGACAGGTAGAAACAGTCCACGTTGCTGTGTCGACCCCTAACGTAATACGATTCGCATCGGTTCTGTCTCTCCAAAAGCAGATCGTCGAAAATCATGAGATTCTTATCTTCCGATTTCAGTTCCCTAGGATCCGGAACGTCGCTAGCGTTCTCATAAAATCGACACTCGACGTTCGAAGATGCATTTCTCTTCGTCAGCTCCGTCTCCGCGCCGTCCAAAATGGTTGAGAGCGGAGCTCCACACTTGTCGAATTCCTCCCTACTGTCAAAGATTCTGGCTATGATGTCCTTGGGCAATCTGCGATCCATGCACTCTCGAAGCAATCTGTATTCGGGTTGAAACAAGCTCTTGCCAAACACGAACAATCTGTCGTAATCCAACCAGTCGGGTCGGGACAACAGATTCATCAACAGATTGGTCTTTCCACAATTCGATTTTCCCACTACCAAACCTCTTATGCTCTTGGGAAAGTACTCGTTATTCGACCTCTTGGTCGCGGCGTCGTTCCAAGACATATCTTTAATGTTCATCTTTTGTTTTATTTTTTTTTTTTTTTTGTCCGTTATTTTAGATTCTTTTCAAACACAAATTTTTTATGTTTTTTCAAACTCTGTTTTTAATGTTATTATTATTATTTGTTTATATCGTACCGTCGCAAGTTCTATTCAATCCGGATCCACTCGTCATTTTGGCTAAATCTTGTATGGGCACCACGGCATCCTTAAAATCTTTCCAACTTTTCGGCGTTTGCTCTAACGCAGCTCGCTTCGCCGGCGGACTGATCAACTTGTCGATCAACGCGTCGGCTGCCCTCTTGCCAGCCACAGAAGCTATCCTACCACTGGCTTCGGAAGCGGCTTTCTTACCAGCATCCAAAGCCGTCTTCTTACCGACCTCAAACGCGGTCGATGCGAGTTTTCTACCCGCATTGCTCGTGAACGCTCGCATTATAGAATCGACAATGCCAGAACCGCCTTGAACGCAAGTCCTGACGTATCCCCTGTTCTTTATCACCAACATATTCTATTTTTATGATATATTTTGTGTTTTTTTCACTGGTAAATCGTTTTGTCGTTTTTAAATACTTTTATTATTCTAGTGTAAGAATTTACTGTTTTATTTTTCTTTGTTTGTTTGTTTGTTTGTTTCTCTCTCTCTACTTATTATATTCACATCAATCCTTCAATTCGTTCATCAGCCTTTTATACTGGTTTTTATTCAAAACCTTCTGTCTTAACAATTCGTCAGATATGGCAACTATCTGATTATCTAATCCCGTGTTACCAGCCCGTCTGCTCCCCATCAACAAACTCAATCTCTGAGACAGAGCGTCGGGATCGCTCGGAAGAAAAGTGGTTTTCACCCCTTTGCCGGTCACCGATTCGACGAACTTCTTGTTCATCTCCCATATGGGTTTCACCACTTTCGTCCACTTGTAACCTCTGTTGGCTTTGGGTCTCGTCTCTCTGGCATCGTTATTTCTCTTCATGGCGTGAGTTTGAACTAGAATGTCGCCGTAATTGTCGAAATCCTGTTCCGTGTAATCTCCGGGCTTGTCGAAAAGGAGCAATCTCTGCAGACTATCAGTTACTTTATATTTATTCGAACCCACGATCAATTCATCATCATCCATTTCCACTTCAGTGTCGCCCACGAATTTCCTACCGCTCGAATCCTCGCGAATTCCATACAACAGATCTCTCTTACCACCATCATCATCGGACGATGCGATGCTATCAGTGGTGATAGTCGAAGCCGTATCATCAGACTCGCTCATATCTGTTTGAATTCCCGTGGGAACGTAATCTGGTGTAGATTGAACGGAATACCGATTTCCAAAACTAGGAGGCAACGAACCCATTCTCAAAGAACTCTCCTTTATGGGTTTCAATTCTTCGACTATCTCCTTCCTGCTTCGCTCTTGACCCTCCGTCACGGGTTTAAATATTTTTGTGGCTTCGCGTCTGAGTTCCATCTCACCAAGACGTCTGCTCCTATCAGCAGCCTGAATCGCCCTCTTAGAACGTAAATACTCGTCTAAAATTCGATCTCGGCATCTAGGATCCATCTGGAAAAACGTCTTTCGTTTTAATTGTTTTTATTTATTTTTCAAAATTAAATGTTTAATTATATTTTTATGTTTTTGTGTTTTAACTCTTTCCGTCTTAATATAATATATAATAATCTGAAAAAAATCACATCTCAAACTGACTGTGTTAATTGATGTTTAAAAAATACGTTTAAACAGTACATGACAAACCGGTTTCTGATTTAACGCATTTTTTGACAGCGGTGTTTACATTTTGTCAAAAGATCTTCATTCATTCACACATCAATTCATCGAGTGTCGAATTAAGAGAGAATCCTTTTTTGATGACTGTTAGACAGTTTCAACACACAATGGAAAACTGATTTTAACAAATCTCTCTCCGATTGCTATCGTGAATATATTAAAAATTTTACCAGTCGAAACCTAATTGAGCGGAAAATGCGTTTTAAACATTCCGATAAGTGTTTTTTTACTTTATTCAACGAACGCTTAACAGTCAACCTCATTTCTCATAGTGGAGGAATTCTCAAAAAAAAAAACCCAAAACTCAATTTTTATCCATCCCATCAACAGAAAACATCAATGTCTGTAATACAGACTATATATTCACAATCGACTCTTTTTGAACAAAAAACCTCATTCACTCATTACGATAACGTGTGTTAGTTGCTTACTTCAGGAAGACGTGACTGGTTTTGCAAATTTCCAACACACAGACACTCTTCGTTCAGATCGAGTTTTATTACGAGAATCGAGCGATTTGATCGCTCGATCAGCTGAGTGGTTTTTTTTTGAGAATTTCTCATAGTGAAGGAATTCTCAAAAAAAAAACAAAACTCAATTTTTATCCGTCCCATCAACAGAAAACATCAATGTCTATAATACAGACTATATATTCACAATCGACTCTTTTTGAACAAAAAAACCTCACCACCGCCTCAAAACAATTGCGGTTCTAAATCATCTGTACCAAAGCAATTGCCGATTCTGAATCGCTGATTTAGAGTTGCAAAAACTGTTTTTTGATGATGAGCCAGAATCTTTTGCCTTCGCTCGCGTTCGCCGACGATGGATCGGTGGTCTGATCTGCGATTCAAACGTCGACGAAAAATCACGTACAAGATACAACTGAAGATGTACGATTTCACCCTTTTTTTTTAAAAACGCGCGTTCACCACGAGTATTTGAACGCTGAAAGCGCGATCTAGGAGTCCCTGACTGTACATGGGCGGATTCAAGATCATGTACAGTTTTTGTGAACAAGCGTGTGATTTAACACTGAATTCCACGTTGGTGAACGCATCGTGTGCGTATGTTGTACACGTACATGTACAAGTGATAGTAGATCGGCCTTTATTACCTACTTTGCCTGAAATGCACTAAGTTCGAATTCGAGCTCCTATAGTGAGCCCAAATATGAATCTAGGGAGCCGATTTGAACAAACTTGAATCAGATCCACCCTACAATGTTGCATGCCAAATATCAAAAGATTCTGCCTGCTGGATCTGGAGAAGAAGATTTTTGAAGAAATTTGCCTGAAATGCACTAAGTTCGAATTCGAGCTCCTATAGTGAGCCCAAATATGAATCTAGGGAGCCGATTTGAACAAACTTGAACAGATCCACCCTACAATGTTGCATGCCAAATATCAAAAGATTCTGCCTGCTGGATCTGGAGAAGAAGATTTTCAAAGAAATTTGCCTGAAATGCAGTAAGTTCAAATTTGGGCTCCTATACTGAGCCCAAATATAAACCCAGAGGGCCGATTTGAACAAACTTGAATCAGATCCACCCCACAATGTTGCATACCAAATATCAAAAGATTCTGCCTGCTGGATCTGGAGAAGATTTTTTAAGAAATTTGCCTGAAATGCACTAAGTTCGAAATCGGGCTCCTATACTGAGCCCAAATAAGAACCCAGGGGGGCGATTTGAACAAACTTGAATCAGATCCACCCTACAATGTTGCATACCAAATATCAAAAGATTCTGCCTGCTGGATCTGGAGAAGAAGATTTTTTAATGTTTTTCCCATTGCCTACAGAGTTAAAAAGTGCTGACTCAGCACTTTTTCAAAGTCCCGAAACTGTATCCTATGATAAAACCGATGGCAATTTTTTTTTACCAATCCTTTCTGTTGGTCCTAAGGAAGCTGCACACAAAATAAAAATTCTCAATGCCGTGCAGTTTTGGAGATATGGGCGTTTTAAATTTTTCCTATTTTTAGCTCCTGCGGTTCCCACAGGGCTGCGGGAAATTTTTTTTTTGCATAAATCAAGTACTCATGACCCAATAAGCCCTCACATAAAATTTGGTTCAAATCAGCCTCTCGGTTTGGAAAATAGAAATTTTGGGCGGGGCAAAAAATTTTGCCCCTCCCATAACGACGCCAAGTATAGCCCCACAAACTTCTCTTGAACAAATCTGAGTCTACACCTCAAAAGGAAGCTGCACACCATATATCAAGTCTCTGCTACTGCTGGTTCATGAGAAGATTTACAAAGATTTTGGTGCCCCTTGGGGGCGTGGCACCACCCAGGAGGAGGGGCAACTTCATTTGAACAAATCTGAATTGGCATTAGGTAATAAACATTTAGCCAACATTTGAATAAAATTGGGCTAGTGGTTTAGGAGGAGAAGTCGATAATGTAAAGTTAACGTCGGACGGACGCCGGACAGAAAGTGATTAGTAAAGCTCCCCTTGAGCTTCGCTCAGGTGAGCTAAAAATGAATGACAAGAGTTTGGATAAGTAATTAAATAAAAAAAATGCCTACCTCATTTTACAGAAAGTGATATCCTCCAATTAAAAAGTGATAAAAATCCATCGCAACTTTATATCCCATACGAAATCTAACACAACCTGTTGGTTTCAAATCCCTGACAGTTGTAAAAGATGTTTCAGATAGGCAGTCTGCTGCCATCCAAACTGAATGCTCATTGGATGTCCTTATTCTAACAGGCATTCCAAATTGAATGCTGATTGGATGGCTCTGTTCAAGAAGGCTGTTTGGCCCCAGATGAGAAATGCTTGTGTGGTCGGAATCATTATCAAAACAACATGTCATACTCATCTCATACCAAACTGGTACAAACGGCTGTTTTTAATGCATTCAACAATCTGCTTGACGATCTTTTAAATGTAGTGTCATGATTACCCTTATCCGAACTTCAAAGGTGTTTGTGGAAAAATCACTGTAATCAAATCATTTGTAATATTCAATCATCAAACATTTTCTATTGTTTCACGATTTGTTTTTTTTTTATCTTTACATATTATAAATATGTCTTGTCAATGTTCGGCATACAGTGTAAGCAACAGTGGAAATTCCACTAACATTGACATGGTTTCGATGATGTCGATGATGTCTGGCTTCCAGAAAGAAATTGCCTGATCGAATGACATAATAGAGCGTTTGCAGTCAGAGCTTAAATGCTAAATTGAGAAGGGAATTGGAAAAGGCAATTCCGCCAAACCAGGTGAGGAGGACCCATATGTGGCAAGAAATGAGAGCAGGAATATAACTATAGGGCACTTTCTTTCCAGGAAACACCGGAAACGAGATTTTTGTTATTTTTTTCAAACAACCCAGCAAGTACAGTTGGTATTCAAATTTATTTCAGTGTTTACATGATAAGTCATAAATGCCCCAAGTACTAAAATGCTGAAGACGTTGGAAACGGTGGAAACATTGGAAACACTGGAAATGGTGGAAACTATGGAAACATTGGAAATGGTGGGAACAGCAGAAACACTGGAAATGGTGGAAACTCTGGAAACACTGGAAACATTGGATACGGTGGCAACATTGGAAGCAGTGGCAACAGTTGGAAACGGCGGGAACATTGGAAATGGTGGAAACATTGGATACGGTGGCAACATCGGAAACAGTGAAAACATTGGAAACGGTGAAAACATTGGAAACGGTGGAAACATTTGAAATGAATGCTGAAAGTACTTACATTTTTGGAAAAGGTGGAAACTGGGAATGATGGAAACAGTGGGATCAGTGGGAATGGTGGAAACAGTGGAAATGGTCAGTGGGAATGGTCAGTGGGAATGGTGGAAACAGTGGAAACAATATTTCGAAATGTTTAAATCCTGCAAGTACTAAAAATTTTTGTAAATAGTGGAAGAAACATTGAAAATGTGGGAAAATGTAGAAAAGAGTGGGAAATTATGGAGATGGGGCGATAATAAATATAGTTTTACTCATTCCGGATTAATTTTTCAGAATTTTTTTCTGAAATAATTCTTCATTTTCCCACTTTTTTATTACATGCATGCAGCAGTGATAATTTTTATGTAGACAAAAATTGCATTATGTCACTCAT
The DNA here is from genome assembly GCA_031216915.1 of Pictodentalium vernedei. Classification (NCBI taxonomy): domain Eukaryota; kingdom Metazoa; phylum Mollusca; class Scaphopoda; order Dentaliida; family Dentaliidae; genus Pictodentalium; species Pictodentalium vernedei. The sequence continues at coordinate 111,476 of JAUFNR010000070.1, read as the reverse complement.
CACTCATTTCAATAAATTATTTCAAATTATTTTGTTTTTTTATTGAAGTATTGTAGGTGTCACTCTGGTATCACATGAAATCTAAAACAATATAGTTAAGCTCCACCCCAGCCTCAATTCAAAGACATGTGACATGACACCATAATTTAGCCCTGCCCACAATTAAACATTTAACAATCATTGCCAGTCAGTTCATTTCTTTCTTTCTAAGTGCATTTTATTTTCTAAGACAATATCTCAACCAGAAAAAGTGTCGTTTGATATCAAAAGAGTATTCCGACAGACACCAAAAAAGAAATCCGTAAAAGGCAGATATAATGATCCAGTAGACTCACCTAACAAAAACATTATGTTAAACCCAGGGCAGGGAATTCCAACTTCTGCTGAAACAGTGAATATTCCATCAAGTTCCACTGTTGAAACTGTGAAAATCAACAGGAATTTGTTCATCCCTCAACATGATAACCCAGTCAGGCAGGGAACAGTGAATATAATAATATGTTCACCCCTCAACTTGAAAACTTCACAAATGTTATTGAACAATCTTCAGAGCCCAATGAAAAAACTTTATATAAGAATAGGAAAAGGGAGGAACTTGCCAATGATGAGATGAACAATTTAGGCATCATAAATACAATGAACTATGTTTTGCTCTTCACCATGTACCAGAGAAATTTCCAAAGCGACTTGAATTTATTCAAGGAATCCTAGTCAAAATCCGCTAAATCACTTCTGGCAGGCCGCTGTTTATACATGCCTTTCTTAACTCCACTCAAGCTCAGAAATAGAAAACACGTATCCATGCATCCTTGTGCGAACTATCACTTTCCCCGCGTCAGTTGAAAAGTCAAAAGTATAAATTCACATGCAGTTGATATTCTGATATAATAATTTTTCAGTATATATATATAGGCCTATATATTTCTTCAACACTATGCCTTCCTGCCTCTCTATCTTGGTTGTAAATGCAACATCAAACGATACAAAAACCTGTAGCTGCCCCCCACCCACGGATAAATTGAGTAATCACCAACACAAATGCCATGAGAAAGTGGGTACATCGTGATGTTCGTTTCAAACTTGCGAAATGAGGAAACTATGCTTATGCCTATATTATCGTAAACAGAGGGTAACAGGGACATCAAGAGATATCTCGGGGCCCGGGGTTACCCTACCTTTGAAAACAGGGCATCCCAGCAAACACGCAACCTAACTGCAATGCTTTATATAAAACATTGTAGTTAAGTAGTGTGCTTATCAAGATCATACTCATGCTTAATCAATTGCCACAAACATAACAGACCGACATTTATTTGTGGCCCGTATTAAAGGTAAACTTGCACCCAGGGACCAGGTCCCCAGTGACCCCTGCCCAGGGCCACTGGAATATCAAAAGAGCAGGGGTGGGGGCTGACTGGGTCATGGGGGCGGGCACCCATCAAGGTCATTGTAATTTACTGAGGGCAGGGGGCAAGTACCCATGCCCCCTTCTCTCAGACAGCCCTGCCTCTGACCTAGTACACCAATGCCCCTCACCCCTTGCACATAGTACATAGTCTCTTCACATTTGCAATGTGACGGGAGTAAACTGTATAGGGAGGAGTTTCAAGCTGAATAGGACAGAGTTCATGTGAGGAATTTTCGGAAGTTGAGTTTCCGTCTTTGGGTTACCTTCCAGGACCGTCAAGAGGTGGGGGCTATATGGGGAGGGGTTTATAGTGATTGCAGATTTACTAGTAGTTACTGTGGTGAAGTGTGCCAAGGTTGGACGGCTCAAATGACCCGTTGCAATGATGACACAGGCCAGTGACATTTGGTGTGCAATTGCCCGACCGGGCAAGTATGGACCCAATCATAATTGTGGACACTGTGTCACATACAGATTTGAATGTACCTTTTTGTGCATGTATCTCTGTTTTTCAACATATGTTGGCAACTTTTGCATAAATCTGCATTCATTACTTTTAAACATATTAAAAGAGGGTCTTTTTATCGATCAGAAGTCCCATCATTCGTTGTAATAATCTAATGAGTGAAAGCACTGCTATTTCTGTTAAGTTTCTTTGAATCGAACGATGAACATAGAAACGCAACTATAGTGCATACGAAAATAAAAGGCATCCCAAACCCAGTTCATTCTGGGTCGTCTCATCCAGGAGTCCAGGATGCGGGACACTTTAGCCAACGTAGACGATATCAAAATTTATTTTTTTAAATATCATTTTTTTTAATTTTTTAAAAAGTTCAACAAAACCATATGTGACCCCTCATTGGAATGAGCTCATTGGGCCTGTTCCAATGGGGGGTCACATGATATGGTTTTGTTGAAAAATTTAATTTTTTCAACTGCTCAATTTGCATGTTATGCTCGCGGATGCAGGCGATTCGTTAGGTAAAGGGTTAACTGAATACTTTTCACTCAAAAGGTGGCTGTTCAATTACGAGGATTCCACTGTACCAATATGTTTATCAGAGTGATTCTGTGGTAACGTGTGTGACACAAATCAAACAAATCAGAAATCTATCCCTCATAAACTTTGCACTATTGCACCTTTGCTCACTTGAGGGAGGAGTTAGTAAGCTTTTGGGTAGGCTGTAAAAGAGAATCCATACCATGTGGCCCATTTACTATTTGGGGGGGGGGGGGGGGGAACCACTGGTAACATGTGTGACATAAAATGACATTTTATGTCACACACATTACTGGTATTTTTTCCTCTGGGTAGTAAATGGGCCACATGGTTGTGACTCTCTCTTACTTCCAAACCAAAGTTCTTTCTGTGCTTCCTCAAATGAAGCACCACTCATATTGACCAAGCTGCAATGGCGTGAAGTTTATGAAGGATAGATTTCCAATTTGTCTGATTTGTGTCACACACATTACCAAAGATTTGCCAATCAGTGTTAAGGCAAAGGATGAGACGAACATTCTGCACCTTTTACTGTACAGATAAAGTATTTTATGTAAAATACTTCAAAATAGGTACACCACTGCGCAAGTGACCGTTACATGAATATCCCAGGTCCACGATATCTTCAATCAAGATCTAAGAGAAGTCGCCGACTAATATTGGCAGTTGTTTCTCGAGTCAATGTCCGACACGATATTAAAATCGCCGTGATTCTCAGTCAAACAGATTACAGCAGTAATTAATTTCTAGGACAGCTGAGCGCAAAGGATGTACTTATTGTCATATTTTACATGACTCTCACAGTTTTGTGGTCAAAATACATGTATAACTCCACAATCTCAACTCGCCGAAATGATGTTGGCCTTACCATTACCAACACTCATAAAATATTTACGTTTTTAATCAGTCAGAATATTTTTTTTTAAATTTTGACAAATTGCAACATTCCGACACAAACGTACATAAATTTGATTCAGAAAATTATTGCTGACTGGTTATCATTCTGACATTCTATGACATCAACATGCAGTTGTTTATTTGGTCTAATCTATTTCACAATTAATGCCGTGATTACACTCTCTGAAGTTAATCCCTTTCACTCCAAATGTCTTGTCCAATTTAATTATTGCTTTCATTGTCCACGTAATCTCGGGTGGGTTTAACACTTTTGTCTCACCTCGGACCTAGGATATTCGTGTAACAGTCGCTTGCGTAGTAGTGTACCAATAACAATTTAAGGGAGTGGGGTTGGATTAGTGCTTTTTCTGTGCAATTGTTCGTCCGTGGTCCGGCGTCATGAACATTTTGCAAACGACTTCTCCTCTGAAACCGGTTGGTCGATTTGCTCGAAACTTGGTATGGTTGTTCATTACCATATGTCAATTCAAATGAAATGGACATGCCACTTGGGGCTCCATAGGGGGCAATGATAGCACCCTATGTATATTAGAGAAATTACTAAACAATCTTCTTCTCCAGCACAAGTGGGCAGAATCATTTGATATTTGGTACACAGCATTATGGGGTGGGTCTGTTTCACGTTGGCCCCCTCGATTCATATTTGCGCTCACTATAGAAGCCCAAGTTCAAACTTAGTGCATTTCAGGCAAATTTCTTAAAAAATCTTCTCCAGATCCAGCAGGCAGAATCTTTTGATATTTCGTATCCAACATTGTGGGGTGGATCTGATTCAAGTTTGTTCAAATTGGCCCCCTGGGTTAATATTTGGGCTCAGTATAGGAACCTGAATTTGAACCTACTGCATTTCAGGTAAATTTCTTCAAAAATCTTCTTCTCAAGATCAAGCAGGCAGAATCTTTTGTTATTTGGTATGCAGCAAGCTTAAGGGGTGAGATTCAAGTTTGTTCAATCCAAGTCCCTGAGTTCATATTTGGACTGTGGGAGCCCGAATTATAACTTAATTCAAAATGAGGAATTTTTAGCTCACCGAAGGGAGCTAAACTTATCACTTAAAGTCGTCCGTCGTCTGTCGTCCGTTCGGCGTCGTGAACATTTTTCAAACGACTTCTCCTCTGAAACCGCTACGTCGATTTGCTCTAAACTTGGTGTGGATGTTCATTACCATATGTCAATTCAGGTTTGTTCAAATGAAATGGCCACGTTCTTTGGGGGCTCTGTATGGGGGCATAACTGATAACACCGTATGAATTATAAAAAAAAATTATTAAAAAATCTTCTTCTCCAGAACCAGTGGGCAGAATCTTTTGATGCTTGGTATGCAGCATCTTGGTATGTCTGATTCAAGTTTGTTCAAATCGGCCCCCTGATTTATATTTGGGCTCCCAAAAGAAGCCCAAATTCGAACTTAGTGCATTTCAGGCAAATTTCTTAAAAAATCTTCTCCAGATCCAGCAGACAGAATCTTTTGATGTTTGGTATGCAACATTGTGAGGTTGATCTGATTCAAGTTTGTTCAAATCGGCCTCCTGGATTCATATTTGATCTCAGTATAGAAGCCCGAATTCGAGCCCAAATTTGAACTTAGTGCATTTCAGGCAAATTTTTTTAAAAATCTTCATAAGATCCAGCAGGCAGAATCTTTTGATATTTGATATGCAACATTGTGGGGTGGATCTGATTTGGCCCCCTGGGTTCATATTTGGGCTCAGTATAGAAGCCCGAATTCGAGCCCAAATTTGAACTTAGTGCATTTCAAGCAAATTTCTTTAAAAATCTTCAAGATCCAGCAGGCAGAATCTTTTGATATTGGGTATGCAGCATGCTTGGGGGGGGGGGGGGGGGGGGGGGGGGGGGGGGGGGGGGTATTCAAGTTTGTTCAAGCCAAGTCCCTGGGTTCATATTTGGGCTCACTGTGGTAGCACGAATTATAACTTAGTAGTTCAAAATGAGGAATTTTCTTTCTTCAGATCCTGCAGTCGGAATGTTTTGATATTTGGTATGCAGCATTCTTAGGGGAGGGGGTGGGGGGGGGGGGATTCAAGTTTGTTCAAGCCTGTCCCTAGGTCCATTTTTGGGCTCACTGTGGGAGCTTGAATTGTAACTTAGTTCGAAATGAGGAATTTTCTTAAAAAATCTTCTTCAGATCCTGCAGTCGGAATGTTTTGATATGTGGTGTGTAGCATCCTTTGGGGGGTGAAATTCAAGTTTGTTAAAGCCAAGTCCCTGGGTCCATATTTGGGCTCCCTGTGGGAGCCCGAATTATAACTTAGTCAATATGAGGAATTTTTCTTTAAAAATCTTCTTCAGATTCAGCAGCTGGAATATCTGGCATGCAGCATCCTTAGGGGGATAGATTCAAGTTTGTTCAAGCCAAGTTCCTGGGTTCATATTTGGGCTCAATGTGGGAGCCCGAATGATAACTTAGTTCAAAATGAGGAATTTTCTTTAAAAATCATCTTCTTCAGATCCAAATGCTTCTGATATTTGGCATGCAGCATCCTTGGGGGGCAAGATTCAAGTTTGTTCAAGCCATGTCCCTAGTTCCATAAAATTTGTCTCTCATGACTTCATTCCTTTGTAGTGTTGATGAACCATGTCTAACTGAATGTGACCCCAAATACTTCTTTGAACCACTTTGGCCGGTGAGCGATTAAGGCTCCTTGGGGCCTCTTGGTTTTTTTTACAAATTGTTGTAATGTACTGCTGAAGGAAAAATAACAAACAAATACCCTTAATAATAAATAAACTGTGTTGAAAAAAGTTTTGTTTTGTTTCATAGACACCTTCTGAGGCTCAAATATATCCCCCATGGATGGTGCAACTGAAAGTTGAATTGTTTCCAATGTTTCCATCATTTACAACTGTTGCCACCGTTTCCAATATTTTCACCATTTCCATCATTTCAAATGTGTCCGTTTTCAACTATTGCCACCGTTTCCAACTGTTGCCACCATTTCCAATGTTTCCACCTGTTTCCAACATTTCCAACTGTTGCCACCGTTTCCAACTGTTGCCACCGTTTCCACCATTTCCAGTGTTTCCATCGTTTCAATGTTTCCAGTGTTTCCACTGTTTCCATCGTTTCAATGTTTCCACTGTTTCCAATAATGTTTCCACCATTTCCAACTGTTTCCAATGTTTCCACCGTTTCCAGTGTTTCAACAGTTTCCAATATTTTCACCGTTTCCAACTGTTTCCACCTGTTTCCACCGTTTCCAATGTTTCCAGTGTTTCCAATATTTCCACAGTTTCAATGTTTCCAGTGTTTCCACTGTTTCCAATATTTCCACCATTTCCAATGTTTCCGTAGTTTCCACCATTTCCAATGTTTCCATAGTTTCCACTGTTTCCATAGTTTCCACCGTTGCCACCGTATCCAATGTTTCCATAGTTTCCACCATTTCCAATGTTACCACTGTTTCCATAGTTTCCACCATCTCCAGTGTTTCTTTCCATAGTTTCCACTGTTTCCGTTGTTTCCATTTCCAACGTCTTCAGAATTTTAGTACTTGGAGCATTTATGACTTATCATGTAAACACTGAAATAAATTTTCCAAAGCCACGGGAAACCATACTTGAAAGATAAAAGTAAAATAACTAAAAGAGCAACAAAATTAAATCAGATAATCAAAGGGGTAATTATCAACGGCAAAAAATACTAAACCGAAGAATATCGTGTTCTTCCGCAACTCGTTCAGTGTCACAAGTGTCAGAAAATTGGGCACGTCACACAAATGCAATGGGGAGCAACGATGTATGAAATGCGGTGACAAACACATTGCAAAGGCATGTAGTGCTACCAATTCTGAAATGCCCCAATTGCGGTGGTCAACACCCCAGCAACTATGTTAAAACAAACATCCAGCTTAAAACTCTAAATGTGACTAATGTCGAGAACTCATCCTCCCCTTATTCAATGTGTTCTCTAATGGCTGGCTCTATTTTCAGTATAATGAAAAAACACATTCCGAAGCTACAGAGGGTTCAAATTTATGCCCTGCATGTGGCACTATGCAAACCTAAATGGACACCGATAAAGGAACTTCACGAGCTAGCAAAAATAGAATCCACTGATACGCGATTACAAGACCTACAGAACAAAACCCTCAACAGACTACAAGATAGTGAATTAATGAATGATCTGAACGAACACCGATCCCTTAACAGAAAAAATAAAATACGTTTCCAGAAGAAAAAAAAAGCGTTTAATAAGACCTATATAACAAAACCCTTCACATACTCCAGGATAGTGAATCAATGGTGAAGCTGAACGAACATCGAACCTTGAACAGAAAAACAAAATAAGCCACAGTAAATTAAAATTTCTCAATAGAATTAAACTACGTGGAGTCAGTGAGGATTGCCTCGCTACTCATTGAGATCTTTAGGATTGAGTCTGTGAGGATTGCCTCGCAACTCTGCGTGTGGGGAGTGGGCTCCGAAGAAACCCACCCCTCACTCCATCCATAGCAACAATCACACAAAAGTCACAATATACAATACAAATGTAGCAGATACCTATCTTTCTCTCTACCTATAACTTTTCTAATCGAACAATCTCAAATATTCTTGCAACACTCTTATCAAGAAGACGCATGGAAATGGTAAATTAAGCGTAGGAGGAAGTGGTGCAACCTACCTTTCTGTTTACATATACAGGAAACCACCAAACACCAGGCAAGGATTGAAACAAGCTTGTCTGGCTGGGGACGAGTGTACATTTATAAATAAACATTTGAATAAAGATTTAACAGCTCTTTTAAGGGCTTAAGGGTGTGCATCTGTGAGAGGGTGTGTGTGTATTTTTTTTTTTCCTCCAATCACTCCGTCAGCTGTTCCCCCTGAAGGCAGACCAGATAGCCATTACTCAGCATCCACTCTTCCTTATAGGCTGATGGATGACTTCCAGCTTTCAAAAACACATATTGGTGGATTTTGTCCTCTTTGTAACCGTTAAGGACAATATGCTGGGGCTGCTCCCAAGCCAGCGACCGTTTGGGTTTCTTTTTTCTAAAATAACCACTAAACTGCGGTTTCAGTATTACCATACTTAGCAAACACGGCGCACAACACTTGTAATTATGCAAATTCCTTGCCATTTTCCAGCTCGAGGTTCTTGGGAGTCTCAACCCACTACCCTACTGCCAGTCGCACACTCAAACTTGATAAGATTATTGGTTCTCGCTCCCGACTCTCATGGATTTGTAAGCAAATAAAGTTATTAGGGTTGCAAGGGATTTCAATCCCACATCGTCCTGTGCACTTCGGCGCACTGAAACTTTTCATTCATTCATTTGGCACGCAGAGACTTTTCATTCATTCACTACAAACCAAGCCAATAAATTTATGAGCTTCACCAAGATTATAAGGTTATGTAATACGTGATTACTATTTTCATCACTGTACTTTAATTACTTTGTCAAACCATTGAAATTGTATTCTGTGTCATTGCTTCACATCTAAATGTTTGTTTTGCCATTTGATGTAAGAGTTCGGTTAATTATTAAAGCTAGTATTTCGAAACTCAGTGTTGTTTTTCTTTTAAAATCCCATAGATTGTTTCCTGGAGAAAGGTCGCTTACGTAAGTTATTTTTCTTTTGCATTTGCATTCTTTGTGGCTGTAAGACATCTATGTAAGTATATTGATGTTTTAGAAACAAGACAAAATGCAATTGCGGAGGATGGGTTAAGTGATCATTGTTCAATGCAGGCAGCAAATTAAAATAATGGCGGCCTGTTTGGGTGCAAAAGTGTGGGCCAGTTTGGATGATCAATGCTTAACAGTCACAGACGGTGAAAATATTGGAGGCCGATTTGGGTAAAAATGTGGAGGCCAGTTTGGGTTAAGTGGAGGACGGTTTGGGCCAAAATGTCGGAGGCCGGTTTGGCTGGAGGCTGGTTTGGGCGTATTCGATTCAGCTATATAGTGGAAAAATTGACACACACATCTTCTCATTATTCAAAATGTTGCATTCAATTCTTATGTGACAGTCTTCTCCACTCAAAATGTATCGAAATGTGACATCCAATACTCTGTTTGTCTTCTTTGTCTCTTCTCCAGGTATTCAAGCACAAGTAGGCTTGATCTGGCAAGAGATGTGCCATGATCGTGCAGAGACCACTTCTGCGGGGCCTGGACTTGTACCAATCAGTCGTTCGCAAGCAGTCAGATTCACCCTATCTTTTCCTTTCTCGAAGTGGTGGAGTTTTGACACCAACGGTAAGTTCTATTTTTGTTCTCTGATCTTGCAACCAACCACTTGCTGGCTGGCTGGCTGGCTAGCTAGCTAGTTACTTGTGTGATTCAATTCATCTGAGATGGCGACTGTTTTTTGTTTCTTCACAACTGACCTTTATTTCCTTTTTTCCTTTAGGTTCAGGAAGTTGCTAACACTTTGTCATCTTTTACTTGTAGGTGAAGAGAGGTCTAAAAAAAAAGAAAGAACAGACTCGGCATGTTATTAAACTACTTTTCTTCTTCTCTTGCAGCCAATGTCAAAACTCTACCAGCGAAAATGGGAGAGATATGGCAAGTCGATACAGACCAAGCTTCCTAGCATCTCTGCCAACATCGGGAGGAAGCTGGCTGTGTCGGCGCTTCGTGAGGAGGGGGTGGACGAGAGAAGAGCAGACCAACCTCACGAAGCATATGGCCCACCGACTGTCTACCGCTGACCGGTACTACATGGGCAGCATCGACTCTCCGCGGTCGGAGGTCGTTCGTACACTACGTTCCATGTACAACCAGGTGAGCATTCTTTTCGATTGTCTTGAAAAAAACTTAATTGTTTGTCTGTGCGGTCCTTTGACTTCTTTTTGTAGGAATAGTATAACTGAACAACTGTTTATCTTTTACATTTTCAGGCTGCCTTGTCATCAGCAACGGCCCCTGGGACTGATGCCGGTGGTGCTGGTCCGAGCTCTGGTGTGCCGTTGTTGCCCCGTCAACGGCGCAGGGACCACTAGCGACGCGCAAGAGAATCCAGAGAGTCCAACGCCTGAGATTAAGTTCCAGGGTATGTTGCTAAAAAAACATATTTATTTAATTTATTTAATTTAATTCTCAACAATGAAATTGATAATCATCAAATTTCTTCATCCTTCAAATTTATTCATCCTTCGTTCATTAATCATTCATAACATGAATCATCATTTCTGTATTATCTCATCATTGTACCATTTCACCTCATCATCATCTTAATGAATTTTTCCCTTTCAGCTTCACTTTAATTATTGTAAATTGTAATTCATTATTTAATGTGTATTTATTGGTTTATTTATTTTATTGGTGTTTAAGGTCACATACTTATGCACAATGGCTAATCGTGACCGGTATTTATTGGTACGAGTGATGTGTGAATCTGTGACTGCGACGGATACGATTGGTGTGTGAAAGGAGGACAACTGAAGCCAGCCTTTTAAGGTATTCTAATATGCTTTAACAGGGCTTGCCTTGAGTCGGGGCTGATCAGCCCAGGCCCCGAGATCAGCCCCGAGGAGCACTTGCTGGGGGCTTTTTTTCAAGCCCCAACATTTTCCACAGAAAAGCACTAACAATAATGGACAAAATGGAAAATCAGCCCCGAAAAGGCCCCGACCTCAATATGTGGGGCACTTTTTTTAGGCCTCGACGATTTTACTCAAGGCGAGCCCTGCTTTAATTGCCTCCACGTGGTGTTGTCTCGAAAATTGGGCTAAGTCGTTGATGCAAATGTTAGTTTCTTTACTTCAAAGTGTTCGAAGGCAAAAGTGTTGGCATCGATCCGTCTTCCCCCTTCGCCTCCTTAGAAAAAACTAGGCCTGTAATTTGGCTTTTTTTTTTTACAATATTCAAATACAAAACCTAGAAAAAGAAATCAAAAAGTAATTGCATTTTTCTAAAGTAGCATTGAGTGGATTCGCTAGGGTTTACGGTTAGGGTTAGCCACAGTATCCGATCGCTACCTAAATGAGGAAAGACTTTTACTCCGCAAAAACTTGTTCTGTTCAGAAACTCGGCCTGCTACCTAACAGAAAGTTGGAGAATTATTTCTTGGATGTTTTAGAGGCAGAAGTGACTCTAGTAAGGATCCGTTTGCCGGAGGCAATCAGGATACCTATCTTGAAACTGGAAGCATTTACATGGTTGCTGTTACTGTTTTGAAAGCCTCTGTTGGTATAAAGGAATTACTTGATAGCCCATATCTCTCAGTTTTTTAGAAAATGAGAAATGAATGTTTGGAGACAATCACACACTCTACTTGAAAAAGAAAGGCACTTTGTAAAAGTCTAATTTGGGGGGATTGATGTCCATTAGACAGGGTTGTTGTGATCGGCTTGACCTTTTGCAGCAAAACCCCAACAATAGTCTGCTATGGTCTCTGAGAAAGTCAACCTCGTACCTTTCATACCGACGTGGAGGGAACACTTAAGACCTCGATCGGCTACCTAAAGGCACTTTGTAAAAGTCAAATTTGGGGGATTGATGTCCATTAGACAATGTGGTTGGTATCGGCTTAACCTTTTCCAGCAATTCCCAGACAATAGTCTGCAGTGCTCTCTGAGAAAGTCAACTTCCTTACTTTCATATCGACGCGTAGGTAACACTCAAGACTCGATCGAGATACCTAAAAGATTTTAAAATTACCCCAAGTAGTTTGACCATGGCAATCTTTTGTCCGGCTAAATGCACATCGCTGATATTTGAATAGATGATAGACCTCGGCCAGTGGTTTCAGATATCAAAGGACAAGTCTGTACCTTTAGTAGTTTTTCGTAGGCTGCATATTAGGTCGCTTTTCTGAGTGTGATTCCGCTTCTTAATTCAGTTGAAGACAATGTTTATTTTGGATCGGGCTACCTAGTGGACTTTGGCAAGATTATGTCAAATTTAGAAAATATCTCGAAACCTCACCAATATGGGTCGATCTATCTCAAGTTTCACCCATTTACTTAGTATTCAATGAGGATTCGAATGCTGCATCGGCCCCCTTCCTAATTCGAATGATTAAATTTTTTAAAAGCCTCAAAATTTCTGCTCCAAAAAAATGCATAAAGATTCAGGTATTGGAAACTCATCTGCACTCTCAGGATTTAGTATTAAGTACAACTTTTTTATCTGATCAGATAGAGACTTGATATTTCTCAGCATTAAAAACCACCATCCTGTGATGATTAGAGATGCGCCGATTAGTAAAATGCCCCATCAGACGAATGCCGATTATATTAGACAACAATCGGCCGATACCGAATGCCGATGTCAGATGGTTTCTTTATCATAGGCTACCTGTGATAGGCCTATTCCAGTATTCCTACACATGGGTCTCTGAATTATACCCGAGTTTGCGCGAGTTCAGACTGGACAGGGTCAGGATGTTTGTATTTGAGTGATGGAGTCTTACTGATCCAGTTAATTCACTCGTCTCAGCCTAAAATTGAAAAATAGGCAAACGGAAAATTGAAATTTACATGATAGCGGTTTTTCACCCGTGAATGTATGTAAATATATTTGGAAGAAAATGTTTTGTGAAAATCAAAAGCTGTCGTTGGAAACACACATCTTCAAGTCGGGAGTTTCTTTTCGGTAAACCCATATGGGATTGTGTCATACAAGTCATGACGTTGCACAGCATTATCTATTTTTATCATGTGCTCCACACATTTCATCATGAGAAAAATTCAGTGGCTTGGTGTTGCCAAACCTCTCACAGTTAACAAGGATCACTAATATGGAGGAATTATCTGTCCAATATGGGAATAAAGAATGCAATTATATATTTAATGAGACAATGAGCGTGGTTGAAAGAAATGTTGCGACATTTTGCAGAATGCAGTGCTGTTTCTGCAGTAAAGAGCATCCGTATTCACATGAAGGATAAAATACAACTCGGTACACAGTTACACAAGCAAAGCCTTTAATATAATATTCTGCACTTTCTTTCACAAACTATGATTTTCCTGATATCAGTAACAGATGAGTGAGGTACCGATTGTTTGCCACTGGTTGTCCCACGAAGGGGAAGAAAGTTCATTACAGATCATCCATAACACTTTCACTGAGTTTCAGACAATCGGCGAGGGCCGATGGTGAACCGATGAGCACTTATCGGCCGAGTGCCGAGGTTACACCGATTAATCGTCTCATCTCTAGTGATGATGTGTGCCAAATTTCAACTCTTGGTTCCCCAGGGTGCAAGATATTGACGTGCACGCATTAATCTCAGATCGGCTACTTAATGCGAAAGTCGGGGTTGAAATCAGTTGTAGAACAGCACAACGTTGGTGCAGAGACTTGATATTTGGTAGCATTCCAGAGGGTTATGAGGAGCTTATGTCTGCCAAATTTTATCAAAAATGGCTGAATATTGAGGTTCATATAAAAACCATGGATCCGCTAGCTGAGAATGGATCGACTACCTAATTCTAAAAGTTCCAGAAGTCACCTACTTAAAAGGTGAATTGAAGGGCAGAGTTGCTATATTCTGACTCCAAGGAGTGCCTGAACTATATTTGACCAATCACAAATGACAATCAATCCGTGTGGGTGCAGGATATGGACTTGTATTATAAACTTGGATCGCCTACTTAATGGGAAAAGGGATGGAGAGTTGGAATCGGTTGTAGAACAGCACTACATTGGGTTAGACACTTCAAATTTGGTAGCCTTGTAACGGGCTATGAGGACCTCACGTCTGCCAAATTTCATTGCAATCACCTGAATATTGATGGAGAAATTGAGATTCACATAGAAACATGGATCTGCTACTTAACTCTAAAGGTGCCAACACTCACGCAGTTAGAGGTCAATTCAAGGGCAGAGTTTCTATATTTAGAGTCTAAGGTGTGCCTGAACTATATTTGATCAATCACGAATGAGGCACGGCTGTAACATGAGTGAAGCACGTGAAAGCAATCAAGAACCACACCTCCCCAAGGTTCTGACACCCACGTGGTTAACATTTGAGTGGCGGAAATGGCAACATGTGATGCTTCTTTCGTTGTCAAGTCATGTGACGTCATCTACAGGGTGTTTATAAGGCAACGGAATGTGTTTTTTCTTCATTTCAATGGTAAACTTTCTGAAAGTTGAGCTGGTTCTCGATATTCTGTTTTCTTGGAGTGTTAACTTGGAATTTCTTTCAATGGATGTGACCAATTCATACTAGATCAAGTTAATTGTGTGCAAAACACACAGTGGTGTATCCCCGCATTTCCTAAGCAACACCTCAGCATAGTTTTAACGTTTCGTATTAAATACCCAAGGAGCCTTTCGATGAAAACTGATTTTCTAACAATAAAAGTAGTTCCACTGGAACCACATGGGACCAAATTAAAATTCCGAAAACTTCATGCACATCTAGTGATGCTACCTGAACACCTTAGCATAATTTAAAAGTTTCAAATTAAATACCCCAGGAGCCTTTTGAAAAAAACAGATTTTCTAACGATAAAAGTGGTTCCACTGGAACCACCTGGGGCCAAATCAAAATTCAGAAACCTTCATGTACATCTAGAGATGTTACCTGAACACCTTAGCATAGTTTTAATGTTTCGAATTAAATACCCTAGGTGTCTTTCGATGAAAACTGATTTTCCAATGACAAAAGTGGTTTCACGGGAACCACTTGGTGCAAAATCAAAATTCTGAAACCTTTATGCACATCTAGATGTTACCTCAACACATTAGCATAGTTTAAATGTTTCGAATTACCCTAGGAGCCTTTCGATGAAAACTGATTTCCTAACGACAAAAGTGGTTCCAATGTATATCTAGAGTTGCTACCTGAACACATTAGCATAGTTTAAACGTTTGGAATTAAATACCCTTGGAGCCTTTCAAAGAAAACTGATTTTCCAATGATAAAGGTGGTTCCACTAGAACCACTGGGGGCAAAATCAAAATTCCAACACCTTCATGCACATCTGGAGATGTTAGCTGAACACATTAGCAAGTGTCAGGGTTTCACGGTAATGATTGTTACCGGTAGCGTGTTGGTACCGTGGTCACAAAATGACGGAACCGAAATATCGTTACCCTCTCAATCTGTCACTAAAGACATTGAAACATTTGTTGTTGAAAGAAATGCTCATAAGAGCTGCTCGTTGGTGAACAATTATCACTGTGATAGAAACGAAATGCTGTTTCCATCGAATACAGAAACAAGTTGAAGTGGGAAAAACATGTGTGTATCGTTTGCACACGTTAGACATTTCAACCAATTACATTCTCGGAATGAGTCAAGTGCGGGACCCTTTTGCTGAAGTGAATGTGATTGGCTCATTCTGTAAACATCTTGATGTTTTTTTCGTCAGTAACATTATCACAAGTAATTTCATTGTGTGTCTGAGAATTGTGTAAAGTGTGATAAAATAACAAGCGCCTGTGTACAATATATGTTGTAAACCGAAAAGCAGTTTTTTGAACAAAGGCATCATGCACAGGTTTACTGGCGTTATAATATCTAAAACAATAAATATGTATTAAAAAATCAACATACCAATAACCTCTGTTTGGTATCTATCGTGCCGGGGGTAATTCCCTTCACTCCGGACTGTTCATATAGGAGGCCGAAACGTCTCGGGGCTGAAATGTCTCGGGGCCGAAACGTCCCAATATCATTTCACATATAACTTACAAGCATATCAATGAATGCAGGCAGTTTTATCTAGGAGGGAAACGTGTCTGAAATCTAAAACGCTACGAATGATATAAAATTCCCTCAATTCGGAAAAACTTCAAAAAGGTTCCCTAACTGCTTACAGACGGTACCTAAATTTCGTTACCAGTGGGTTCCGTGTCTCAAACTACGGAAACGATTTTTCAGTTCCGTTGACATCTGAAATCCTGATACTTGCATTAGCATAGTTTAAACGTTTTGAATTAAATACCCTAGGAGCCTTTCGATGAAAACTGATTTTCAAACGATAAAAGTGGTTCCACTGGAACCACCGGGGGCCAAATCAAAATTCTGAAACTTTCGTGCACATCTAGAGATGTTTACCTGGACATTAGCATAGTTTTAAGTGTTTCGAATTAAATACCCTAGGAGCCTTTTGATGAAAACTGATTTTTTAATGATAAAAGTGGTTCCACTGGAACCACCTGGGGTCCAATCAAAATTCCGAAACCTTCATGCACATCCTGAGTTGCTACCTGAACACATTAGCATAGTTTAAATGTTTTGAATTGAATACTCTAGGAGCCTTTCAGGGTGCGACGTACGTACGGACATACGGAGGGAGATCACGACTATATACCCGCATTTTTCTTAATGAGGGGATAACAAGGTAGACATTTTAATTTATTTTGTCCTCCATTGACATTTAAATGCATATTTATAATTTAATAATTGATATTTAAAAGGGCTTGTAAATATATTTTTGCCAATTATTTGCTAAAATTGATGTTATGGAAATGTTTGCATAATTTTGACTTCAATTTCTCATATTTTTCGCTATATATTAGGAAGTTTATCCCAAATGTTAACTTGGCTATATATTTGGCTATATATTTGTATGTTCATAGTTATTTCATCAAACTTTACTATGCCACTAAACACACTGTTGCTATTGATCCAATTTTACACAAGCTGCTCTAATTAACGCTTGCGCACAAATTGGACATAGCCTGTAGCCCACAATGCGCAAAGCCTATATCGGCGTCGTGCAGAATGGGGTAAGCCTGAGCTGTGCAAGGCCTTTATCGGTGGCGCTCAGCATGGGCTACAAGCTACTAACCGACTGTCGCTATTGATCCAATCTCAAAAATTGGACACGGCATAGCCTGAGCTGTGCAAGGCCTTCATCGGAGGCGCACAGAATGGGCTATATGCTACTAACGCAATCGACACAGTGGCTACATATCTATCGTGGTTTAGTGTTGTCATTTCTTTTACTTCGGTTTGATAATGCAAGCCGTCTCTGTGATGGTGGCGCACAAATTCGGAGTGAGTAACTCAATCTGAAAAAGCAAGTCGTCAGAGCACTGGTGGCGCACAGATTGGTCTGTACTTGCATGTTTATTGTTTTTTAATGTCACTTTCTCCAATTTGATAATGCAAGCTGTTTCTACAACAGTGGTGCACAAATTGGAGAATTGGGCTAGTCTAAAAATGCAAGCCGGCACCTGTGACGCACAGATTGGTCCACAGTGGCATTCTATTGCTGTTTACTTTCTTCCTCCAATTTGATAATGCAAGCCGTTTCAATGACAGTGGCGCACAAGTTGAGTTCTTTCTTGCTAAATTCTCGTCTTTCTACTTAACATGTGTGATTGGGCTAACTAATTATTCAATTGTTCTTGACTGTCACTTTCTTCCTCCAATTTGATGATGCAAGCTGTTTCAATGACAGTGGCGCTTAAGTTGGAGTTCTTTCTTGCTAAAGCCTTGTCTTTCTACTTAACATGTGTGATCGTGCTACTTAATACTTTTTTTCATGTGATAGTGCTATTTAATGTAGATCAGGATTCCTAAATATAGGCCGATGAAATCGTCAGATGTGTACCTATACGTGTAACTAGAAGAAAGCTGTATGACAGAGGGCCACCATGGATGCCTACATTATGTACACCATACATGGTAATGGGTACACACAGAAATGGATTGGAGGAGTGACTAATTTGATGGATAAAGGGTTAACATCTCTGGATCAAATTATCATATTTATATAACTAGAGTGATGTCACGCATGCAGCCCGACTTTCCCAGGAATGGCAATGCTTAGACGCAAAATAGTCAGAGCCATTTTTTGTTAACAGTTTACCTAACGAATCTGCCATATCTGCACACGTGATATACAAAATTTGCTATTCAAATTTTATTTTTTCATTTCTCTACTTCAAAACATACCTCATGACCTATTAATGGAACAAACTTGATGAGCTTGTTCCAATAAGGACTAATAAGCCATGGTTAGAAGTAAATGAAAGTGTCAATGACTCTGTAGCTCAACTTGTGTGTTGTGTTTGATGAAAAGGATAATGTTCAATGTTTATGAAAGGATTATGAAATAAGACAAGAATTGTGATAATTGGGAATAGGTTCATTTCTGTTCCCTGTATGCTATGTTTATGATAAAAATAATATGAGGTGTACACTGTACTAAAGATCTGAGGGGTGGGTTAATATGACCTCACAGTTAATATATGTGGCCCTCACAGTTAACATATATCAACAAAAGTTACCAAGTTACAGTGAAATTATTCCAAAATGAGTCATCCTATCAAGTTACATTAAAATCCCTTCATAAATATGGCCTGTAGACTGTGCTAAAGGTTTTCGTGCTAAAGGTTTTCAGGCTTCAGGCCCCTGTAGCCGTCAGTTTCCCAATTGCGTCCAAAGGGGACGTTCTCATCTAGACATTATATGAAGTTAACCTACCAAGTTACAATGAAATCCCTTAATTAATATGACCTGTACACTGTGCTAAAGGTTTTTGGGCTTTGGGCTCTGGCAGCCATCATGGTTGAATGATCGCAACCAAAAGGGGACATTCTCATCTGGGCATCATCTGGAGTGATCCTCCAAAGTTACAATGAAATCCCTTCATAAATATGACCTGTAGACTGTGCTCAAGGTTTTTGGGCTGCGGGCCCCGAAGCCGTCACAGTTGACCAATCACGACCAAAAGGGGATGTCATCATCTAGGCATTATATGGAGTCAAACTTACAGCATTATATGGAGTCAAACTTACAGGTTACAATGAAGTCCTTCCATAAATATGACCAATAGACTATACTAAAGGGTTTTGGGGTTTGGGGTTCGGGCAGCCATCAAGCCTGAATGATCGTGACCAAAAGGGGACGTTCTCATCTAGACATTATTTAGAGTCATCCTACCAAGGTACAATGAAATCCCTTCATAAATATCACCTGTAGACTGTGCTAAAGATTTTCGGGCTTTGGGCCCCTGTAGCCAACACAGTTGCCTAATGATGTCCAAAAGGGGCTGTTCTCATCTAGACATTATATGAAGTCAACCTGCCAAGTTACAATGAAATTCCTTCATAAATATGATCTGAAGACTGTGCTAAAGGTTTTCGGGCTTTAGGCTTGGGCAGCCATCATAGTTGAATGATCGCAACCAAAAGGGAACATTCTCATCTGGACATCATCTGGAGTGATCCTATGAAGTTACAATGAAATCCCTTCATAAATATGACCTGTAGACTGTGCTCAAGATTTTCGGGCTTCAGGCACCTGTAGCCATCACAGTTGACCAACCACGACCAAAAGGGGATGTCATCATCTAGGCATTATATGGAGTCAACCTAACAAGTTACAATGAAATCCTTCCAAAAATACGACCTACAGACATGCTAAAGGTTTTTGGGCTCGGGCAGCCACCAAGGCTGAATGATCGTGACCAAAAGGGGACGTTCTCATCTGGACACTATTTGGAGTCATCCTAACAAGCTACAATAAAATCCCTTCATAATTATGACCTGTAGACTGTTCTAAAGGTTTTCGGGCTTTGGGCCCCTGAAGCCGTCACAGTTGCCCAATCGTGTCCAAAAGGGGATGTCATCATCTAGGCATTATATGGAGTCAACCTAATACGTTACAATGAAATCCTTCCATAAATATGACCTTTTACCTATGCTAAAGGTTTTTGGGCTCGGGCACCCATAAAGGCTGAATGATCGCGATCAAAAGGGGACGTTCTCATCTAGACATTATTTGGAGTCATCCTACCAAGTTACAATGAAATCCCCTCATAAATATGACCTGTTTGTTTGTTGGTTTGTTGGTGGTGGTTAACGTCACATATTTATGCACTATGGCTAATCGTGACACAACATGGAGATGAAGTCAAGTTTAGTCAATCGTTGATCAACATGTTGCCCATTTTAGAGGACTTTCACCCCAAGCATTGGTGACTGGGTCCTATTTTACTAGTAAAGCGGAACTGGTTTACCACAGTAAACAAGTGCTGCTTACTTCCCGGGGTTCCCACGGGGAAAATATGACCTGTAGACTGTGCTAAAGGTTTTCGGGCTTCGGGCACCTTTAGCCGTCACAGTTGCCCAATCATGTCCAAAAGGGGACGTTCTCATCAAGACATTATATGAAGTTAACCTACCAAGTTATAATGAAATCCCTTCATAAATATGACCTGTAGACTGTGCTGAAGGTTTTCGGGCTTCGGGCTCGGGCAGCCATCATGGGTGAATGATCGCAACCATAGGGGAAATCTCATCTGAGCATCATCTGGAGTGATCCTAGGAAGTTATAATGAAATCCCTTCATAAATATGACCTGTAGACTGTGCTCAAGGTTTTCGGGCTTCGGGCACTTGTAGCCATCACAACTGACCAATCACGACCGAAAGGGGATGTCATCATCTAGGCATTATATGGAGTCAACCTAACAGGTTACAATGAAATCCTTCCATAAATATGACCTTTTGCCTATGCTAAAGGTTTTTGGGCTCGGGCACCCATCAAGGCTGCATGATCGCGATCAAAATGGGACATTCTCATCTAGACATTATTTGGAGTCATCCTGCCAAGTTACAATGAAATCCCTTCATAAATATGACCTCTAGACTGTGCTAAAGGTTTTCGGGCTTCGGGCTCCTGTAGCCGTCACAGTTGCCCAATCACGTCCAAAAAGGGACTTTCTCATCTAGAGTTGTGGAACCTATATTCAAACCTGGCCTGTATTACTAGCTGGAAAATACACATAATAACTTTGGTTGAAATCAAATAATCCAAACTGGAGTTATCAGTCGGCAACCAATTGTTTTCAGACATATGGATGGACCACCAGACGCACCGACGAAAGTCATGACTATAGCCCTGACTATAAACAGCCAGGCTAAAAATGCATTTTGTACCAAAGAAAAAATATTGCATGAATGGCCCTGGGTGAGGAGGAGGTGGGTGGGGGTGAGGGGTGGGAGAGAGTGGGGGTGTGTCAGGGGGAGTCCATTTTTTTTTCCACGTGGTCAGTCTAAATACTTCAGAATGCATTTTAAGCAGAGAAAAAAAAAATACCTAACTGGCACCATGGGGGTGGGGGGGGGGGTGGGGGTGTGGGGGGTGGGGTGGTGTTTGTCTGGGTTTTTGTGGTTACCACAAACTTCAACCAAAACTGTAAAAAAGCATTTTTGAAGAAAGGAGAAAAAGGTGCCTAATTGCCCCACCCCCAGGGGGTGGGAGGGTGGGGTGGAGGTGGGGTTTATATGTGGTTAAAAAAAAGGTTTCCCATGTAGTGACTGTAAATAGTTCAAAATGCATATTCGAGGAAAGAAAAAAGAAAAAATGCCTAATTGGGGGGGGGGGGGGGGGGGGGGGGGAGGCGGGAGGGGTGATGATAATTTCTGTCTGGATTTTTAACCACAAACCTCAACCAAAACTGTAAAAAAGCATTTTTGACAAAAGGAAAAAAAGGTTTTGCATGTTGTGACTGTAAATAGTTCAAAATGCATATTGGAGGAAATAAAAAAAAAAAAAAAAAAAAAAAAATGCCCAATTTGGGGAGGGTGGGCGCGGTGGTGTTTGTCTGGGTTTTTAAACAAAACTGTAAACCAGTATTTTTGACAAAAGAAAAAAAAAGTGCCTAATTGGCCCCCGGGGTGGGGGGAGATGGGAGGTATATAAGTTTAAAAAAAAAAAGGTTCCACATGCAGTGACTGTAAATAGTTCAAAATGCATATTGGAGAAAAAAAAAGGGAAAAAAAAGCCTAATGGGGGGGGGGGGGGGGGGGTGGGGGGGGCGAGGTGGTGATTGTCTGGGTTTTTAACCACAAACTTGGAGTCATCCTACCAAGCTACAATGAAATCCCTTTATAATTTTGGCCTGTGAAATATTTTCGGGCTTCGGGCCTCTGTTGCCATCACAGTTGCCCAAAAGGGGACGTTCTCATCTGGACATTATATGAAGTCAACCTATCAAGTTACAATGAAATCCCTCCATAAATATGACCTGTAGACTGTGCTAAATGTTTTCGGGCTTCGGGCCCCTGTTGCCGTCACAGTTGCCCAAAAGGGGATGTTCTCATCTAGACATTATATGAAGTCAGCTTATCAAGTTACAATGAAATCCCTTCATAAATATGACGTGTAGACTGTGCTAAAGGTTTTCGGGGCTTCGGGCTCGGTCAGCCATCATGGTTGAATGATCGCAACCAAAAGGGGACATTCTCATCTGGGCATCATGTGGATTGATCCTACAAAGTTACAATGAAATCCCTTCATAAATATGACCTGTAGACTGTGCTGAAGGTTTTCGGGCACCTGTAGCCTTCACAGTTGCCCAATCACGTCCAAAAGGGGACTTTCTCATGTAGACATTATATGAAGTCAACCTATCAAGTTACAATGAAATCCCTCCATAAATATGACCTGTGGACTGTGCTGAAGGTTTTCGCGTTTTGGGCTCGGGCAGTCGTCACGGTTGATAAATCAAGGCCAAATGGGGAAATTCTCATCTAGACATCATACAGAGTCATCGTATCAATGAAATCCAACCATATTAAACATGACCTGCAGACTGTGCTAAAAGTTTTTGGGTTTCGGGCTTGGGCAGCCATCACAGTTGACAGATCATGCCCAAACGTAGACGTTCTCATCTAGGCATTATACAGAGGCATTCTATGAAGTTGCAATGAAATCCCTTCATAAATACGACTTGTAGACTGTGTTAATGGTTTTCGGTTTTTGGGCTCGGGCAGCCATACCGGTTGACCGATCACGACCAAAAGGGGACGTTCTCATGTACACATGACCTAAAACCTGCATATGAAATTTTGTGATGATCAGACAAGAACTTCTGGGTATAGCCTGTACTTGAAGGTTGAATAAAAAACTTTAACCACAAACTTTAACCAAAACTCCAAATGTCAACTAAACAGGAAAAGAAAAACAAAAAAAAAAACCCACTTGAACCTTCAGTAAAATAACTTTAACCACAAACTTTAACCAAAACTCTAAAAGTTAACAGACGGACGGACGGACAAAAGTCATTACTATAGCACTCACTGCAAACAGTCGGGCTAAAAAACTATACAGCACAGCACATCAGTAACCTGAACACATGTACAATGTAACAAGACAATCGGATTGATATTTTTTAAGTTATCTTATGCCAAAGGGATTGGAGGAATTTTCAATTTGAAGGATAAAGGGTTAATATCTCAGGATTAAATTATCAGATTTACACCAAAAACTCTACAGCTCGGCACATCAGTAACCTGAACACAAATATAAAGTAACTTGACAATCCAAGCAATATTTTGGAGGAATTTTCAATTTGAAGGATAAAGGGTTAATATCTCGGGATCAAAATAACAGATTTACACCAAAAACTATACAGCTCGGAACATCAGTAACCTGAAGATATATATAAAGTAACATGACAATTGGATTGATATTTTTTGAGTTATCTCATGCCAAAGGGATTGGAAGAATTCTCAATTTGAAGGATAAGTATGACGTACAAGCAGGATCATAAATCCAGTGAATTAAGCATGATGCTAAAAAAATAGTAGAGTATGATACTCAATTAGTATATTATGATACTGAATTACTTCAGTATCATACTCAAATAACTGAGTATCATACTTAATTATTTATGCAGCGTTTATGAAATCATACCAAATAATATAGCATCATACCAAATTATTTGAGTATCATACTAAAAAAACAATTATGACCCTCCCGTACGTGAACCTGATTTCAATATCATGCTATTTTATTTATGCTGCATTCATGAAATCGTGCACAATAATATAGTATGATGGAGAGATTAATTGAGTATCATACTAAAATAATTCAGTATTATACACAAATAATATAGTATGATGGTAAATTAATTGATTATCATACTGAAAACCTGTCAATCAACACATTCCGCTAACCAATCAGTGGCGCCGATACATACACGCTAGATTTTCTGGTGCCACAATTGAATAACACGATAAGCAAATGGAACACAGACATAAAAATGAACCTGGAAGGTTTTCTTGAAGGCATGTGCGGTATCATGTCTACAGTAACCCGTACTTTACAGTCCTCGATCAACGAAGCATCCGTTTCAACAGCAAGTATGAGACTGGAAGCTTTAGCAAGAAATGTGAATAGAATGGTTGCAAGGTTCCCGGAATGTTCAGCCCTGTTACCAGTATTAAGAGAGGCTGTGCAGATTGTTCAAGAAATCTAAATTTTATAGTAAATTTCCTTTCTTATTATACCTACCACAATTGTTTACTACAGGCTTGCACTACAGTGGAAGTCCCTAACTCGGATAAAATACTCTCTCTATTTTTGTCTTTCCCAAGCAATTTGGGAAAGAAAAGTGGTGCAAAACCACCAAGAAAAAACTATTGAAACAGAATTTACTGCATCCAGTAAATCAAGTCTGTGTGAAAAGGGTTAAAGTATCAGGAATAAACTCTACAGAAAGAGAATTTATGGAGGCTTATCTTCTGGTGTACAATATTTTTTAACAAATCAGAAATGGGTTTATGTTAACAGTATTTACAGATATTCATACAGGAATCAGAACAATTTTTATAAGAAACCAGAAAAGGCATATATGTGACCAGCATTTAAAGGGTTCGATACACGAATCAGAAATGGACAATTTTGGCTCTGCCCACGAATTTGAGTGATGAAATACATTCATAAACTTTAGAAATACATCAAGGTGTAAATGCATTTCCCAGTCTTTCTGAATAATATGCACTTGATGACCTCATTCAGGTGGACCATATATTGAATCTCCAGCAATGTTTAACTCAGTCGGTGTAGTCCCATGTCCACATCTACATTGAAGAATGAGCGCAACCCACTTTGAAATAATAGCTCCACCAACTTCAGATCTGTCATCTGACATTCAGATCGAACGGGTGAAAAAAACAGATGAGTGCAAACTGGTTATTGTTAACCAGCATGCCAAAATGCATAGAGATAGGACGGTCCGTATTTGAGTTGTCACGCTGACAAAGGGTGCATAGACTCCATGTCGGAGATATTGTCATAAAAACCTTAAAAAACCCCAAGAGCTCATTTGAAAGCCTGCTCTTAAAATAGCATCTAGTGACCTAAACAAGGCATACATAAAACTAGAACTTCTCTAATAAATTAATTTTAAACAGTCATAGCACTAATACAGTTAACAGAACATTCAACTATGTCAGTATTGCATCTTTTACTGGCATCCTGACAGTATTGTGATAGGTTTAAATAACAAATCTCCAGTGTAGTTTTACAATTACATGTACTCTGGAATTCTTCATGATCAAGTTGTTTGTTTTTATATTAACTTGGTTTGGGAATTAATTCTGTACAATGAGATTAAATAAATAGATCATGTTATTGTATGTGACAGTCACAGCTTTCTCCCCACTGCTTTTTGTGAAATTCTTTCATGGAGAAAATATTCATACAGGAATCAGAACAATTTTTCTAAGAAACCCGAAAAGGCATATATGTGCACACCATGCATAGGGTTCGGTCAAGGAATCAGTAATGGACATTACTGCCACTACCATTTATTTGAATGATGAGATACATGTATAATCTTCAGAACTGCATTAATTGGTATAAAATGAAATTCCTAATAGGAAGAAAAAGTATGCATTTAATGACCTCTCTTGACCGCATAGAGGTGGACCACATTTTGAACCTCCAGCAAGTTTCAACTCATTTGGTGTAGGTACCATTACTATTGGTCATACTAAACCTGAAGTATGAGCACAAACTACTTTATAAATATTGGCTCCACCAACTCCGGATCTGCCATATTTGTAGATGATGGCAAATGTTCATATTAGCAAGGCAATGATGAAGTGCATGCATGGTACCTCTGGAAAATATATTGCAAGTAAAAAGGTTCAGTAATGTTGGAATGTAGACGTTGAAAGGCCTTGAAGACCCCCAAGAGCCTGTCTGAAGACTTATTGGCATTGTCAAAATACCGAGGTCCCATCTATATCCATGTGTGTTTAGAACAACACTGTGAGAATGGAAATGGTTTTCATTATTCTCAATGATTTTTTCGAAGAGAGGTGCACCATCGAAGTGCAGTACGCTTTAGTACACAGCGCCACCGTGCCCCCATATTAAGATTTTCAGAGGACTAAAATATTCGCTTTAAATATTCCATTTTAATCCTTTAACCCTTTACCCAGATGGTAGAGGTGCAGGCTGCAAGCCGAGAGGTCCTCGGTTCGAATCCCACCTGCAGCAACCGCGTTGTGTCCTTGGGCAAGACACTTCACCCCCATTGCCCACGTGGGGGCACGGTGACGATGTGTACTAAGGCGTACTGTACGTCGATGGTGCACCTGTCTTCAACCAATGCTAACCCTGCTTGTGTGGAGTTGGTATGTTGGGGAGCTGACAGTTGCTCGCCGTTGCTCGGTGGTTCTCTCCGGGTACTCCGGCTTCCTCCACCCGTAAAACTGTCACGGTCATGGTTAGCCATTGTGCAGAAATATGTGACCTTCAAACACCAATAAAAATATAAAAAAAACCCTTTACTCAACGAATCGGCCGCATCTGCCCGCGTAATATGCAAATTGAGAAGTTGAAAAAATATTAGTTCCAACGAGGGGTCCCATGATACGGTTTTGTTGAAATTGTTTGGAAAATTTGAAAAAAATGATATTTGAAATAATAAATTTTGCTATCGTCTCCGTTTGGGTAAAGGGTTAAATGGGGGCGCAGTGGCTGAGTTGGCAGAGGTGCAGGCTGCAAGTCGAGCGGTCCTCACTCTGTCCTTGGGCAAGACACTTCACCCCATTGCCCACGTGGGTGCATGGTGGCGATGTGTACTAAAGCGTACTGCACATCGATGGTGCACCTGTATTCAACCAATGCTAACCCTGCTTGTGTGGAGTTAGTATGTGGGGAATCTGATAGTTGCTCGCTGTTGCCCGGAGGTTCTCCCCAGGTACTCTGGCTTTCTCCGCCCGTAAAACTGTTCTGGTCATGGTAAACCACTGTGCAGAAATATGTGACATTAAACACCAATAAATAAATAATCCTTTAAAAAATGAGCTCATTCCAATGAAGGGTCATAAGCTATGTTTTTCAAGCAAAAATGAAAAAGTAATTAAAACTGAATAGACATTTCTGTGTATAAAGCTGACCGGTTTTTGCCGTTATGTTGGCTAAAGGATTAAGAATCCCTTAGTTTGGAAAGCACACTGAAAAGGTGTCCCATTCCACATAGAATTAAATGTTTCAGAAAAGAGAGTGAAAAACATTCTGTAGCCATTTATTTATTTATTTATTGATGTTTAAGGTCACATATTTATGCACAATGGCTAATCATGACCGTGACAGTGTTACGGGTGGAGGAAGCCGGAGTACCCGGAGAGAACCACCGAGCAACGACGAGCAGCTGCCAGCTCCCCAACATCGTAACTCCGCACTGCAGCACAGGCAGGGTTAGATTGGTTGAAGACATGCGTACCATCGACGTGCAGTACGTCTTAGTACACGGCGTCATCGTGCCCCCACATGGGCAATGGGGGTGAAGTGTCTTGCCCAAGGACACAACGCGGTTGCCGCAGGTGGGATTCGAACCGAGGACCTCTCGGCTTGCAGCCTGCACCTCTACCTACTGAGCCACCGCGCCCCTATTCTGTAGCCATGAGTTATATTAAAGATATTTTTTTACTCACATCGAAGTATTAAGAGGGTTAAAATCTGACCATTCAAATATTCCATTTTATTACTTTCTAACTGTGATAGGTGTTTCGAGAAAGCCACACACCACTCCATCCCAAAACCTCTCAATCTTGAGTTATGATTGAGAATAAATAGATTTTAAAAAAAAAATACTTTGAAAAGTGAAGGTTTCTCTCTCTCTTCAATGACTGAGAATGAAGTTTTGTAACATGATACAACATAAATATACAGTGCTGTTCAATGTAACAAAGAATTCTATCTCAGCTTTCTCTCTGGAGATTTCAGTTTTAAATAATGGTTACTGCTTCAGCTAACTCATTTCCCAGTAAATGTTGTAAACATATTTTTAACATCTAGAGCCCAAAGGCCCCACATGCCTCCAAATCATAGATGACCAAGTACCAATGGCAGGCACTCTATCAGTATACCAAAAACATTGAGATAGGATTGATTGTATTTGGGTTATCATGTTGACAAACAGTGCATAGAAGACATTCTATGAATGTTATTAATTTATTGGGGTTTAAAAACACTTCAACAGCTAGGCCCGCCTCGTGTCGTACAGTTTTTACGGATGGAGGAAACCAGAGAACACAGAGAACCACCAAACAACAACAACAAGCAACTGTCTGGATCCCCAACATGCTAACTCCACACAAGCAGGGTTAGTGCAAGTGTATCATCGGCATGCAGTATGTCTTAGTACACAACATCACTATGCCATTATGTGGGCAATGGGGGTGAAGTGTTTTTGCCCAAAGACACAAGACAGTTGCCGCAGATAGGATTCGAACTGAGAACCTCTCGGCTTGCAGCCTGCACCTCTAACTGCTTAGCCACCGTGCCCCTCTATGAATGTAATGGGAATACTTTAGAGGCTTATTTTGGGGATAAAATAGTTTTAAAGAAATAAAAAAATAGGTTTTCAATGACAGTATTTATAGATATTCATTCAAAAATCAGTTAATTTTTTCCAAGAAACCAGATAAGGTATATATCTTCACAGTATTCAAAGGGACCAATCAAGGGAATATATTTATATATTTATTTATTGATGTTTAAGGTCACATATTTATGCACAATGGCTAATCATGACAGTGACAGTTTTACGGGTGGAGGAAGCCGGAGTACCCGGAGAGAACCACCGAGCAACGACGAGCAGCTGCCAGCTCCCCAACATCGTAACTCCGCACTGCAGCACATGCAGGGTTAGATTGGTTGAAGACATGCGTACCATCGACGTGCAGTACGCCTTAGTACACGGCGTGATCGTGCCCCCGCGCGGGCAATGGAAATGAAGTGTCTTGCCCAAGGACACAACGCGGTTGCCGCAGGTGGGATTCGAACCGAGGACCTCTCGGCTTGCAGCCTGCACCTCTACCTACTGAGCCACCGCGCTCCCTAATCAAGGGAATGCACAAGGAGGTTCAAAAATTTGATTTCCAGCAATTCTGGTAATAGCCCTCGCGACTCCTGTTCGACCTTGGTCCAAATTTTGAATCACCATCGAGTGTCGACTCGTTTGGTATTGGTCCCAGGTCCATACATCATATCATGCTTGAAATATGAGCATGACCCACTTTCAAAATTTTGGCCACACCAACTTTTTACGTAAAAATGGATGTATGGACTTCAGGAATGCTTTAGAGAGTCAAAAAATGTGATTTCCAGCAATTCTGAAAAAATGCACTCAATGACCACAAGTGACCTCCGTAACCTTGACACATATGAACCTCCATCAAGTGTCAACTTATTTAGTGTTGGCTCCAGGTCCATGCATCACACCATGCTTGAGATATGAGCGTGACCCACTTTCAAAAATTTTGGCCACGCCCACTTTTTTCATGAAAAAATGCACATCTGAATTTTTGGGTTAGCATTTGGAGGTCAAAAAATGTGATTTCCAGCAATTATGAAAAATGCACTCATTGACCCCTGAGTGACCTCGGTGACCTTGACCCATATTTTGAATCTCCCTCAAGTGTCGACTCATTTTGTGTTGGTCCCAGGTCCATACGTCATACCATGCTTGAGATATGAGCGTGACCCACTTTCAAAAATTTTGGCCACGCCCACTTTTTTTACTTCAAAATATTTATTTATTTATTTATTGGTGTTTGAGGTCACATAATTATGCACAATGGCTAATCGTGACCGTGACAGTTTTACGGGTGGAGGAAGCCGGAGTACCCGGAGAGAACCACCGAGCAACGACGAGCAGCTGTCAGCTCTCCAACATCGTAACTCTGCACCGCAGCACAGGCAGGGTTAGATTGGTTGAAGACATGCGCACAATCGACGTGCAGTACGCCTCAGTACACAGCGTCATCGTGCCCCCATGTAGGCAATCGGGGTGAAGTGTCTTGCCCAAGGACACAACGCGGTTGCCGCAGGTGGGATTCGAACCGAGGATTTTACTTCAAAATACATGTGTGTACGTCAGGAATGCTTTAGAGGGTCAAAAAATGTGATTTCTAGCAATTATGAAAAATGCACTTAATGACCCCAAGTGACCTTGACCCATATTTTGAATCTCCATCGAGTGTCGACTCATTTGGTGTTGGTCCCAGGTCCATACGTCATACCATGCTTGAGATATGAGCGTGACCCACTTTCAAAAATTTTGGCCACGCCCACTTTTTTTACGTCAAAATGCATGTGTGTATGTCAGGAATGCTTTAGGGGGTCAAAAAATGTGATTTCTAGCAATTATGAAAAATGCACTTAATGACCCCTAGATGACCTCCGTGACCTTGACCCATATTTTGAACCTGCGTCGAATGTCGACTCATTTGGTGTTGGTCCCAGGTCTGTAGGTCATACTACCCATGAGATATGGGCGTGACCCACTTTCAAAACACCCCTACAGACACCCCTGATACCCCAGGAATCTGAAAAACATCGGTGGCCGAGAACTTATGGCTGTCTATCAGCATGCCAAAAATCAACGAGATAGGGCAATTCGTTTTCCAGTTATCTTGCGGACAAAAAAGTGATGAGAAGACAGAAGACAGAAGAAGAAGAAGAAGAAAAAAAAAGAAAAAGAAGAAAAAAAAAGAAAAAAAAACAAGAGGCCCCACGGGGCCTGAAGCACTCATCTTGTACAGAACACAATTTGAACAGAGTCCAAGAATGAGTCTACATTAAGCAAGCCATCTCCATAGGCTACACTGTCAATCCTTGAGTCCCTCAGGAGTGACAAAAATAATCTGGGCATCATGCCATTTCTTCAGTTGATCATAAGTAAAATGTAGAGCTCCCCTATGAAGCCCCTTGATACAACCTATGTGGATTAATCTTAGTACCTCTAGAGGGTACTGAATACAAAATTTTTAATTCTTCAGCAAAATGGCCAATTCCGGCTCCCATAGAGAGCCCAAATATTAACCCAGGCTCTTGATTTGAACACAGTTAAATCTGACTTCCCTAGAGATGTTGTGTATCGAATATGAAAGCATTCTGACTGTTGGATCTGAAGATGAGAAATTGTAAAGAAATTTCTTCGAATTGCACTAAGTTCAAATTTGGGCTACCATAGCGAGCCCAAATATTGACCTATGGATCCTATTTGAACAAACTTGAATCTGACCCCCCTAGAGATGTTGTATACCAAATGTGAAAGCATTCTGACAAGTGAATCTGAAGAAGATTTTTGAAGCAATTCCCTCATATTGTACTAAGTTAAATTTCATGTTCCCATATGGAGCCCAAATATTAACCTAGGCACTCGAATTGAACAACCTGGAATCTGACCCCCCTAGAGATGTTGTATACCAAATATAAAAGCATTCCGACTGGTGGATCTGAAGAAGAAGATTTTTAAAGAAATTTTCTCATATTGCACTAAGTAAAAATTTGGGCTACCATAGTGAGCCCAAATATATACCTAGGAATTTGAACAAACTTGAATCTGACCCCCATAGAGATGTTGCATACCAAATATCAAAGCATTCTGACTGATGGATCTGAAGAAGATTTTTTTAAATTACCCTCCATATTGAACAAAGATAAAATATTAACCTAGGGACTTGGTTTGAACAATCTAGAATCTGACCCTCATAACAATGATGTATACCAAATATTAAAAGATTCTGACTGGTGGTTCTGAAGAAGAAGATTTTTAAAGAATATTCCCCATATTACCTTATGTTAAAACTTCGGGCTCCTGTAGAGAGCCCAAATATGAACCAATGAGCTTTATTTCTACAAACTTTTATCTTACCACCCCCCCCCCCCCCCCCCCCCCCCCCCCCCCCCCTATGAATGCTGTATACCAAATATCAAAAGATTCTGATGATTGGTTCTGGAGAAAAGATTTTTTAAAATTTTTGCAAATATGCTGACTCAGCATTTTTTCGATGCCCATTACAGAACACCCTAACATAACCGATGGCAATTTTTTTTTACCATTCAATTCTACTGGTCATAAGGATACTTCATACCAAATAAAAGCTCTCTGTTCCGTGGGGTTTGGGAAATATGGGCGTTTGAAAATATTTCTATTTTTAGCTCCCAGGGTTCCCATGGGGATGCGGGATTTTTTTTTTTGCATGGGTCAAGTACTTATGACCCAATACTACCACAAACCAAATTTGGTTCATACCGGACCATCGGTTCAGAAAATAGAAATTTTGGGCGGGGCCAAAAATCTTACCCCTCCTATTACAAAGCCAAATATTACTTTACGAACTTCGTTTGAACAAACTTGATTCTACACCTCATATGGAAGCTCCATAGCAAATATCAAGTCATTGTACACACTGGTTCTTGAGAAGAAGATTTTTAAAATATTTTGGAGCATTTTCCCCCACTCCCTCCCTATGGGGCTGGGCATGCTGAGTTGAACAAAAATGAAATGCCCCTTTGGGACCATCACTCACACAAACTTTCACTTGAATTGGCCCAGTGGCTTTGGAGGAGAAGACCAAAACATGGTGTTGACGGACGACGGACGCCGGACGACAGACGCTAGGACGACGGACGGGAAGCGATTAGATTAGCTCAGCTTAACTTTGTCAAGATGAGCTAAAAAAAGAAAAAGAAACCGAGCAAAAACAAATAGTCTGTGTGTTTCACACAGACTAATAAGGCAAATCTGGGTCGAGTGCAACCGGCGCAGACCCAGTACGGGATGCTCTCTCCCAAGTACAACTCCACGATTTCCGTTGCCAGTGCGCATATACCGTCTCTAAAGACTCATTCTTTTTGAATCCGTCAACGTTAGAGTTATGTGATCAGCGGGGAGGAAAGATTCTTTACCCGTAAAGAAGACGGGAGGGCCTCCATGTAAACAATTGTGGTAGGTATAATAAGAAAGGAAATTTACTATAAAATTCAGATTTCTTATCAACCTACTCACAATTGTTTACTACAGGCTGAATAGACAATAGGCTGGAGGGAATCGCATAACCAACCCACACATAACCCCAGTGCACTGGAACCGTGAAGCAGAAGGAAGAGGTCCCGAGGCTTATCAACCATAAGGTCACAATCATTGGTAAAGAACAATGAAAGGAGACATATAGGACCTGTGTGACACAGACAGAATAAGGGCAGTAACAGCACAAGGCTGAAACTGACCTTCAAGAAGCCTAATGGCTATGGCAGACAACAGCCTGAGCAGAAGAAAGAGGACCCAGGGCAAAAAGATCCTCCGACTGCTCCTGTAACTGGCGCAGATAAAAGGTGGAGAAAGTAGAAGCATTTCTCCAGTCGGCTGCCTGCATAACATCCGACAACTAGACGGAGTTAGAATAAGCCCAAGAGGTGGATAGTGCCCGCACCTCGTGGGCAGAAAAATACGATTGGTAATACAATCGCCAGCTGCTAAACGACCATAAGCCGTACGAATAGCAAGACAAATCCATCGAGAAATGGATTGAGGAGAGATCTTCTGTCGACCCGGAATAAGAGACAGAAAAAAACATTTCCTGCCTTTCCGTATGGAACGTGTCCGATCGAGATAAATGCGAATAGCACGGACCGGACAGAGCAAAGGGCGATTACCCTCAACAGAAGGAAGAGCCCTGATACAGATAGAAGGAGGAGTAGTATCTGGTAACTGATTCTTGGCCAAAAAAGAGCAATCAGTGGTAAAAGTAACACTGTTGGGAGAGCTCCTAAAAAAGGCCGGGTCAACCGAGAGGGCGTGAAGTTCACTAACCCGTCAAGCCGAAGCAAATGCCATCAGAAAAGCCGTCTTATATGTGAGAAAATGCATATCCACCTGGGATAAAGGTTTGAACGGTGCCCCCCCCCCCCCCCCCCCCCCAAGCAAAGCAGCACCCACGAAAGATTCCATCGTGGAGTAAGCTGCAAAGTCCGAGGCCTTTTCAAAGAAAAGTGCCGAACAAGCTTGGAGAGGTAAGAATTAGTGCCGATACGACGCTTCCCCACTTAAGAATAAGTCTCTGAAAGCATGGACCTGTAACCCTTGATGGTAACCGGCTGGAGACCCCGAGAATCAAACAGATATACCAGAAACTCCGCAATCTGTGAAATCGAAGGATTTGCATAATCAACAGAGTGATCAGCACACCATCGACAGAAGACCTTCCATTTAGCTGCATAAGCTAAACCAGTGGAGTGCCTCCTTGAAGAAATGCACTCCACTGCTTGTCTCGAAAAACCTCTACGGAGGAGACAGGACCTGACAAAGATATGCATGAAGGCACAATGTCGGGTTGACGTGAAACCTCCTCGGGCGACCTTGACAAAGAAGGTCGCGACGTAGCTGGAGACGTGCTGGAACCGCCGCCATCAGCGAGCGGAGCTGATTGATGCACACCCGCTGAGGCGACAGGGGAGCGATCAGAATGATTCAACAACTGCAGGTTCGAATTTTGGCTAGAACCTGAGGAAGAATCGGAACCGGCGGGAAGGCGTAGCTGACTAGACCGTTCCAATCGAGTGACAGAGCGTCCACGGCAAAAGCCAGAGGATCTGGACACGGGGACACGAAAGTGTCCACCTGATGGTTCCAACGAGTCGCAAAGAGGTCGATGTGGGGACGTCCCCAGAGATCGCAAAGCGACTGGAACACTGCCCTGAGGAGCATCCACTCGGTGGAAATAACCCTGCCCTGTCGGGACAGGGAGTCGGCTAGGACGTTCAGATGACCGGGAATGTGACGAACAACCACTCCGGTGTGAACATCCTGAGCGAGTAGTAGAAGATCCCGAGCTAACTCGTACATCGGAACCGAGTGCGTGCCACCCTGGTTCCGAATGTAAACAACCACTGTCGAATTGTCGGATAAAGGACCTGGCGATTCGACAGGTGAGGGATCCACTGCCTGAAACTCAGAAGAGCAAGAAGCTCCTTCTGGTTGATGTGCAGAGCTGCTTGATCCTGGTCCCACATCCCGTGTAGGGAAAGACAGAGGATCCAACGTCGCACCCCATCCGAGATCGCTGGCATCTGTCGTCGGAACGCGATCGGACGTGGGTAAGTCCAATGGAACACCCTGCGTAATCCACTGAACATCTGTCCAGGGAAGGTGAGGATACAGAGATTCCGGAAACGGAAGCACCTGATCCAGAGAATCTACATTCGGCCTCGAACGACTGAGCAGAAAGTGTTGGAGAGGTCTGACAGGCAGCCGACCTAGAGGAATGAGATCCGTCACCGAACCGCAGAGACCGATCGGCCGAAGAAAACTCCGAGCGGACGCGGACATGGACTGGGACAGAGTCAGAGCAAAAGCTGAGAGAATCACAGCCTTGGCCTGGGGAACCGCTACGAAATTGAATTGGGTTTGGAAAGATCCCCCAGATGACAAAACGACTGAGAAGGGACCAGGTCCGACTTCTCCTCGTTGACTCTGAACCCTATCGACGTGAGCAAGCTCAACAGAGTGGCGACATCCGACTCCAGTAAGGCAGCATTGGAATGCCTCTGGTGGATATCGTCCAGATATGCCTAAGTAGTCACCCTGGACTGTGTGCGATGGAACGCTATCACATGCGACATCAGTCTGGTGAAGGCCCAAGGAGCCAGGCTGAGGCCGAAAGGCATGGCCTTGAACTGGTAAACTCGCCCCAGAAAATCGAACCTGAGATACTCCCGTGACGCCCGATGCATCGGAACGTGGAAGTAAGCGTCTCGCAGGTAGATGCTGGCAGCGAAATCTCCCTGGTGAATTGATTGGCAGACCGACCTGAAAGTCTCCATGCTGAACTTGGGAGCAATGATAGACTGGTTCAGGATACTCAGATCGATAACCGGTCGGAGTCAGCCGTCCTTCTTCGGCACCAAGAACAGGCGGGAATAGAAACCCACTGACTGAATGTTCTTGATGACCTCTATCGCCCCCCTTTGCCAGGAGATTGCCAATCTCCGTGGACAAAAGTTCCCGACGTAAAACGTCTGAAGGAACTGTGGTTGGAAGAGGCACCCTTGACAGAGTGGGGTGCCGTAGGAAGGATATTCGCAGCCCGGACCGAACAACATCTAACACCCATGGATCGGATGTGATGGTGGCCCAATGGTTTGCGGAACTCTGCTATCCTTCCTCCAACCTGGGACGAGTCGAGGTGAGGACCTTCATTTCGAGCCCCGACGAGGCCTGCAAGAGGAGAAACCACCTCCTCTACTAAATGAAGAATCCTGAGACTTCCCTCGATTCTGCCGACCTTTACCCTTACCCCTTGAGTAAGAAGTAGAGGCGGCGGGAGAAGGACCAGCCTTTTGCTTCACAGAGGAAGCAGAAGGGTACTTGTTAGGCTTGGAATGGCCCTTGCCTCCCCTAGAAGGCTGATCAAGCTGACGAAACAGCAGCTGATCTTTGGAATGACGTAGGACGTCATCCCGGACCGTCGACACGGAACCATGGAAAAGTTGCGGACGTGCCAAAGAAGCAGATCGAAGAGCAGCACGCTGCTCCTCGGGAAGGGATCGTCCTGTGTCCAGCACAGAGTCCCTTCGAACTAATTCCAGATTAGCCGTGTTACAGGCATGCGTGTGAGTAAGATGCATAAGCGCCTTGGACAGCACACGCAAAGGAGCCTGTACCTCCGTCAAACTTATCTGGAGGCAGATAAGCAGCCAAAGCTGAGACGACGTGGTCTGAGAGAGAAAGCATGCCAAGCATCTCTCTAGATAAGCCCAACACGGACTCCAGGGTCGTCATTGGAATGACGGCAGACTTGGGCTTGGAAAGCCTGAGGGAAGTGGAGTCCTGATCCAGAACCGTCAAAGTCTGGCAGACTGACGGATTGGCGGAATCGTAGGAACTATAACGCACAGGAGGCAAAAAGGTGTCAACCCTGGTGAAAAACGAAGTCTTCAGAGCCTTGGAATTCAGCTTGGAGTCCAATGCTGAAAAAGCTTCAACCACCTGTACCGACTGGCACAGTCGAAGGCGCCCAGAAGCAGGTTGCTCCATAGGCTGTAGGCGCGCGACCGATGATCGTGGCCAGGCTGACACTGTCGGCTGGTTAGTAGGTTTGAGATCAGGCAGAAACCCAAACACAAAGTCAAGAGCTGCCCCCAAGTCCGAAGACTGCTGGCCCTCGACATCAAGCATGTCGGACTCCTCCCCAGAGTCGGAAGACACATAGCCCATCGTGGGCAAACCAGCAGACGCCTCCCATGGGACACCAGGGGAATCAGAAACTGGCCTGTTTCCAATCCCGGGAGGCAGCGCCATAGGAGGCGCCTGGAAACCACTCGTTGCCTCGCTGGAAGCAACAGGAAGGCTCTTTGATAGAACCTGAGTGAGTAAGGAGAGGGCCTCCCTAAGCTCACTGCCCGTACTGGCCGGTTCGACAGGGGAGCGAACCGGCAAAGTGGCTTCACCTCTGACCCTCTTAACCAGCGAAGGGTCACGATCCTCCAAAACACCTGACACAGGACAACGGGCGGCAGCCGAAACATCTGAAGGCAGACGTGTATAGGGGTATGAGGCACCCCGAGGATCAATATGGCGAGAACTCATGAGAGTCACCGCGGACCTCTGCGGGGCAGAAGGTCCAGGCTGCACAAAAGGCGTTGGTCCCCCAAAACTGGTCGTGTGGCCAGAATGAGTGGACGGAAACGCACGGAGTTCATAATGTCTCCATTAAGAACATCCGAATCCAAGACACAACTGTGGTGCTCGACGGCGTAGAGACCACAGAGATGGGTTCGGCCGGCAGCCCCTTCCAACTTCGCCGAGTTAAGTCAGGGAAGGCTGAGGCCGATATCCCACGCCTACAGTACCAGACATTCCTGCAGTCCCCTGCAGCGAAAAGCCGAGGCCGGCTGAAACTGACGACGAAGCAGACGGACCAGCAGTAGTAGTAGATACGTCGGGAGTCGTTGAGACTGGTGGAATAGTGGAGAGAGCACACCTGCTCGGCTCCCAAGGAGGAGTCACAACCCTAGCGACAGCCTCAGATGTCGACTGGAGGGGGACCGTAGTCCCGGAACCAGGCACCTCTTCACCAGAACACTCAACGGCTCCTACAGTATCCACTACAGGAAAAGACTGCACATCCCCCACGGAGGAGGAATAACTTTCACCAGACTCTCCTTTCCCGCGGGAGCGGGAGGCATGGCCACGAGAACGAACGACACGGTTAACTGACGCCCAGAAAGTGGATGACCATGATCCACAGACACCACATGGCCGCTCGGCCGAACACCCATTACAGGCGGAACAAGAAGAATGTAAATCGTCCACATGCTTTGGCAGCAGACATTGCCCACAAGGAATTGTCCTGGGCATGATAGAGGTGAGAGGAGCAAAGAAGGTGAAATCAGAAAACAGAAGAACACCCCCAAAGAAGAGAGAAAGGTGACAGAAACAAAGACCCCAGACGGTCGACCGGGAACCACACAACAGGATGACTACTCTCAAAAGAAAGAAGGACGCCAACGCCCTATAGCTCACCAACATTCCTCTTTGATAGTAACTTTGGAAAACACAAGAACTGTATCAAACAGTCTCATAACATGTGATAAAGCTTACCAAAACACAACCTCTTAAAAGTAAAACACAGAAACTGACATAAACATGAAATTCCGAGCTAAACAGAAAACTAAACGCAACTAAAAATTTCAAGAAAAATGTTTAAAATGCAGGGTATGAGGGTATGAGGGGTTAATCATGGAACAATGATACTGAGGAACATGTATGATGAATATAAGTGCCATGGGAAGAGAAGAAGCACAGCAGCTGACCTAAACACAAGTTAAACATGAAATTCCGAGCTAAACAGAAAACTAAACGCAACTAAAAATTTCAAGAAAAATGTTTAAAATGCAGGGTATGAGGGGTTAAATCATGGTATAATGATAATAATCATCATATAGCAGCATTATAAAGGCCATGATATGGAAATAGGGCGAGTAAGTGACCTAAACAGAAGCTTTAACATTATTGGACACGTACGCCGACGCCGACCGATCGAGCCATGCCATAAGCTCACACAACTAAAGTTGGTGAGCTAGAAAACTGTAGGAGTGGTACCCCGCTGACACCTAACTCTAAAACAGAATTAGAAAATTTAGCAAATAAAGCATTAACAATAATTGTGAAAAATAATAAGTCCGAACCGCATGGCACACGAAATTCGCGCGCGACTCGAGAGAGAACAATTAAATATACATTATGGATATATAATATTGAAGAGAATATAAAGAAAACTGTTCCTGAGAATACAAAGGATACACTGATGCACTATGAATCAGGAATTATCAAACAACGAGCTGGATAAACACTGATAAGCGTGCAGAAACATCTCGACACGAAGCGGATGATAAAAAGAATGAGTCTCTAGAGACGGTATATGCGCACTGGCAACGGAAGTCGTGGAGTTGTACTTGGGAGAGAGCGTCCCGTACTGGGTCTGCGCTGGTTGCACTCGACCCAGTTTCGGCTTATTTTTTCTTGGTGCTTTTGCACCACTTTTCTTTCCCAAATTGCTTGGGAAAGACAAAAATAGAGAGTATTTTATCCGAGTTAGGGACTTCCGTTGTAGTGCAAGCCTGTAGTAAACAATTGTGAGTAGGTTGATAAGAAATGAAAAGCTTAGAATAAATCTTCAAAAACACCACGTTTTGGAAAATTGAAACGATCTCGAGCAAAATAAGGCAAGACGCGACACCTTGAAGGGGGTGGTGGGGGAGTGGGTGGTTGATGGTGGTGAAATATGTACATTGTTTGAAACAAGGCAATAGAC
This sequence comes from Pictodentalium vernedei, assembly GCA_031216915.1. NCBI lineage: Eukaryota > Metazoa > Mollusca > Scaphopoda > Dentaliida > Dentaliidae > Pictodentalium > Pictodentalium vernedei. The sequence goes on along the minus strand of JAUFNR010000070.1, from coordinate 71,357 downwards.
TACAAAGAACATGGATGTTACGATGGGGCTGGGGGGGGGGGGGGGGGGGGCTGTCTCACTCCCCGCCACACTAAAGCCAGACACAGGTTTTGAATGGTTAGAAGTTGCCGCGTGACATGCCAAATAGCTGAAACTTCACCCTGCGAAGTAAGTAGCTTTCATGGTAATTAGTGTCAAACACTCATTTTAATTTTCCTTCTTTCAGTAAAAATTTAGCATGCAAAAGTTTCCTGAAAATTTTGTGCGGTTGAAATTTTGCAACATACTTGAAATATCAATCGAAAAATTATATCCCAAAGATTGGGGATGGGTGCGATTAACGCAAATTCATCTCCAATCGGTTGGAAATTTCGTATGGCCAGGGTTGGGGGGTGCTGTTTAAAAGTTTGAAGATGACAATCTTCTCCACCGAAGACCCACCAAACACCCTGTAGCCACACCCAGACGAAGATTCAATGATGGGTTATTTATTTATTTATTTATTTATTGGTGTTTAATGTAAAATATTTCTGCACAATGGCTAATCGTGACCATGACAGTTTTACAGGTGGAAGAGATTGGAGAAGAGAACCACCGGTCAACGACAAGTAACTGTCAGCTCTCAAGCAATCAAACTCCACACAAGCAGGATTGGCATTGATTGTAGACAGATACACCATCGACGTGCAGTACGCCTTAGTACACAACGCCACCGTGCTCCCATGTGGACAGTGGGGGTGAAGTGTTTTGCCCAAGGACAACGCGGCTGCGGCAGGGTGTAGGGGGATTCGAATCAAGGATCCCTTGTCTTGCAGCCTTCCCCCTCTACCTACTGAGCCACCGTGTCCCCCGATACACTTGTTAAATTAACAATGCATTCGACGTGCAGTATGCCTTAGTACACAACGCCATCGTGCTCCCATATGGACAGTGGGGGTGAAGTGTTTTGCCCAAGGACACAACGCGGCTGCGGCAGGGCGTAGGTGGGATTGGAATCAAGGATCCCTCGTCTTGCAGCCTAACCCCTCTACCTACTGAGCCACCGCGTCCCCTGATACACTTGTTAAATTAACAATGCATTTGCTGAAAAACAAAACACCGAGGTGTGCAAACAATTCAACTCAAGAATTCTTTTCGAAATCAAATTAGTAATTTTGAGTGGATTGGTGGTACTCGCAGAGGTGGAAGCCGGACTCTCGTACCATCGCAACTACACGCATAAATGCACACACATGCATATACTTCACTATCTTTGACGTACCCATTAACTTACAGATATCTCCTTACACATACATACACCCCCTATCCACATACGTGTTTAACACCCCCCCCCCCCCAACCCTCCGCCACACATGCACACTTACATTCCAACGTAGATTTTCTTAGTTTACAATGCGAAACTGCCTCGAACCAATGTGGTATGGTAATAGTAATTCGGAGGTTTCGAGTGATGCTTGGTGACGAAAATCCATTCATTTCAGAGATTGGACTGTTTTATATTTTGTGAGTTGTGTATTAAGTAATAATTGTGTCTGGTGTTTGAAGGGTCGATGCTGCTCTGGTGGTAAATTTCTATACAAAACGTGTGCAAACTTGAAATTTATTTATTTATTGGGATAACGTCACCTCTTGTCGGACAGTTTTACGGATGTAGGAAGCCGGAGTTCTTGGAGAGAACAACCAAACAACGGCGAGCAACTGTCAAACTCCCGTTGGTTTCTAAGTCCGCACAAGCAGGGTTAGCATTGGTTGAAGACAAATGCACCATAGACGTGCAGTGGGCCTTAGCAAACAGCGCCGCCGCTTCCCCACGGGATTAACTGCTGTGCCCAAGGTCACCTCTGGCAGGATCGAATCGTGAACCTGTCGGTTTGAAGTTCATTACGGTCACCACTGAACCACTGCGCTCCCGTCCAAACTTTAATGGAGCTGAAATGTCCACTCCATCCAATGTAATATGAATGTATACAGTAAGATTTTATGGTACAGTATACTGTAATATGATCTTGAACCAAAAAATTAGGCTGTAGTTCAAGACAAAGATGGTAACGGTAATGGTGATAGCTCCCCTTGCGAAACCCGGTAAGCGAAGTAGAGCTTGGTATCTGTGGTTAACCAACAAATGGGGTTTAAGTGGACATAAATAGGCGACGGGTAAAGCGATTGGTTAGTCCTGAATTTATACTCCTTGTGGTATTATATCGTCATATATGCTGAAAGTGAGATTAAACACCAATCAATAAATATATAGGGATTGATAGCTGGCCAATTTATTAGTGGTGTCTGGGACGTAGAAACAGTGTTGCCTCGAGGATAACTGGAAACTTTTGAACGTTTTCCCTGAAATAATAGTTTGTCCTCAATAATATGGCCTCTCATGTCGAGGGCGTATTTTTTCGGGCCCACAATTCAAAACTTTAATTTATCCCGCCCCCCCCCCCCCCCCCCCCCACCCTGCTCAGAACTTCGTCAACACGAGGTTCATGGGGCCGCTTTTTTACAACTTAAAACTCATTACGTGTACGCTCCCTGTAAAACACTGCCAATCGACTCCCCACTAACTGCTCTATGAGGTGGGGTATCAAAACCCAACCACGTGACTTCAATAAGACGTACTATCGGTTATAATTAGCACGAAGTGTTTCCCAGTGTTGTGACAAGGTTATGCTTCTGACACAAAATAGGATCTCCATACATCAATTCTCTGCAAAACAGCCGCTGATAATTAGGGGAAAAAGCGAAATGCTCCAAACTACACAAATAAAAATAAAATCGTTAAAATTTATTTCGAAATATCGTACAAAATGACTTTTGAAGGCAGTTTCAATCTCGCATGAATATTTGTGAAGACCTTGTCATTACTTTTTGTCGATGTCGGGGTTTCTTTGATCCCGTAATTTTTGGATACCAATTAGCACATTTTTCCAACCAGTCGGGCAAATACTATTTTTAATATCATAGGGAAATTTAAAAAACGCGTTTCGTGTCGAATATATTGAGTAAAAATCAGTGCGATTTCGTCCTTGAATTTGTAAAATCAGACTATTATTAGCGAAGTTACGCCAAAAATGGAAATAATAAAAAAAATCTCATTTGTAATAGGTTGAAGAACCTTTCGAAAAGAGTCATTCAATTATACACCTTTTTTATTCTGCAATGGTAGACATATTCCGGGCAATGAAAAAGAACTTTTCACAATTTGGCTGCGTTTCCAGGTATTCGCATGAAGGACATCTAACGTCGACTTAACAGGTTGAGAACAACGTAGTTTCGTTATCCACTAAACGGCCCAAATTGCCAGAGTTATTAGACCAGACGTCTGGAAACCTGATCTAAATCACCCCTACCTCAAAACACCTCATCCTTATATGCACCCCCTCGAAATATATAATACACAGATCTGTGTTATTTATTTTGGAAGTGTGTGTGTGTGTGGGCATATACAGGCATATATAAGAGGGGTGTGTGACCTGGGGGCGGGACAGATTAACATTCTGCACCCGTATTTTGGGTATTCGTTTTGTATTTTTGCCCCGCCAAGTTGAGAGAGAACATCGCCTTGTTAAACATGGATGCTTTGCCGCGACACCGGGGCGAGTTCGCAATGGACCGGCAGAACAAAATTTCCTGACAGACTAAAATAATTTCCAGACTGATTTCAGGTGTGGAACCAAATTTGATAAACAAACCGCGCATGCACCTACATATCGGTTCCCGGATGCAAGATGACGCTGTGCTGAAATCGTCTATTATGATTGAATAACACGTGGGAAATCTGAGTCAATTCCTCTCCAACACAGGTTCGTCCAGCATGCGGTTCGACCTATTGTTCAGGTGAACAGAATATTCTTTTACACTGAACCATGCAGGGCCTTTGAAACACTGTGGATGACCAAGACTGTAATTGTGGATATCCTGGAACCCATCAACGGTACACGGAGAGAAGTTCTAAACAGAAATTGGTGGAATTTTCACATATGTATCGTCTCAACCCATGTGAAAGAATCATTTCATTGAACCGAGGGTCCTTTGAACGACAACATATACGGTCCATCTATAGAAATATGTTGTGCTCGGTGTCCCTTTTTCAATGAAACCGAGAGCATATTTTGTGAGTGGAAACCTCACTCCGAGTGTTTTAGCAGAGACCCTTCTTTATGTGGCGAGATTGGACGCGATGTGTCTGAATGTATCTGAGATCAGTTAAAAATTAAAAATTGGCAAAATTTGGGATAGTTTTCAGTTTCCCGTCTGAACTCCGCAAAATTAGAAGAAACATATACATATATTTTATATTTCATTAAAAAACGCTGCGTATAGCTTGAGGTTTGTTGCTTTGAACCACTGAGAAAAGTAGACCCAGGCTGTTGTAATATAACTGAATATACCACAACACTTAACATGATCAGTTATTGAGTTCTCGTGGCAGCAATATAATTTGGTAGCATTAACATTTTCTAATCCGAACTAATCCTTTAATTACCCTTCCAAAGACGTAAAACAAGAGCCGACAGTTGCTACTGATTGTTTCTGAAACAGCCTCTGATCGCAATGAAAACATTGACATTAGATAAAGCATAAATTACTCCTATGAAGTTTATTCTTTTGAGATTTCCAAATTCAGAAACTGATTAAATTGAATTACAATTATGGATATCTATATACTTTTATATTTGCACTGCGACTTGTAAAGCAAATTTTGTTTCTTACATTCTACCTATCATTTAACAATTTTATTAGCACTATGACAAATATTGAAATTATTTTGAATCTATTTCTAGGAAAAGACAGCGCTCGTGTGGTGTTTTCCAACAAATAGTTGCAACACTATGAGAAAAAATTCAATTTCTAACACTCGGGCTGTCACTTAAGTTAACCGTACACATGTATATTAGCGCTACGAAAAAGCCCTGGGCCGATTTAATCCATGGACCGACTTAGGGGAATACCCCAGTTGCTGACTTTATTTTTGGCCGACTTCTCCCATGGGCGACATCCCACCATTATTTATTTATTTATTTATTTATTTATTTATTTATTTATTTATTTATTGGGGTTTAAGGTCACATTTATCTGCACAATGGCTAATCAGGACCATGACAGTTTTACGGGTGGAGGAAGCCGGAGTACCCGGAGAGAACCACCGAGCAACGGCGAGCAACTGTCAGCTCCCCAACATACCAACTCCACACAAGCAGGGTTAGAATTGGTTGAAGACAAGTGCACCATCAACGTGCAGTACGCCTTAGTACACGACGTCACCGTGCCCCCAAATGGACAATGTGAGTGAAGTGTCCTGCCCAAGGACTCAACGCGGTTGCCGCAGGTGAGATTCGAACGACTTCCCACCATTTAACTCTTTGTAGACTTTATACCACAATAACAAAGCTTGAAATTTTTTTTTTTGCGACAATTTATTGGAAAACATCCAGAGGTGTTTTGAAGAGATAGTTACAAAAAATGAGAAAAAAAGACAAAACAATTTCTACAGCACCGTGTCTTGCAGCACACTGAGAGACCATGTGTTCGAGTGTTGTTTTCTTAATACTGGATACCTGTCTTTTCCACCTAAGATCGCCGTATGTACATGTGCCGAGTCGATGTCCAGTAAGAGCAGGCTTCGGCACCCTTATAGTTTAAAGTCCCCCCCCCCCCCCTCCATAAATAACAACACAGCTTATGACCCCTGATTGAAACATACGCTACGCGCACGTTTCAGTCAGAAGTCATAAGATATGCTTTGGAAGCAAAAAATTAAGATAAAAACCTAAAAAAAATGTGAATGACGAATTTCGTGTATTTATTTATTTATTTATTGGCGGTTAAGGTCACATATTTCTGCACAATGGCTAACCATGACCGTCACAGTTTTACGGGTGGAGGAAGCCGGAGTACCCAGAGAGAACCACCGAGCAACAGCGAGCAACTGTCAGCTCCCGAACATACCAACTCCACACAAGCAGGGTTAGCATTGGTTGAAGACAGGTGCACCGTCGACGTGCAGTACGCAACGTCACCGTGCCCCCACGTGGGCAATGGGGGGTGAAGTGTCTTGCCCAAGGACACAACGCGGTTGCCACAGGTGGGATTCGAACCGAGGACCTCTCGGCTTGCAGCCTGCACCTCTACCTACTGAACCACCACGCCCCCTCCAATTTCGTGTATAGCGCTGGCCGTTGTTTACTGTTATACCACGTAAAGTGTTAAATGCAAAAATGAATATTACACAGTAATTAGACTTGAATATTTCTCCATTTGAACTTTATATGGCAAGATTATTTTAATGCGATTTTTTGTTTTTGTTACAAATTACAATTAATTGAATATATTGATATATATGCATTCCCAATAAATGATAACAAAATACAGAATAAATTTCAAAAGGATATTTAATAACATTTGATAAATAAAAGTGGTCAGAAAGGTTATAAACAACATCTCAAAAGTGTCATGCTTTATCAGACCAGTGCTGGAAAACCCCGTTAATTAGCTCCGCCCACTCATAAAAAGTTCCTCTATAAATAGACACAGAGATCTTAATTTAACCGGATTAACAGTGACTGTATTATGTAATCATATGTAACAACTGGGGTAATTTTGAAGACAACTTTTACAGGGACTGAACACGTAATGTAACACCACCAAGGGGAGGAGCTCACGACTCATTTCCAGCCATACTTCTCTCTGGCTCCTATTATCGCAAATAAAAATATTACTGATAATGGCCAGAGAGTACGGAAACGTATTAGAGCCACATCAAGTTTAGTTATTAATTCGGAATAATAATTCGGAATAACGAAATAATAATTCGTAATAACGAAATAAAGATTTTGTAATAACGAAATAATATGTCGTAATGACGAAATAATAATTCATCATAACGAAATAAATTATCTGTAGCAGTTTGTGTTATGCAGGTTCTGCTCAGAGCGCCTCGCTACTTTTTGATTGCAAATGCTGCTTGTTTAGCGAAGTGACAAAGTTACTTATGCCAACAGCAGGTGTATATACCGCCATATACCGCCCATACTCTACTACCGTTTTACACTACCAGGGCATTACCCCCACGCCATAATACTGCCTAGACTAGCATCACGTACTACCTATAGCAGTCACCGAATAATACAAAGCATTGGATGGACAAATAGTACTAAGGGGTAACAGAAGGCCCATGGGGATACAGAGTGTAATCATATACTATCACACTAAGCGACCATGTATTACCCCATTCTCCTCGCAATACCCCCTGGCCCAGCATTACATACTATCTATACCAGTCATAGGATAGTACAAAGGAATCAGTGGGTTAATACAAGGATTAAGCTGGGATCTACAGGCGTATATAAAGCCCACACTATACTACCAACGTAAACATCCAAGGACTGTCTCGTAATACGCACTAGACAACCATGCATTACCCCCACCCAATAGTCCCCAGCCAGCTCAATGTTTAGTCTACAAAAGTTCCATCTACCACCCTAACAACCATCACCTCCACTCCCAACCAGACCTTAAATCCCAAACCGTCACAAATGCTAACATCAGTCCCACAATAGTCATTATTTCATACTACCAATAGATGCCGCCGATTAAATCTTGGTACTGTTGATCAACAGATTGCTTTGTATTGTTCTATGACTGGTATAGGTAGTACATAATGCTTGGTCAGACAGTGTTGTGGGACGGGATAGTGCATGGTTGTCTAGTTTGGTAGTATAGCAAGAGCATTATATGCCCGACGTTAGTACTTGGCATTACTAATCCACCCACTGTTTCATATTATCCTATGACAGGCTTATGCAGTACGCGATGCTAGTCTAGACTGTATTATGGGATGGGGGTAATGCCTGGCAGTTTAGAATGGTAGTACATTATGGGTGGTATATACCCCTGAAGACCCATCCTAACTCTTGATAGAATTAACTTACCAAATATACCTGAGATAATAAATCGATTGATCGAGATAATAAGTCAATTGATCGAGATTATACAAAAAATAAAATCATATGGCGTCCTTTACCAGACAGCATGATGTAGTGCCCAGTGGGTGTGATGGAGTTCATTCGAAGCAGCTACCCCCTTTCCACTTCCACTCTACTGATGTGGTAAACAACCCATCACGCTCGTTTAATAATATAATATCAAACATTTTTGTGCTTCAAAGACTTCATGAATGATAGTAAAAGTGTTTTCTCAGAAAATGCCCGCTTATTGTGCTAAACCTTTACTCTGATTCATTTGGTCTTCTTTGTGTCAGTCCATGAGCAACACCCTGGTTGGAAATGTTGCCCATTTTAAAAGGAAATTGATTCTTGGCCGAGTTTTACCACTGAACTCGATGATATATGCATGTACATGGTTGCTACGGAAAAGAAAGGCTTATAATCATGTGGGGTATGTTCCGAGGGTATGTTTGATTTCACAGGAGTATTTTACGGGTTCGAATTTTATTTGAACTCTCCTTTTAGGGCTATGTTGAAACCAATACCAAGTATTCCTGGGCTATTTTGAGGGCGTCATCTTGGATTTTTTGAGGTAATGCTGGAATGATTCAGATAGCGCATAGTGCTATAAACCTGATCACGTGATTATGGGATGTGTTCAATGGAATATGAGTATGCCGGACTCTTGTATAGCAATGCTTGTATCCGAATCGTCTATCTCATGACCTAATATATGGACTATCACATGGACTTACGTGGACTTGCATTGACATGTGTAGACTATTTTATGGGCCCATATTGACTGGTGTGGAGTGAACTATTGCTTAGCGACTGGTGTAGACCTTTGTAGACTATCTGGGGATCATTATCGGAGGTAGTGGTTTGAAATGTATGTGGTCACAGAATCTCTCTTACGGAATCCTTTTAATGACATGTCTGTGGCTCTGATATCTCATTTTGTTCTAGTAGAGTCGCTGTGTCGATTCGATTCGAGTGACTTCTTGAACAACTCCTCGACTCTTTTCAGAAAGGTTGTCGAGTCGAACGAGAAGTCTCTTTGTATCTTTCCAAGAAAGCATAGTCCAGGTTGCATGGTATCCCACTAGCTGCATCCTTATTTTCCATCTGACTATAGATTTCTCCAGAAGAGTTGTCGAGTCGGACGGGTAGTCACACGATCCGAGTGGCTTTTTTAACGACTATTTGGCTCTTCTCAAGTGTTCAGGTATGGTGGAAGTCATGAAATGATTGGCCTACGAATTTGTACAGTAGGACCTTAGTAGTTGTAGCGAATTGGGTGGTGGCAGGCGACAATAATAATAAAAGCTAGTCATAGTGTACGCTACCAGAAGGGCCACAACGTTGAAATCCACTGGTGATACTACAGTGAGCAGTGATGGTATAACTTTTAGTATCGGTGGGATAGTGACCGATGATGTGCGCAGTAGTGGCTTTTGAAGAAGTGAAGGGCGAAGACTGGGAGACTGGTAGTGGTGGAAGCCAATGGAAGTGATCAAAACGAGGCGGGGGCAGTAGTGATGGATGCTGTTATGGGACAGATAGTCGTTTTAGCGGTACAAGCCAGTGGTACGGGCCCAATGGTAGAATCCATTGAGAGCACCACTAGGAGGTAGTGATGGTAAAATTTTTTAGTATCAGCGCTCCAGCGTTGTACCCATGGGCAGGGCGCTTAACCCCGATTGTCGGCATGGGGGTACAATGATGCCGAGTACTAAGGCGTACTGCACGTCAATGGGGCGCATGTCTTCAACCAATCTAACCCTGCCTGTGCTGCAGTACGGGGTTACGATGTCCGAAAGCTGGCAGCTGCTCGTCGATGCACGGTGGTTCTCTCTGCGTACTCTGGCTTCCTCCACACGTAAAACTGTTATGGTCATGATTAGCTGTGCACAAGAATATGACCTTAAACACCAATAAATAAATAAATAGTATCAGCGGGAAAGTAATGGAAGTTTGATGTGATAGTTGACAAAGTAAACACTGCACTAGCGGAGGAATGTGGATGTTGAAAACGATACTGGACAAAAACAGCAGTAGCGGATGATGATCACATGGTGGGTAGTGGTAGTAATGATACAATCCAATAGGAGTGGAAATGGAAGGATGTCATGGTCAGGATGTAAATCCCAATCGCTATGTGGGCGCCAAGAATCCATGTGATGATTGGGAAGGCTCTATCCAGATGAGTCGAGTCGTACAGGTGACAACATCTCAAACGACTATTTGTCTCCCTTGACTAAACACGAATCACCCATGTCTATTCTCAAATGAGTGAGATAACTTTGTATGTACTAGAATTGGGTGTTGCTTATGAGAATGGAGCTATCTGATTTGTCAATTTGGTCGAAAGGGAGAGATTGGTTTGGTCAGATGAAGAATTGCAATACAGAAAGAGTCAACCCAAGAATAGTAGACGAAATAAGGTTTAATAGGATTTGGCAGAATAGAATAAAAAGCTAATGAAAGTGTCAATGACATTGTAGCTCAACTTGTCAAGACATGTCCATGAATAGTATGTGACACAGCAATGACAAAAATCTAGGTAATGACCTGATAACAAAAGTACATATAAAGTATTGTAACGGTCTGTACATAAATACTGGCCGTAGCCTGTAACAAACGTATAGGTAAAGTATTGTAAAGGTGGGTGACAGTCAGGCGCTAAACTAGAAAAGAAATCTTCCGAGTCCCAGAGGGGGTCTGACTGAACCCCAAAATATTTGTTCTCACAGCACGGTGATAACAAAGGCACCCTAAAACACACTCATTCCAGTCCCAAGGTGAAAACAAAGGTACACAAGAAGTTTCGTGAAGATCAGTTCATAAATACGAGCTGAAAAGAAGTTGTGACAAAAAACTGATTGGACCTAATTTCGGTACAAAATGGCCACTGGCAGCCATCTTGAATTTTGGACCGCACTCAGAAACACTCGTTCTCGTCCCAAGTTGATAACAAAGGTACCCAAGAAGTTTCGTGAACATCAGTTGATAAATACAGCCTCTAGCCCAAGTCGCAATGACATGTGCACTTACAGTGTATAAGTGGCACTAAATAAATCAAAATTCATCTAATTTGCATAATTTCTGCACGAGAAAAAAACCCGTACTATATGTGATGTATTCCACGTTACTAAACATTCATACAAAAATTTATTCAAATCAGAACTTTCATACAGAAGTTCTGTACAAAACACTGAATGCACTAATTTTGGTACAAAATGGCTGCTGGTGGCCATCTTGAATTTCGGACCACACCCAAAAAAAACTTGTTCTTATCCCACGGTGATAACAAAGGTACCCAAGAAGTTTCGTAAACATCGGTTCATAAAAACAGTCTCTAGCCTGAGCCGTATAGAAGTTGTGTACAAAAAACTGATTGAGACCTAATTTCGGTACAAAATGGCCACTGGCAGCCATCTTGAATTTTGGACCGCACTCAGAAACACTCGTTCTCCTCCCAAGGTTGATAAATACAGCCTCTAGCCCGAGCCGTATTGACATGTGTACTTACTGTGTGAAAGTAGCACTGAAAAAGTCAATGTTCATCTAATTTGCATAATTTCTGCACGAGAAAACAACCCCATGTTATATGTGATTTATCCCATGGTACTAAACATTCACACGAAAAATTATTCAAATCGGCGCTTTCATGTGGAAGTTCTGCGCAAAAATCCGATTGCCTCTAATTTTGAACAAAATGGCTGCCAGCAGCCATCTTGAATTTCAGACCAGACCCCAAAACACTCGTTCTCGTCCCACGGTGATAACAAAGGTACCCAAGAAGTTTCGTAAAGATCTGTTCATAAATGCGGCCTCTAGCCCGAGGCGTATTGGCATTTGCACCGACAGTGCTGAAAGTAACACTAAATAAATCAAAGTTAGTCTAATTTGCATAATTTAAGCACAAGAAAAAAACGCGTATGATATGTAATGTATCTCATGGTACTAAACATTCATACAAAAAATTATTCAAATCAGAGCTTTCATATGTAAGTTCTGTACAAAAAACAGATTTCTGCATCGTCGGTACAAAATGGCAGCTGGCAGCCATCTCGAATTTCGGACCGCACCCCAAAACACCCGTTCTCGTCCCACAGTCATAACAAAGGTACCCAAGAAGTTTCGTAAAGATCGGTTCATAAATACGGCCTCTAGCCCGAGCCGTATCCAATTGTTGACATACGGACAGACGGACGATGGGCCATGGCAAAAGCTCAAATTTGGCTTCGCCAAAGTTGAGCTAAAAATGGTACACCTTGTGCACTTTGGACAAGCACATCTGTGAAAACTAGGTTGCTACGTTCTGTCACAGCAGCTGGGAACCACGAATTTAGTGGATGATTTAGGATTCAAAATCCTCATGTGCCCATGTGACGTATGTTTAAAGGCACAGTGTACTATTGCACACATGCACGTGTCAACACCCCTGAACTGTGCCTTTGCGTGGCAAATCCTTCATGTTTGATAATGTTACACATTCTGCAACATCCACACAAGCACATCTCGCAACTTTCCATCGACAGATACCACACCTCGTTTCATAAGCCAATGGACTGATAGTGGGTAGGACGTAAGTGAATGGAGCGATCTGATTGGTCAGTTTCTTTAATGTGGAACGATTTGCTTCTTCGATGTAGGATTTTTGATAAACAGAACAGGAGTAGACAGACTGGGTTGGGAATCAGTAGAATCGGTTCAAAAAGCTAAAGTAGTAACAAAATAAGTTCGAAATAGATAACTATTCTGACATGGAGTGCACGTTTGAACAAAGGAACACACCTCAACGATTATACCCCAGTAGAGGTTACAAACCTTTTGGTATCATAGCGACCACGTTCCACCATAGAAAACAAAAGGGTGGCATCCAGTACAATGGACGACGGAAACGGATTTCTTATCAATCTACCTTACAATTGTTTACTACGGGCTTGCACTACAGTGGAAGTCCCCAACTCGGAAAATATTCTCTCTGATCTTTCCCATGCGACTTGGGAAAGAAAAGTGGTCACCAAGAAAAAATAAGCCAAAACTGTGTCGATTGCTACCGGCGCACGCCCAGTAGGCAGTGACTGTTGGGAATGGCGAGCGATCGCGCCAGCGCACCATCGCGCACCGCTTTTTCATATACCGCGAGTAATTAGTCGCGCACGTTTATCTTCCGGTCGTGTTCAAAGCCTTCGTCGGAGAAGTGCAAAGTACAGAAGAACCTGTCATGAGCAGGGGTCAGCCGAGTGGGCGACTTGGGCGAAGAAGTCGCCTTGTCATTCCTCAAGTCGCCTTGGCTTACATTGGGGGCGAAGTCGCCCTCCCAAACTTCCTTGGGAGACATGGCAGTTTACTGTATTTTCTTATGTTTTATTTTTTAAAAACACACGCTTCCGCAAAAAACAGTAAACACGGTTGCTGTTAAAGTCCGTCACACGGCTATGAAAATAGCCTAAACTAGCCCAATTTTATATTTCTGAAAAGAATTGCAATGGCGTAGTCGTTCGAACAATTCGCCCCAACTGATAGCAACCAGCACAAAATGGCTATTTAAAAACAAAGTACCAGACAACAACGAATCACACAAGACACGCATCGAGTTAATTAGAATTTATTAAAGTTAACCATCGTTTCAAAACAAAAAAAATGTATTGGAGACAGTTCGTCCATATTGAAATTGCTTGCGGTTACGCTCTGTTCCACTGAAAAATTGGCTGCATTGAAATTCGCCCCGCAATTTGCATTGAATGTTTTTCTTTGAAAACTTGTGAAGTTTGTTGGAAGGGGGTTAAATGTAATAAGGCTACAATAGAAATCACAGGTATTTGGATGGATAAGAATGGCAGACCTTCAAAGCACCAATCGCACGTGTCAGTGAAAGATGGTTGGCAGAAATTGTCAGTTTTCTGAACAGTGTATTATTAGTTTACCCAGCGCAGCTGGGAAGGGAGACAACTGAAATGTTTTGTCATTTACCAAAGAAATTAATTAACTCAAATTGTTAATAACGCTTAATTTACGAAGGATATCGAAAACTTTTTTAACTACGCTTTTCAACTCAGTTAGGGTATTCAGAAACCATGAATGACCGACCCAGCTTCTTATATGAACTTGGAATTTTATTTTAAACACTTTAAATATTTTTTTAAAAAGAATATACCTTCTGTTACAGAGAAGAACACTCTCACCATGGGTCAAACTAAATTTCAAATCCACATCGTTGAGGCAAATACAAAATCAACTGCACGGTAACCTTAGTCATCACTGTTAGGCAAAGAGTTAGGGGGTATTCAGAAACCATGAACGACACAGTTTTTTGTAGGGTGGGGTGGGGGATTTTAACCTACATTCTGTTATGTAACCATCTTGACTTAGTTTTGTGTGTGTTTGTATAAACTTTTATTTTTTTCTCCACAATTGTGTCCTCTATGTTCATTTATTTTGTCACGATGTCATATACGTTTTATGTTTTTTTTTTCTGATTTCTCCTTCATGTCCACCGACTTCTCCCTCCTGGGTCCCGACTTCTCCCTAAAGTCTCTGAAGGGAGAAGTCACTTCTCCCTAAAATCAGCTGTCAGGCTGACCCCTGGTCATGAGCGACCACCCTTGGGACTTGCCAAAAATGGTCGTTAAAGACAGGTGGTCGCTGACGACAGGTTTGCTGAGAAGGGGTGCATTTCGAGTTTCGCTTTCACGATGCTTGAAGAGAGAAACGAAATGCGCCGATACTGGCGATAGCATACTTTAACCCCTCCACACAATCACATCTAAAAAAGAATTACCGAATGTGAAGACGTTTCGGCCCAATTTCTAAGATGTTTTGGCCTCTTAGGGCCGAAACGTCTCAAGGCCGAAACGTCATAAAACCAATTATTTTGGAAATCGCGCGTTATAAGGCCTACTGATTTCTCAACAGCAATCACCACCAATCCTCGTTATTCCACCTGGGGGCGAATTGGCCCGAGGCATTATTTTAAAAATCACTCTAAAATTTTTCACTCTCGTAAAATCTAAAAGTGGAGAGTGAATTTCCACTCTCCTGCTCTCCCGCTCCCAACGGTCACCGAGTAGGGGACGATTTTCATTTAGTAGAAATCCACGGCTTCTGGCAACCAGTGCGCAGGCAGTAACTAACCTGTGACTGGAATTATGGATCCGAGGATCGTATAATAACAGGACTGTGTTTTATATATTCTTGTTATTATTTTCAACCACATTTTCATTGTATTTTATGCATTCTCCGTGTTCGCGCGCAATTTTCACGTACCGTGCGGTTCGGACATAATTTTTTTCGGTTGATGAATATATGTTATCCTTTTGGCTATTATTATTATTATTATTTCTCCTCTCCGTTGAGGGCAGAATTTCTGGTTTTTGGGTCTCTGTCGGCCGTCTGGGTTCAGTTGTGTTCCCGCAGGTCCTTTATTTTCTGGCACCCTTCTCTTGTAATTGGGGGTGTTCTTCTACTTTCTACATTTTGTTGAGTTCACATTTTTTCTTCTACTGCTCTCATCTCTGTTATGCCCAGGACTGTTCCTTGAGGGCAATCCCTTTTAACAAAGCTTATGGTGCGTTATTGTGGCCGTTCATCCACGGGTGTGGGGACGCTGTCGTTCGGGGCCTCCCGACACGACGACTTTGTTGAGAGTCGACATCTGAGGCTGTCACTAGGGTTGTGACTCCTCCTTTGGAGCTGACCTTGGTTGCTCTCTCCCCTTTTCCACCAGTTTCAACAGCTCCCGTAGTATCTGCTGCTACTGCTGTTCCGTCTGCAACGTCATCGGTCACCGTTTCAGCCGGCCCGGCTTATCCCTGCAGGGGTCTGCAGAGATGCTTCTCTGGTTGTGTGGTCATGGGGTGTCGGTCTCAGCCTTGCCGGACTTCAACTCGGCGATGTCGGAAGGGGTTGCCGACCGAACACTCTGTTGTGCCCTCTGGGCTGTCAAGCACAGCAGTTTTATCCCTCCAGGAGTCCGAACGGATGTCTAGTAGTGTGGACGTGGGGTATCGCACTCAGCCTTCCCTGACTTCAACTCGGCGAAGTCGGAAGGGGCTGCCGGCCGAACCCTCTGCTGTAGTCTCTCGGTCACCCCGCGTCGGATGTATTTGAGGATCGTGACCCTTCGCTGGCTAAAAGGGCCAGGCGTGAAGCCATTTTGCCGCTTCATTCCCACGTCAAACCGGCCGACACAGGCAGCTTAGGGAGGCCCTCTCCTTGCTCACTCAGGTTCTTTCCAAGAGCCTTCTCTGTTGCTTCCAGTGAGGGTGCTAGTGGTTTCTAGGCGCCCTCTGCAGTGCCGCCTCCCGGGATTGCTGCCTCCCGGGATTAGAAGCAGGCCGCTTTCTGATCCCTCAGGTGTGTCTACACCATTGGAGGCTTCGGCTGGTTTGCCCATGATGGGCTATGTGTCTTCCGACTGAGAGGATGAGTCAGACATACCCGACGTCGAGAGCCAACAGGCTTTTGACTTGGGGGCAGCTCTCGACTTTGGGTTCGTTCCAGACCTCAAACCATCAAACCAGCTGACAATGTTAGACAGGCCGCGACCATCGGGCGCGTGCATACTGCCTGTGGAACAACCCGCTCTTGGGAACCTTCGACCGTGCTAGTCGGTACAGGTGGTTGAAGCATTTACAGCTTTGGACTCTAGGCCGAGTTCCAAGGATATAAAGACTTCGTTCTTCACCAGCGTTGACGCCTTTTTTGCCTCCAGTGTGTTATCGTTCCTACGATTCTGCCAATCCGTCAGTCTGCCAGACTTTCACGATCTTGGATCAGGACTCCACCTCCAACGGCCTTTCCAAGCCCAAGTCGGTCATTATTCCTATGGCCACTCTAGCGTCCCTGTTGGGCTTATCGAGAGAAACGCTCTGGGCATGCTTTCTTTTTCAGATCACGTCGTTTCTGCTTCAGCTGCTTATCTGCCTCCAGATAGGTTTGACGACGTACAGGCTCCTTTGCGTGTGCTTTCCAAGTTGCTTGTGCACACGCATGCCTGTAATACGGTAACTGTAATTAGTTCGCACGGACACTGTGCTGGACACATGCCGTTCCCGGGATGATGTCCTACGTCATTCCATAGATCAGATGCTGCTTCGTCAGCTTGATCAGCCTTCCGTTGGAGACAGGGGCTGCCCAAAGCCCACCAAGCACCCTTCTGCTTCCTCTGCGAAGCCAAGGTCTGATCCTCCTGCCGCCGCTTCTACTTACTCACATGGTAAGGTAAGCGTCGGCAGGCTAGATGGAGGACTCAGGATTCTTCATATAGTAGAGGTGGTTCTCCTCTCGTGGGCCTCGGTGAGGCTAGAAATAAAGGTCCTCATCTCGATTCGTCCCAGGCTGGAGGAAGGATATCAGAATTTGCAGACCATTGGGATTTTATTCCTGTCTGTACTTGGTGCCAAAGAAGGATGGCCGACTCCGACCAGTTATCGATCCGAGTATCCTGAACCAGTTTATCATTGCTCCTAAGTTCAGCATGGAGACTTACAGGTCGGTTCGCCTCTCCATTCACCAGAGTTTTCGCTTCTAGCATCGACCTGCGAGACGCTTATTTTCACGTTCCGATTCATCGGACATTGCGAAAGTATCTCAGGTTCGCTTTTCTGGGGCGAGTTTACCAGTTCAAGGCCATGCCCTTCGGCCTCGACCTGGCTGGGCCTTCACCCAACTGATGTCGCACGTGTTAGCCTTATATCGCACACAGTTCAGGGTGACTACTTCGGCATATCTAGACGATATCTTCCAGAGATATTCCAATGCCGTCTTTCTGGAGTCAGATGTCGACACACTGTGTTGAGCCTGCTTGCGTTGCTAGGGTTCAGAGTCAACGAGAAGTCGGACCTGGTCCCTACTCAGTCGTTTTGTCATCTGCAGATGGACTTCCGTGCTCAGCTGAAACCGGTAGTGGTTCCCCATGCAAGGGCTGCGATTCTCTCAGCTTTTGCCCCGACTCTGGCCCAGTCCATGTCCACGACAACTTGGGGGTCTTCTCCAGCTGCTCGGTCTCTGTGGTTCGGTGACGGATCTCATTTCTCTAGATCGGCTGCATGTCAGTCTTCAACACTTTCTGCTCAGTCGTTGGAGGCCAAATGTCGATCCACTTCATCTGGTGCTTCAATTACTGGAGTCACTTCTTCCCCTGGACAGATGCACAGTGGATTATGCAGGGAGTTGCGTTGGACTTACCCATGCCCGATCATATTCTGACGGCAGACGCCAGCGATCTCGGATGGGGTGCAACATTGGATCCTCTTTGTCTTTCCCTTTACAGGTCATGGGACCAGGATCAAGCCGCTCTTGGGCTGTTCCACGCGTGACTGACGTAACAGGTTGACATATTTTGCTTATTTTTATATACCTAGTGACTGTAAATTTAAATTAAATTTGCCTTAGTATTATGTCATGCCTCCAAACTATACAGTAGCATAAGAAAGAACATCCTTCTAGTAAATACCTGGAAGCAGGGTGGAATTTCGTAACACAAAAAGGACATGACTTTTTCTGGTGGTTCAGATTATTAAATAGTCTCCTCAAACTATTCGCAGGACATGTCCAGTTTATATATGTATATATCTATGATGAACACATGATAAAACATGATCACTGTTTTTGAGGAACATTAGGTATATTACAGTGAAGGATGAGAAGTTTCCGTGACTGACGTAACAAGTTTGAACAAAGATTTCTGTGTCTTCAGATTTGAACAATTATGTAAAATTGCTTATCTAATTGACTTATTTTAATCTTTCCTGCTTCTTGTGTTTTCTTTTATTACATTATTTCCCTCTTAGCTCATAGAATTACATCAGAATCAAGTATTAAAATCCACTTAAATGACTTTTGCCAGTATGTTGATGTCACAGAGGTACATTTTTGTGCATGGTTTTGCCTACAAAGCATGTCAGTTGAAACAGTCAGTTGAAATCTGTCTAGGTGCATAGTATTAAATCAGCAATGGTATTAACAAGTGCAGAAAGGCAAGCTAACAGAAGACAAGGACGCCAACGCCCTATATAGCTCACCAACATTCCTCTTTGATAGTAACTTTGGCAAACACAAGAACTGTATCAAACAGGCTCATAACATGCGACAAAGGTTACCTAAACACAACCTCTTAAAAGTAAAACACAGAAACTGACATAAACACTAAGTTAAACATGAAATTCCGAGCTAAACAGAAAACTAAACGCAACTAAAAATGTCAAGAAAAATGTTTAAAATGCAGGGTATGAGGGGTTAATCATGGAACAATGATACTGAGGAACATGTATGATGAATATAAGTGCCATGGGAAGAGAAGGAGCACAGCAGCTGACCTAAACACGAAGTGAAACATGAAATTCAGAGCTAAACAGAAAACTAAACGCAACTAAAAATGTCAAGAAAAATGTCTAAAATGTAGGGTATGAGGGGGTTAAATCATGGTAAAATGATAATAATCATCATATAGCAGCATTATAAAAGCCATGATATGGAAATAGGGCGAATAAGTGACCAAAACAGAAATTTTAACATTATTGGACACGTACGCCAACGCCGACTGAACGAGCCATGCCATAAGCTCACACAACTAAAGTTGGTGAGCTCAAAAAGGCTTAGAGAGAGTGGCATCTATGAAGAGTACAAGTTGAAGAATAAGGAACAGCAGAAGAAGAGTAGGATAAAGCAAATAAAGATTGAAGAAGCTCTGCCAGATGAAGAAACTCATAAACTGAAAAAAAGAAAGGAAAGAGAAAGCTAGACTCCGAATGGCCAAATCTAGAAAGGCAAGAAAATCAAACTTGAACACCTCATTAGACACAATCCCATTCCTTACAGGAGTTCCAGTGGATTGTCAAAAGCAGTCGCAAGAGCAAAATGGGCTTTAACCTATGCATTGCCACAGACACCCAAAAGGAAAAGAATTGTGTGTTCAACAAGATTTTTGGAAAAGTTTAATGAAGGCCAGTGTTCAGTATCTCAACAATGTACATCTGTGAGATCTCCAGCTTCAAATATATTAAGTGACGACACTATTTTGGAAGGTGAAGAAGTTCTATGAACGAGATGATATCAGTAGACAAGGAGCTGGTAGAAAAGATGTTATAACTCTAAAGGATGCAAATGGTGAAAAAACCAAGACTCAAGTTCGACATCTGACATCTTCAATCATGGAAGTTTTTTCTTTGTTTAAAGAAGAATATCCTAACATTAAAATTGGAAAAAGTAAATTTTGTGAATTGCGTCCGAAGCACATTCTTCTCAGCAGCAAGTTACCACATAATGTATGTCTCTGCAAGTACCATGAAAATTTTATCTTGGCTATAGAAGCTTTAAATAAAATGCTGCCTGAAATGCTCTAAATGCTGCCTGAAATGCCCAAGTATTCTCATGATCTACCTTTCAAATTTCTTTGCACATTTGCTACTGAAAGATGTTGGTTAAATGAATGTCCAAAGTGCAAGGACAGTGCATTATTCAGAAGTCTGTATAAGGTAACTGCAGATGACATGTATCATGAGGTAACTTGGCTAATATGGAAAAATGAAGATGATAACCTTTGCAAAACAGTTGAGGAGGGAACTTCAGCCGATTTAATCAATTATACATCTTCTATACTTCCCCAATTTTTGGAATATTTCTATGTGAAGCGACAGCAAGCCAAACAATATATAGAGGGATAGCATAATTACTGATAGTGGAGAGTCAAAATAAAAAGTGTTGATGCAGGTAGATTTTTCTGAACATTTCACTTGTGTATACCAGGATGAGATACAAAGCACCCACTGGAAACAAAAACAAGTCAGTCTGTTAACTGCTGCCATCTGGTATTGATGGGAACATTCATTCAAAGGTGATTGCATCAGACAATTTGAATCACACGAAAGACACACTTGTAGCCTTCATTGATAAACTTTTGGAGCAACTGCCACCAGAGAAAACATTCAAAACAACAGTGTCAATTTGGTCAGATGGTCCATCATCACAGTTTAAAAACCGATTTATAGTTGCCACTCTTAAGTTTTTGAGCGAAAATATAAAATTAAGCTTCACTGGAATTTCTTTGCCACATCACATCGGAAAGGGCCAGTTGACGGAATTGGAGGATCAGTGAAGCACCATGTTTGGACAAATGTCAAAACACGAAAAACAATAGTAGACAATGCTGAAATGTTTGCATTCACCGCAAGAAATATGGACAAAGTAGAAGTCTTTGCAATGTCTTTAGAAGAGATAGCATCAAGGAACAAAAGCCTGGACTTGGAGCAAATTTCTGAAAATGCGCCGTTTGTAAAGGGAATAAAACAAATGCATCACATGGAAATTGTAGACTGCACAGTACTTGGTAATTTGCTTTCATATTCTGAGAAAAGTGTGCAAATAAGCGAACAGCCAAATTTCTTAACACACCCCACATCCAGCTGCCTTGATATCGACGTAGCTGATTGGTGCGCTGTTGAGTATGATGGTTGTCATTTTCCAGGGGTAGTGAAGTCGGTAGTTGGGGAAACTTTCGAAGGGTCTGTCATGGTAAAGGCAGGCAATAGTTGGAAATGGCCAAATAAAGAGGACAAAATATTTTACAGGAGGGAGAAAATATTGAAAAAGCAAAATCCACCTATCCTGGTAAACTCTCGTGAACACTACAAGTTCACAGACTTTTAGTGAAGCCACTTTTCAGCTACTTGTGGGAAGATGTTGTTCGTTTTAGTTAACTCCCACAACAGGATGTTACACATTTGTTTTAAAAATTGAAGTTACATTTTTCCTGCTGTGTATATGTTGGAACAGTTACGTTTTCCAATTAACAAAACATTAGTTAAGGAGTTACCTCCGAATTGATTCTGGTTTGAGTATTTGTCTTTGAGAAGTGATTTGTGACACAGGTAATTTATTTTAACCATTCACAGTCTAACAGAAAAATACACCGAACCACATTCAAAATTTGATAGCTCTTTTGTAAACATGAATGTCACTGGAACAGGCTCACTGAGCCTGTTCCAGTGACATTCATGTCCATGTGTTACCAAACTGCTTTAAATAGTGAGTGAGTTTCACATTTAGTGTGTGGTACAGTTTGCTTATTTTTGGCCCTCTCTTAGTCAACTGTTGAGTGCAAAGTTACATAAAGTACCAACAAGAGAAGTCACAGAAACTAGCATAATAACCTTACTTTTTGTAAAATTTAACTGAATCACAAAATATATTATTTTTATTGAAAATCAGTGAGTAAAAGAAATGAAAGTGTCAATGACACTGTAGCTTAACTTGTGTGTTGTGTTTGATGAAAAGGATAATGTTCAATGTTTATGAAAGGATTATGAAATAAGACAAGAATTGTGATAATTGGGAATATGTTCATTTCTGTTCCCTGTATGCTATGTTTATAATAAAAATAATATGAGGTGTACACTGTACTAAAGAGCTGAGGGGTGGGTTAATATGACCTCACAGTTAATGTATGTGGCCCTCACAGTTAACGTATATCAACAAAAGTTACCAAGTTACAGTGAAATTATTCCAAAACGAGTCATCCTATCAAGTTACATTAAAATCCCTTCATAAATATGGCCTGTAGACTGTGCTAAAAGTTTTCGGGCTTGAGGCCCCTGTAGCAGTCAGTTTCCCAATTGCGTCCAAAGGGGACGTTCTCATCTAGACATTATATGAAGTCAACCTACCAAGTTACAATGTAATCCTTTAATAAATATGACCTGTAGACTGTGCTAAAGGTTTTTGGGCTTTGGGCTCTGGCAGCCATCATGGTTGAATGATCGCAACCAAAATGGGACATTCTCATCAGGGCATCATCTGGAGTGATCCTACAAAGTTACAATGAAATCCCTTCATAAATATGACCTGTAGACTGTGCTCAAGGTTTTCGGGCTTCGGGCCCCTGAAGCCGTCACAGTTGACCAATCACGACCAAAAGGGGATATCATCTAGGCATTATATGGAGTCAACATAACTGGTTACAATGAAGTCCTTCCATAAATATGACTAATAGGCTATGCTAAAAGGTTTTGGGTTCAGGCAGCCATCAAGGCTGAATGGTCGCGACCAAAAGGGGACGTTCTCATCTAGTCATTATTTAGAGTCATCCTACCAAGGTACAATGAAATACCTTCACAAATATCACCTGTAGACTGTGCTAAAGATTTTCAGGCTTTGGGCCCCTGTAGCCAACACAGTTGCCTAATGATGTCCAAAAGGAGCTGTTCTCATCTAGACATGACATAAGTCAACCTACCAAGTTACAATGAAATCCCTTCATAAATATGACCTGTAGACTGTGCTAAAGGTTTTCGGGTTTTAGGCTTGCGCAGCCATCATGGTTGAATGATCACAACCAAAAGGGGACATTCTCATCTGGACATCATCTGGAGTGATCCTATGAAGTTACAATGAAATCCCTTCATAAATATGACCTGTAGACTGTGCTCAAGATTTTCAGGCTTCAGGCACCTGTAGCCATCACAGTTGACCAACCATGACCAAAAGGGGATGTCATCATATAGGATTATATCTCATTATATGGAGTCAACCTAACAAGTCACAATGAAATCCTTCCATAAATACGACCTACAGACATGCTAAACGTTTTTGGGATCGGGCAGCCATCAAGGCTGAATGATCGTGACCAAAAGGGGACATTCTCATCTGGACACTATTTGGAGTCATCCTACCAAGCTACAATGAAATCCCTTCATAATGATGACCTGTAGACTGTTCTAAAGGTTTTTTGGCTTTGGGCCCCTGAAGCCGTCACAGTTGCCCAATCGTGTCCAAAAGGGGACGTTCTCATCTAGACATTATATGAAGTCAACCTACCAAGTTACAATTAAATCCCTTCATAAATATGACCTGTAGACTGTGCTAAAGGTTTTCAGGCTTCGGGCTCGGGCAGCCATCATGGTTGAATGATCGCAACTAAAGGGGACAATCTCATCTGGGCATCATCTGGAGTGATCCCGCGAAGTTACAATGAAATCCCTTCATAAATATGACTTGTAGACTGTGCTCAAGGTTTTTGGGCTTCGGGCACCTGTAGTCATCACAGTTGACCAATCACGACCAAAAGGGGATGTCATCATCTAGGCATTATACTGAGTCAACCTACCAAGTTACAATGAAATCCTTCCATAAATATGACCTGTAGACTGTGATCAAGGTTTTTGGGCTTCGGGCACCTGTAGCCATCACAGTTGACCAATCACAACCAAAAGAGGATGTCATCATCTAGGCATTATATGGAGTCAACCTAACAGGTTACAATGAAATCGTACTATAAATATAACCTTTTGCCTATGCTAAAGGTTTTTTGGGCTCGGGCACCCATCAAGGCTGAATGATCACGACCAAAATGGGACGTTCTCATCTGGACATTATATGAAGTCAACCTACCAAGTTACAATGAAATCCCTTCATAAATATGACCTGTAGACTGCGCTAAAGGTTTTCAGGCTTCGGGCTCGGGCAGCATTCATGGCTGAATGATCGCAACCATAGGGGCAATCTCATCTGGAAATCATCTGGAGTGATCCTAAGAAGTTACAATGAAATCCCTTCATAAATATGACCTGCAGACTGTGCTCAAGGTTTTCGGGCTTCGGGCACTTGTAGCCATCACAACTGACCAATCACGACCAAAAGGGAATGTCATCATCTAGGCATTATATGGAGTCAACCTAACAGGTTACAATGAAATCCTTCCATAAATATGACCTTTTGCCTATGCTAACGGTTTTTGGGCTCGGGCACCCATCAAGGCTGCATGATCGCGATCAAAATAGGCCGTTCTCATCTAGACATTATTTGGAGTCATCCTACCAAGGTACAGTGAAATCCCTTCATAAATATGACCTCTAGACTGTGCTAAAGGTTTTCGGGCTTTGGGCCCCTGTAGCCGTCACAGTTGCCCAATCACGTCCAAAAGGGGACTTTCTCATCTAGACATTGTATGAAGTCAACCCACCAAGTTACAATGAAATTGCTCAATAAATATGACCTGTAGACTGTGCTAAGGGTTTCCGGGTTTTGGGCTCGGGCAGTCATCACGGTTGGCAATCATGCCCAAATGGGGAAATTCTCATCTAGACATCATAAGGAGTCATCCTACCAAGTTACAATGAAATCCCTCCACATTAAACATGACCTGCAGACTGTGCTAAAAGTGTTTGGGTTTCGGGCTTGCGCAGCCATCACGGTTGATAGATCATGCCCAAAAAGAGACGTTCTCATCTAGGCATTATACAGAGGCATCCTACCAAGTTACAATGAAATCCCTTCATAAATACGACCTGTAGTAGACTGTACTAATGGTTTTCGGGTTTTGGGCTCGGGAGCCATACCGGTTGCCCGATCGCGACCAAAAGGGGACGTTCTCATCTAGACATTCCCCCAAACCTGCATATGAAATTTCGTGACGATCAGACAAGAACTGCGGGATGTAGCCCGTGCTAAAGGAAAATGTAAACAGACATCACAGACTAACAAACTTCTGCATGCGTGATGGCAATTGCTTTTCTTGACTATGTCAAGTTAAGCTAAAAATGAATTTGTACAAAATTAGGGTCTTGTATAATTATTACATGTGCAGTCTGCGAAAATTTCACAATGTCACTGACATAACAGTCTGTGACCGACGTAACACGTGACTGATGTGACATTTTTCGATGGCCAAAATATGTATGTTCTATCTCATAAAGTCAAATAATAATCTGTTCAATTTATTTGAACTGCAATGAAGGAGGAGATTTTACAATGCCATTGATTTCTGTTCATATCCATCTCTATGGCATCAATGTTTGTTTGTTTGTTTGTTTGTTGGTGGTTAACGTCACATATTTATGCACCATGGCTAATCGTGACACAACATGGAGATGAAGTCAAGTTTAGTCAATCGTTGATCAACATGTTGCCCATTTTAGAGGACTTTCACCCCCAAGCATTGGTGACTGGGTCCTATTTTACTAGTGAAGCGGAACTGGTTTACCACAGTAAACAAGTGCTGCTTACTTCCCGGGGTTCCCACGGGGACTATGGCATCAATGTAAGGTATTTTATCGTGACTGACGTAACATTATAAACACCTATAACTTCACAAGAATGGAGTATTAATATATTTGTTTGAATAAAGATCCAAACTTCTAAATAATTATCACCCAACCTTATTCTTCAATAAACATCATGAAATAATAGTTTAATCAATCTAAAAACATGAATTCTTCTTTTGCAAATAACATCCATGGTGCAGTTATAACACACTTTAAAATGTATAGCCTCAAATAATTTTTTAAAATTTCATAAGTACCTACAAACTCGTGGTAAATTTTGTTATTTCAGTTAACTTTGATATATTGGCTACACTAATCAAGCAATTTATAATGGATATAGCCAATTATAATTTTCACTTGTCATGTCCTATCTTGCATGGAATTACCCTGTAAGACATGTACATGTATAGTATGTGACACAGCAATGACACATCTTGGTAATGACCCGATAAAAAAGGTACATATAAAGTATTGTAACGGTCTGTACATAAATGCTGACCAACAAATGTGTAGGTTAAGTATTGTAAAGGTGGGCGGCAGTTAGATGCTCAACTAGACAAGAAATCCAGAGTTCCAGAGTAGGTCTGACTGAACTCCAAAATATTTGTTCTCAAAGCACAGTGATAACAAAAGCACCCAAAACACTTGTTCCTGTCACAAGGTGATAAAGGTACCAAAGAAGTTTTGTGAAGATTGGTTCATAAATACAGGCTCTAGCCCGAGTTAAAAAGTTAATCTAATTTGCATAATTTCTGCACAAGAAAAAAACCTGTATTATAATATGTGATGTATTCCATGTTACTAAACATTCATTCACAAATTTATTCAAATCAGAACTTTCATACAGAAATTCTGTACCAAAAACTGAATGTACCTAATTTTGGTACAAAATGGCCGCCGGCAGCTATGTTGAATTTCAGCCCGCACCCAAAAACACTCATTCTCGTCCCAAGGTGATAACAAAGGTTCCCAAGAAGTTTCGTGAAGATCGGTTCATAAATACAGCCTCTAGCTTGAGCCGTATTGACATGTGCACTTACTGTGTACAAGTAGAAATGAATAAATCAAAGTTCATCTAATTTGCACAATGCCTGCACGAGAAAAAAACCTGTATTATATGTATGTATTCCATGTTACCAAATATTCATTCAAAAATTTATTCATATCAGAACCTTCATATGGAAATTCTGTACAAAAAACTGATTGGATCTAATCTCGGTACAAAATAGCCACTGGAAGCCATCTTCAATTTTGGACCCAGAAACACTCGTTCTCATCCCAAGATGATAACAAAGGTACCCAATAAGTTTCGTGAAGAACGGTTCATAAATACAGACTCTAGCACGAGCCGTATTGACATGTGCTCTTACTGTGTATTATTAGTAGCACTGAATAAATCAAGTACATCTAATTTGCACAATTTCTGTATGAGAAAAAAAACCCGTACTATATGTGATATATTCCATGTTACTAAACATTCATACAAAAATTTATTCTAATCAGAACTTTCATGCAGAAGTTCTGTACAAAAAACTGATTGCATTAACTAAAAGTACAAAATGGCTGCTGGTGGTCATCTTGAATTTCGCACCGCACCCAAAACCACTCGTTCTCATCCCACAGTGATAACAAAGATACCCAAGAAGTTTCGTAAAGATCGATTCATAAATACAGCCTCTAGCCTGAGCCGTATA
The DNA here is from genome assembly GCA_031216915.1 of Pictodentalium vernedei. Classification (NCBI taxonomy): domain Eukaryota; kingdom Metazoa; phylum Mollusca; class Scaphopoda; order Dentaliida; family Dentaliidae; genus Pictodentalium; species Pictodentalium vernedei. Next base: position 43,694 of record JAUFNR010000070.1, on the reverse strand, counting down.
GAAGTTGTGCACAAAAAACTGATTAGACCTAATTTCGGTACAAAATGGCCACTGGCAGCCATCTTGAATTTTGGACCGCACCCAGAAACACTCGTTCTCGTCCCAAGGTGATAACAAAGGTACCCAAGACGTTTCGTGAAGATCGGTTCATAAATACGGCCTCTAGCCCGAGCCGTATTGGCATTTGCACTTACAGTGCTGAAAGTAACACCAAAAAACATCAAAGTTAGTCTAATTTGCATAATTTACACACGAGAAAAAAACCCGTATTATATGCGATGTATCCCATCGTACTAAACATTCATACAAAAAATTATTCAAATCAGAGCTTTCATATGGAAGTTCTGTACAAAAAACAGATTTCTGCATCGTCGGTACAAAATGGCGGCTGGCAGCCATCTTAAATTTCGGACCGCACCCAAAAACACTCGTTCGCGTCCCACGGTCAAAACAAAGGCACCCAAGAAGTTTCGTAAAGATCGGTTCATAAATACGGCCTCTAGCCTGAGCCGTATCCAATTGTTGACGGACAGACGGACGACGGGCCATGGCATAAGCTCAAATTTGGCTTCGCCAAAGTTGAGCTAAAAAGGACGATGAAAAAAATCCAGAGCTGCGAGTAACTACCTGATGATATTTTTTATATTTTAAAATTTTAATCTCAAATGGAAAGGATAATCTTGCAAGTCATGTTTACAGAGTGCTAGTTCAAAGTTCAGGGTGGCAGTTTCTTGAATGCAGAGATTGTCTCCGATCCAAGGTTATGCCATTATACACTGCTAAAACTGTATTTCTCATAATTCCTGCTGTAAAATTTAGCCTTATAGATGACAGGGACCAGCCTAGGAGGGAATTTTAGGGAGACTTCAAGTCTCCCTCCAGAAAAAATAGGGAGACTGCAGAGTCATGTAGGGAGACTTCATAGGCAGGTGGGGAAAATTAAGAATATTTATGTACCACCCCCACCGCCCCTTCATATTTTCAATTTATGGTCCTCCATTAACGTACAAATAATCCAGGTCCAGTTACAAGTCTATGATGCATCTGTGCCAGGTTAAAAAATCACAATGTAATTATTGACTGAAAATCCCCCACTGCTACCTTCTCCTTCATGACCCCTCACCTCTTCTTCGTGCCAATCCCCCATCACCCTCCTGTGGTTACCTTTCAACAAAGTCTACTAAGCTAATAATTTCCTAAGTCTGAAAGTGTGAACAGGACCAGATGTAAGAAGGTTGCTTGGGAGGTACTTTGTTAGTTAATAAACAAAATACATTCTGGGGTCGAGTATTTTGAAAAAGAAATGTCAATCCGCATCATTTTTATGGCATTCCGGTGTCATTCCGCGTCATTTCATGTCATTCCGATGTTTAGGAGGACCCTTTTTCAAGATCATCCACATGCACACTTGTGTCCTGGACAAAGCTTTTCTTGACATCACTAAAGCTTTTTTTCATGTGTTTCAATTCCATTCGTGTTTTTCTGGGAATAGACAGCCCAACAGTTAACAGTCGTCAGCAAATCGAAATGAAAATAATGTGTTATAAAATACGTCCGTTGTGTATACATATTCGGCATCCTAAGCGACGTAACCTACTTTCAAACTGGGTTGTTTGTTGAGTCGCGTAAGTCACCTATTTTCGTTTCGACACTTGAAGCTCCGACTGGAACGCAACAAAATAGAAATAAAAAAATCCGCCAAAAGCGACAATGGACAATTGCTTGTCGTGTGATTTCAAATAAATGGACGTTTATTTGACGAATTAAAATGCCCATTTATCACACTCGAGCACATTCGATTTTTGAAAATACTCGTTTTCATGTAAACCTCGCATCACTCAGTTCAGCCTTTCATTTTGGCCAATTTTTAGAGGGCGACTTGTAATCGCCCCGACTATTTTTCTAGGCGACTTTGGGCTTAGAAGGGCGACTTAATCGCCCTAGTCGCCCTCACGGCTGGTCCCTGATAGATGAGAGTGTGACCAAACCAAATGAGTAATGTTACAGTAGCTATTAGTAAATGAAGCCTAAAATAATCAAATGAGAACACACAAAGGTTAGAAAAAGTTAGAAAAAGACAGAAATTAACATTTGACAATTTCACAGCTGGTCCTTTTTAAAAATCAAACCAAGCGTTGAAAGAAATATTTATAAACCTTAAAGACTTACGCAGTGTTGTTGATTTGGAAACACAAGGAGAGCTGAAATCAACACTTCTAAAAATGGCAAGAGTTATTGCACTCACTCTTCTCAATTTCTTTAAGAGTAAAACTATTTTTCATAATCTTATTGATTGGGAATAGAATTTACCTTACACAAGTACTACAGTGACTGTAGAACTAGTCTATTTAAGAAATTCATCATCAATCCCTTTCTCCCTTTGTTGAATGATTGCTTTCACTTCTTTACAATTACTGAATGCCCACATGGAGAGGTTAGTGCAATTAATTAAGGCCTGCATAAAGTAACCCTTTACCTAAGGAAATGGCAATTTTTTTATATTGTAATTTTTTGCTTCCAAAAGATAGCTGATGACTAATCATTGGAACGAGTACATTGCGCTCATTCCAATGTGAGGTGATAAGCTATGTTTTGGAAGCAAAAAATGAAAATTTTTAGTTATACGAGATTTTTTTTGTAAGTGCTGCCTGCGACTAGCATTAGGTAAAGGGTTAATCGACCCCCAATGAAAAGCAAGACAAACTATAAACAATAGCATCATTGAATATTAAATGCACCATGTGACCAAATGGTGCGATTTGTTTGGTCACTATGTGCAATACGTAATGCCAGTTGTAAAACTTCATTCAGTAGTACATGTAAATATCATTATTATGTGACGTTTTATTTTGTAACCAATCTTAATTTATAAGTGCAAGATTTACCCAAAAGATGTTTAGAACATGTCGAAAATGCACGAACAGTTTGGAACTTCTGCAGATGCACTTCAGCTGTCAGTGTTAATTAAAATGACACAACCATTTGCAGGTATATGCTTTACACTTCATTTGCATGTTTTAATCAGTGTGATGGATTCTTTTTCCATTTCAGAAGTGCGACAAAGCACCTCAATCTGTCCTCAAATCAACAACACTGATTATGTGTCACCCAACACAATAGTGTAAATGTTATTGCTCAACATAAACATAAAAATTTTGAATCACAGCTGGCCTTTCCTGTCTCTACAGCCAGAATAGAAAAATAATCCTATTAAATTTGGATTGTATAAATTTATTTTCCAGTCAATGAAATGTAGTTGAGACAGTTTACACATTTTAAGGTTTCCAGCAATGGACTCTCAGAAACTATGAAACAACAACTGAACAGCCATTAAAATACACTTGGTGTCTTCCCATTTCATCAATTCCCATTTCATCAACTGCCTCTAAAATTATATTTTCCCATTTCATCAATTCTCATCAACAGATTTTTTTTTCCGGTGTGTTTTATAATTACATATTATACATTTTAAAAATACAATTAGCCAGTTGATGAAAAATCAATATTTTGAGGGTTTACTGTATAACCACTTTCCAGACATTTGACAGACGAATGTTTGGATAGTGGTTATACAATGACAAGTCACCACAAAGAGAATAGAGTTTCTTATTTATACTTTATTGCATATTAACACCAGATAGGCATGCAGACACAGTTGTAATTTTATCTCTCTAACACACTTTAAATATTTTATTCAGAGCCACTGGATTACTACACATAATAAGTGGGGAAAAGTAACATATAACATTTAAATATCTATCAGAAGGTAACATTTAAAGCACAATACTCTAGTAACATACTCACTATTACTTCAGAATGCTTCTTGGCTTTCTAAATTAATTTGTCTCTTTTGAGTAACAAATTAGTTTAGAATGCCTAGTGGCATTCTAAACTAATTTGTTACTCAAAAGAGACAAATTACTTGAGAATAGGCATTCTAAACTAATTGGTTTCTAAATTAATTTGTCTCTTAAAACATATTTTCATTCTGTTGATGAAGTGGGAATTGATGAAATGGGAAAATATAATTTTAGAGGCAGTTGATGAAATGGGAATTGATGAAATGGCAATAAACCATACACTTACCTACTGAAATCACTTCTCTGTATAATTTTCAGTTGAAGTTTTTTACCAACATCAGTAACAATAGCTGATAAAGAAATAAAGAGTATCGGTTCAAAGTTCAAATATCATATCCACATCCATAAAGACACTTTCAAGATTTTAAAAAAATGTTGATATGTGTATATTGCAATATACTTTATTTTGTTTTTATTAAAATTGTATGTTTGCAGCTGAAGCCAAAAATTTTGCAGTTTTATACCCCCATGGGAACCCAGGGAAGTGAGGCAGTGCTTGTTTACTATGGTAAAAAAGTTCTGCTTTAGTGGTAAAATAGGACCCTGTCACCAAAGCTTGGGGTGGAAGTCCTCTAAAATGGACAGCATGGGGTATAAACGATTGACTAAACTTCACTTTATCTCCATGTTGTGTGATGATTAGCCATTGTGCATAAATATGTGATGTTAAACACAAACAAGAGGCCCCAGGGGGCCTGAGGGCGCTCACCTGACATGGTAGCCTAAATATCAACCCAGAGAATTGATTTCAACAAGTTGCATCTGCTCCTCCTAAGAAAAGCTTATACCAAATATCCAAAGATTCTGACCAGTGGATCTAAAAAAAAATGGATTTTTTAAAGAATATTCCTCATATTGAACGAAGTTATAATTTGGGCTCCCGTATATGAACCCAGGGACTTGGCTTTAACAAACTTGAATCTCACCCCCCTAAGGATGCTGCACACCAAATATCAAAACATTCCGACTGCTGGATCTGAAGAAGATTTTTAAAGAAAATTCCACATTTTGAACTAAGTTATAATTCGGGCTACCACAGTGAGCCCAAATATGAACCCAGGGAATTGGCTTGAACAAACTTGAATCTCAGCCGCCTAAGCATGGTGCATACCCAATATCAAAAGCTTCTGCCTGCTGGATCTTGAGAAGATTTTCAAAGAAATTTGCCTGAAATGCACGAAGTTCGAATTCGGGCTCCTATACTGTGCCCAAATATAAATCCAGGGGGCTGATTTGAACAAACTTGAATCAGATCCACCCCACAATGTTGCATACCAAATATCAAAAGATTCTGCCTGCTGGATCTGGAGAAGAAGATTTTTGAAGAAATTTGCCTGAAATGCACTAAGTTCGAATTCGACCTTCTTTTGTGAGCCCAAATATGAATCGAGGGAGCCGATTTGAACAAACTTGAATCAGATCCACCCCACAATGTTGCATACCAAATATCAAAAGATTCTGCCTGCTGGATCTGGAGAAGAAGATTTTTTAATGTTTTTCCCATTGCCTACAGTGTTAAAAAGTGCTGACTCGGCACTTTTTCAAAGTCCTGAAAAAAGTACCTTGTGATCAAACCGATAGGGATTTTTTTAACCATTCTATTCTACTGGATAAAAGTAAGCTTTATACAAAATAAGAATTTTCTGTGCTGTGTAGTTTTGGAGATATGGCAGTTTTAAGGTTTTTCCTATTTTTAGCTTCTGAGATTCCCACGGGGCAATGAGAAAAAAAATGTTTGCATCAATTAACTACTTATGACCAATTATCATCTCATATCAAATTTGGTTCAAATCGATCTTACGGTTCTGAAAATAGAAATTTTTGGCGTGGCCAAAATTTTTGCCCCTCCCATAACGAAGGCAAATAATGCCAGACAAACTTCTCTTGAACAAATCTAAGTCTCCACCTCAAAAGGAAGCTGCACACCTAATATCAAGTCTCTGCTACTGCTGGTTCATGAGAAGAAGATTTTTTAAGATTTAGGCACACTTTTTGGGCGTGGCCTTACCAAGGGGCAAGGCAACGTGATTTGAACAAAATCAAATTGCGATGTCATAAACTATTACCTCAAATATCAACTAGATGGTGTCACTTGTGTGCAAAGCACACTATAGTGTATCCCCGCATTTGCATCCTTGACTTTGAGTGGCACAGGTGACACAGCTTCGTGCGCACCTACAGACTCCACTGCAACATTTGGGCATGGTTTTAGCGTTTCGAATTACATACATGTACCCTGGGAGCCTTTCGCCGGAAACGGTCTAAGAAAACATGAAAGTGGCAACGGTGGCACCCCAAAAATCCGAAACCTTCGTGCACATCTACAGACCCTACTGCAACTTTGAGCATAGTTTTAGCATTTCAAATTACATACTTTGGGAGCTTTTCGCCGGAAATGATCTAAGAAAACACCAAAGAAAAACGGTGGCTCTGCCACGTGGCATCTGAAAAATCTGAAACCTTTGTATGCATCTACAGACCTTACTGCAACATTTAAGCATGCATTTAGCATTTCGAATTACATACCCTAGGAGCCTTTCGCCGGAAACGGTCTAAGAAAACACGAAAGTGGCAATGGTGGCACAGCCACTTAGCACCCAAAAAATCCAAAACCTTCCTACGCATTTACAGACTCTACTGCAACATCTCAGCATGGTTTTAGCGTTTTGAATTACATACTCTAGGAGCCTTTCGCCGGAAACGGTCTAAGAAAACACGAAAGTGGCAATGGTGGCACAGCCACATGGCACCTGAAAAATCCGAAATCTTTGTGCACATCTACAGACCCTACTGCAACATTTGAGCATGGTTTTACCATTTCGAAATACATACTGTAGGAGCCTTTCGCCGGAAATGGTCTAAGAGAACATGAAAGAGGCAACGGTAGCACAGCCACGTGGCACCCCAGAAATCCAAAACCTTCGTGCGCATCTACAGACCCTACTGCAACATTTGAGCATGGTTTTAGGATTTCGAATTACATACCCTAGGAGCCTTTTGCCGGAAACGGTCTAAGAAAACATGAAAGTGGCAACAGCACAGCCACTAGGCAGCTGAAAAATCTGAAACCTTCGTGCACATCTAGAGACCCCACTGAAACATTTGAGCATGGTTTCAGCATTTCGAATTACATACCATAGGAGCCTTTCGCCGGAAACGGTCTAAGAAAACACAAAAGTGGCAACGGTGGCACAGCCACGTGGCACCTGAAAAATCGGAAACCTTTGTGCACATCTACAGACCCTACTGCAACATTTGAGCATGGTTTTAGCATTTCGAATTACATACCCTTGCAGCCTTTCGCCGGAAATGGTCTAAGAAAACACGAAAGTGGCAATGGTGTCGCAGCTACGTGGCACCAAAAAAATCCGAAACCTCCGTGCGCATCTACAGACCCCACTGCAACACTTGAGCATGGTTTTAGAATTTCGAATTACATAGACCGTTTCCGGCGAAAGGCTCCTAGGGTAAGAAAACACAAAAGTGGCAACGGTAGCACAGCCACGTGGCACCTGAAAAATCCGAAACCTTCGTGCACATCTACAGACCCTACTGCAACATTTGAGCATGGTTTTAGCATTTCGAATTACATACCCTTGGAGCCTTTCGTCGGAAACGGTCTAAGAAAACACAAAAGTGGCAACGGTGGCACAGCCACGTGGCACCTGAAAAATTCGAAACCTTCGTGCGCATCTACAGACCCCACTGCAACATTTGAGCATGGTTTTAGCGTTTCGAATTACATACCCTTGGAGCCTTTCGCCTGGAAACGGTCTAATAAAACACAAAAGTGGCAATGGTGGCACAGCCACGTGGCACCTGAAAAATCGGAAACCTTCGTGCGCATCTACAGACCCCACTGCAACATTTGAGCATGGTTTTAGTGTTTCGAATTACATACCCTAGGAGCCTTTCGACGGAAACGGTCTAAAAAAAACATGAAAGTGGCAATGGTGGCGCAGCCACATGGCAGCTGAAAAATCTGAAACCTTCGTGCGCATCTACAGACCCCACTGCAACATTTGAGCATGGTTTTAGCATTTCGAATTACATACCCAAGGAGCCTTTCGTCGGAAACGGTCTAAGAAAACACAAAAGTGGCAACGGTGGCACAGCCACGTGGCACCTGAAAAATTCGAAACCTTTGGGCGCATCTACAGACCCTACTGCAACATTTGAGCATGGTTTTAGCATTTCAAATTACATAGCCTGTTTGCGGCAAAAGGCTCCTAGGGTAAGAAAACACAAAAGTAGCAATGGTGGCACAGCCACGTGGCACCTGAAAAATCGGAAACCTTCGTGCACATCTACAGACCCTACTTCAACATTTGAGCATGGTTTTAGCATTTCGAATTACATATCCTACGAGCCTTTTGCCGGAAACGGTCTAAGAAAACACATAAGTGGCTACGGTGGCACAGCCACGTGGCACCCAAAAAATCCGAAACCTTCGTGCGCATCTATAGACCCTACTGCAACATCTGAGCATGGATTTAGCATTTCGAATTACATATCCTACGAGCCTTTTGCCGGAAACGGTCTAAGAAAACACAAAAGTGGCTACGGTGGCACAGCCACGTGGCACCCGAAAAATCCGAAACCTTCCTACATATCTACAGATCATTTAGCAACACCCTAGTGTAATTTTAGAACTCCGAATTACATAGGTTGGGACTATTCAGCAAAAAAGTGAAAAAATAACGTATTTTTTAAGTGGCTCCACAGAAGCCACCTGGTGGCACAAAAATTTAAAAGTTGTATTTTTGGGTTGCACAGACCCTATTGAACAACTGTAGAAAGTTACAGCGTTTCGAATTACAAAACCGGACGTACGGAAGTACGGACGTACGGACGTACGGAAGTACGGACGGAGATCATGACAATATCCCCGCATCTTTTAAAATGCGGGGATAATTAAATTGGTTCAGAGGTTTGGGAGGAGAAGATGCAAACACCATGTTCACGGACGACGGACGGTGAGTGATCACTATAGCTCTCCTGACTGAAAGTCAAGTGAGCTAATAAATAAATCCAGCAGTTTTATAAGTAAATAATCTCAAAAGTAACAAATGTATCAACACAGAAATACTACATAACTTTTAGACTCAAACATACATTATTAGTTATACAGGTCTTTAGCAGGGAACACAGACCCATATACAGTACGCTCAAGGTGGGTTGTAACAAAAACACCCGTCACTGTGGAGGTGACAAAGTGTAGAGGATTAAAACCCACGGTGGATCCACTGGACTTAATTACTGACCACTGCGACTACAAGTGTTGGGGATTAAAGAGAATTAATTAGCAGTGCAACCGATATGCAATTGCAAGTACTGTGCTGAGTGACTCCACCGCAATGACTGGCGATTGAGATTACAGAACACAGAAAATATCAATACATTAATCCCTCGAGACCAGTACTTGCGACAATTTCAGAGTGAAATGTAAAAGTAAAAACTATTCGTTTTTAGTGTTGATCTGACTGCAAACAAAACGTAATTCTATCACGGAGAATGAAGATTTTTTGTCTTTTGTGGTGAATAGATTAATAATATTATCCGTTCAAACTTCGCAACTGAGTCAAATGAAACAAAAATTAAACTCACTCCATAAAAAGAGAAATTCCTGAAATATTTGTTATTTTTTTAATGCAAGAGAAACATGTTTTCCTTTCAAACAAATAAAGGTTGTTGATCGAATAATAGTTGGCACGTTGTGACGAAGCAAAACTCCGACAACTCGACTATGGGTTCCCGTTCAAAGATGACAAAGTGCGACAGGCCTAGACGCACTAAACAATTCTCCATTTTATCACTGGCAACTTTTACTAAATATTATCCCATTGTGTGAATGCATATGGAACAAAACCAACGGCCACAATGCTGAAAATGTATTCTGTTGTGGGGTTATTTGGTGAGGAAGTAAATTTTCGAAAATTCCATATCTGTGTGTTCGAAGACGACGTGATCCGTCCCATGCTGCTAAAGTCAGGTGAAGTTCTTTTCATCAAAATTGCCACCCTCCTTTTGATTGCCTTGTTGTCCATCATTCTAGAAGTGTAACTCACTCGAATGAATGAATGAATGAATGAATGAATGAATGGATGGATGGATGGATGGATGGACGGACGGACGGACGGACGGACGGACGGACGGACGGACGGACGGACGGACGGACGAACGAACGAACGGTTTTGCTTTCGTAGTATTCCAGGATGGGAAGGGGTAGCACGGAAAAACGTGGCCTGAAAGACCTATTTTAATTTTTGGGGTTTCAAGACACGTGGGGGGGGGGGGGGGGGGGGGGGGGGGGGACAAAACCAAAAAATTAAAATACGAGGGCATGTTTGAGCTAAGGTTATGATGTGTGGTGGTCTGGCTTGTCGACCGGCATGTCATTATTGAAAAATAAAAAATGAAAGTGTCAATGACACTAGCTTGTTAAGACATGTACATGTACATGTATAGTATGTGACACTGCAATGACAAACATCTAGGTAATGACCTGATAAGAAAGGTACAGATAAAGTATTGTAACAGTCTGTACATAAATACTGACCGTTGCCTGTAACACATGTATAGGTAAAGTATTGTAAAGGTGGGTGACAGTCAGATGGTAAACTAGAAAAGAAATCTTTTGAGTCCCAGAGTGGGTCTGACTGAACCCAAAAATATTTGTTCTCATAGCACAGTGATAACAAAGGCACCCCAAAACACACTCATTCCTGTCCCAAGGTGAAAACAAAGGGACCCAAGAAGTTTCGTGAGGATCAGTTCAAAAATACGAGCTGTATAGAAGTTGTGACAACTAGAACTATCACTGAAGGTGATTAATACCCCCGCTTTGGGTTTTTAGAGGAATGCACTTCTGATCATGTAGGCGAATGCCATAAGGAAATGTATACATAAAGATCATTTTTTGTTGTTGAAATTTGTATTTGCATGTGGCCTTCCACAGAACAGCACTGAATACTTAAAGAGCCCACACATATATGGTTTACATTTGGAAAAACACATTTACAATGTGTAACATGTATTCAAAAACGGTTCATTAATGTAGGAGGAGTTGCACACACAAGAATCCCATTTGAAAACCCATAATAAATCCAAGTTAAAGGGAGATAACCTGGTTAAAATTGTCGCAGATCAAAAATTTGGGAATATGCGTATGTTCACTTAGTTGTGATAATGTTTGAAAGGTTTCGTCAAAATTCATTGATAAATGTAGGAGGAGTAGCACGCACAAGAATTTCATGTAGAAACCCATAATAAATCTAAGTTAAAGGGAGATAACCTAGTTAAAATTGCCACAGCTCTAAAATTTTTGGAATATGCGCATGTTTACTTAGTAGTGATGATGTCTGTAAACTTTTGTCCAAATTGATTGATAAATGTAGGAGGAGTTGCGCACACAAGAATTTCATGCAGAAACCCATATTAAATCAAAGTTCAAGAGAGATAACCTGGTTAAAATTGTCGCAGATCAAAAAGTTTGGAATATGCACATGTTCACTTAGTAGAGATGATGTTTGAAAGGTTTCATCAAAATCGGTTCATTAATGTAGGAGGAGTTGCGCACACAAGAATTTGTTCGAACGGAAAGACATAATAAATCTAAGTCAAAGGGAGATAACCTGGTTAAAATTGTCGCAGATCAAAAATCTTGGAATATGCGCATGTTCACTTAGTAGTGATGATGTCTGAAAAGTTTTGTCCAAATTGACTGATAAATGTAGGAGGAGTTGCACGCACAAGAATTTCATGTAGAAACCCATAATAAATCTAAGTTAAAGGGAGATAACCTAGTTAAAATTGCCACAGCTCAAAAATTTTGGAATATGCGCATGTTCACTTAGTAGTGATGATGTCTGTAAACTTTCGTCCAAATTGATTGATAAATGTAGGAGGAGTTGCGCACACAAGAATTTCATGCCGAAACCCATATTAAATCAAAGTTCAAGAGAGATAACCTGGTTAAAATTGTCGCAGATCAAAAAGTTTGGAATATGCACATGTTCACTTAGTAGAGATGATGTTTGAAAGGTTTCATCAAAATCGGTTCATTAATGTAGGAGGAGTTGCGCACACAAGAATTTGTTCGAACAGAAAGACATAATAAATCTAAGTCAAAGGGAGATAACCTGGTTAAAATTGTCACAGATCAAAAATCTTGGAATATGCGCATGTTCACTTAGTAGTGATGATGTCTGAAAAGTTTTGTCCAAATTGATTGATAAATGTAGGAGGAGTTGCGCACACAAGAATTTCATGTAGAAACCCATATTAAATCAAAGTTCAAGAGAGATAACCTGGTTAAAATTGTCGCAGATTAAAAAGTTTGGAATATGCACATGTTCACTTAGTAGAGATGATGTTTGAAAGGTTTCATCAAAATCGGTTCATTAATGTAGGAGGAGTTGCGCACACAAGAATTTGTTCGGATGGAAAGACACAATAAATCTAAGTCAAAGGGAGAAAACCTGGTTAAAATTGTCGCAGATCAAAAATCTTGGAATATGCGCATGTTCACTTAGTAGTGATGATGTCTGAAAAGTTTTGTCCAAATTGATTGATAAATGTAGGAGGAGTTGCACACACAAGAATTTCATGTCCGGAAAGACGTACGGACGGACGTACGGACGGGACGGACGGACGTACGGACGTACGGACGTACAGGGCGATTCCTATATAGCCCCCACTTCTTCGAAGCGGGGGTATAAAAACTGATTGGACCTAATTTCGGTACAAAATGGCCACTGGCAGCCATCTTGAATTTTGGACCACACCCAGAAACACTCGCTCTCGTCCCAAGGTGATAACAAAGGTACCCAAGAAGTTTTGTGAAGATCGGTTCATAAATACAGCCTCTAGCCCGAGCCGTATTGACATGTGCACTTACAGTGTATGAGCAGCACTGAACAAATCAAAGTTCATCTAATTTGCATAATTTCTGCACGAGAAAAAAACCCGTACTATATGTGATGTATTCCATGTTTCTAAACATTCATACAAAAATTTATTCAAATCAGAACTTTCATACAGAAGTTCTGTACAAAAGACTGATTGCACTAATTTTGGTACAAAATGGCTGCTAGTGGCCATCTTGAATTTTGGACCACACCCCAAAACACTCGTTCTCATCCCACGGTAATAACAAAGGTACCCAAGAAGTTTCAAAAAGATTGGTTCATAAATACGGCCTCTAGCCTGAGCCATATAGAAGTTGTCTACAAAAAACTGATTACACCTAATTTCGGTACAAAATGGCCACTGGCAGCCATCTTGAATTTTAGACCGCACCCAGAAACACTTGTTCTCGTCCCAAGGTGATAACAAAGGTACCTAAGACGTTTCGTGAAGATCGGTTCATAAATACAGACTCTATCCCGAGCCGTATTGACATGTGTACTCACTGTGTGTTAGTAGCACTGAAAAAATCAAAGTTCACCTAATTTGCATAATTTCTGCACGAGAAAAATCCCGTATTATATGTGATGTATCCCATGGTACTAAACATTCACTCAAAAAATTATTCAAATCAGCGCTTTCATATGGAAGTTCTGTGCAAAAATCTGATTGCACCTAATTTCGTACAAAATGGCTGCCATCGGCCATCTTGAATTTCGGACCGGACCCAAAAATACTCGTTCTCGTCCCACGGTGATAACAAAGGTACCCAAGAAGTTTCGTAAAGATCGGTTCATAAATGCGGCCTCTAGCCCGAGCCGTATCCAATTGTTGACGTACGGACAGACAGACAGACGGACGGGGCCATGACAAAAGCTGAAATTTGGCTTCACCAAAGTTGAGCTAAAAATATTATTTTCTGTGGATTTTATTTACTTATGGTTATAATTATGATTGCTGAATTAATAAAAAGTAATTGAAAATGTTGATTTGGCTCTTATTTTTTTCTCAAGCTGGTCATGTGCAGAGTTGTTAAAACAGCTGTTGGTTTGAAGGACAGCTCTGTGTGCTTTGTTGCACCACTCAAATGTTATTTCACACCTTGTGCAAGTGGTAATCTACAATATTTAATTAATCACTTCAATCCCAACTACTTTAATCTAGTAGTAGAATATTTTATCCAAGTGTCACATTTCAATATACATACATAATATACATAGAATATTTACAAAATATTTATATGAAATCAAGCCTATGGAGGCTTATGAGACACATTTTCATCAGAGGTAGGTCATTTTTACAGTAGTTCATAGGGGGCGCGGTGGCTCAGTTGGACGAGGTGCAGGCTGCAAGCCGAGAGGTCCTCAGTTCGAATCCCACCTGCGGCAACCGCGTTGTGTCCTTGGGCAAGACACTTCACCCCGATTGCCTACATGGGGGCACGATGACGCTGTGTACTGAGGCGTACTGCACGTCGATGGTGCGCATGTCTTCAACCAATCTAACCCTGCCTGTGCTGCGGTGCAGAGTTCAGAGTTACGATGTTGGAGAGCTGACAGCTGCTCGTCGTTGCTCGGTGGTTCTCTCTGGGTACTCCGGCTTCCTCCACCCGTAAAACTGTCACGGTCACGATTAGCCATTGTGCATAAGTATGTGACCTTAAACACCAATAAATAAATAAATAAATAACAGTAGTTCATAAAAAAAAGAAAAAAAAAAAGAAAAGCCAAAAAAAAATAAAACCCGAAAAACCAAAACACATGCACGCACACCAACACACCCCTCACACCCTTGCATACACACACCATCACACCCTTGCACACACATGCACACACACACACACCCTTGCACCCTTGAATCTTCGACCTGTCATCGCCTATAAGAAAAACAAAATCTTGCATAACATCCTTGTAAGGACAAAATTAGAGCCCATCAATGAATAACATCAATTTTTGCCAGTCAATTTAACCAGTTCCTAAGCTCATCACTTAGTTTAAATCAATTTTATGTATTTTTTGTCATGTTTGAAACCCATCAGGGTCCAGTAAATGAAAACAATTTTTCTGCGGCATATTAAAAGAAAAAAAACATTTCAGTAGGAAATGTTTTTTAACCTCACACACAAACACACACACAGTAATTTGTATGCATACGCCCACATGCACTTGCGTATACTTTTGTTTACTAATTTTGTTACTTTCTTCCTCCTCTCCCCCCCCCCCTCCCCCCATTCACGTATATCTGTCTCTATCTCTTTCCCACTGAACTGGACTCTCTCTTAGAATGGCACATTCGCACATATTTTAATTCGTTATCTCCCTTATTCACCCACGTATATTTTTACATACACACAGGCTCAGCTATTTCAATTTATAATACAACTCTCTCTCCCCCCCCCCCCCCCCCCCCCCCCCCCCCCCCCCCACCTGTGAAAGTCATTAGTTTCAGGCACGAGTGAGATACTTTTTCATATCCATTCAAAAACACTTTTTTCTTTTTACTATATCCTTTTTATAAGAATCTTTAATTGTGTAGATGACAAGAGTAAGACTGGAAAGGGGATGGGCTGATTGAGTTGACTCAATGTCGTTAACTGGTATCACTTCGGTCATTAGCTGTGTGCCGTGGGCGCTTTCCTGTCGCAGGAGGCTTTTTCGCCCCCACTTCCGGCCCAAGAAAAAAACGGTTCAGTTCATCATGTGTTGGCCTACAGCTGTAAACAAAATGTGAAATTAGGAACTTCGTGAATATTAGTGGTTCTTCTCAAGTTTGGATTATTTATTTCCTCGATCAAATTGATCGCGCAAACACAACAGTTCAGTTTCGAAAGTGACGAGGACTTTGTACTTAACCAAATGGAGCTGACTATTCTATTTCCAATTTACAATTTCAAACCACAGCAATAGGCACCATCTGCCTCCTCCAAATTCCAATTAAATATAAAATGAATTATCTACTACCAGTAGCAAACGCAGCTGTCTTGTCAGTTGACGTCACAAGACGGTATTTATTAATCAGCAGAGGAACTGACATGCAAAAGCAATTAAGCTAATCCTTAACGCTCTTGACCACGGTGGGTCAGTGTTTTGAAAACTGTCTTCCACTGATCAAACACTGCGGTCCACTGGAACTCCACGGTGGAGAGCACACAGCGGCGGTGTTTTTGTTACAATCCACATCGAACGTACTGTACCCTGTCAGAATTGTTTGTACCCTGAGCCGTCAGAGTACATGGGGCTGTGTTCCCGGTCAAAGACCTATATAACGAATTTGTCATACTGGAAAGCCATCAAAATCTGTACGACTGTTTTCTTTTTCAATTCCAGCAATGCACTGCCATCTTCCTTTCCTTCTCAGGAAGAATAATCAGATAGCCCCTTAAACACCTCCCGCTTTTGAATAACAGTCAAAGATAGTGTCCGGCTTTTTCCTCACTTAAATATTCTGGAAAAGGTTAATTAGGCCAAAGTTGACGAGTTATAGTATTGCTAGTGTTAGCTACCACAAGTTTATTCTCGCTGATTTGCAAATCATTTTTTATGTTCATGTGATGTTCAGATTGCTAGCGATGTGTTACTAAATTTTGAACATAATCATCTTCTCGATTCAGTTCAGAAGTGGGATTTATCTCCCTTGGCTACGTAGACGTCGTGTGATATTATATACCATGGCAAAAACCTTTACACAGGTCCATGTATCCTGGCAAAGTAACCAATCAGAATACCACAATTTTCTTTGCAGTATGACAAAGAATGACAAACATACTCATGAATGCCAATTTTAGGTTTAATGAAAGTGTCAATGACACTGTAGCTCAACTTGTCAAGACAAAGACATGTACATGTATAGTATGTGACACAGCAATGACAAACATCCAGGTAATGACCTGATAACAAAGGTACATATAAAGTATTGTAACGGTCTGTACATAAATACTGACCGTTGCCTGTAACAAATATATAGGTAAAGTATTGTAAAGGTGGGTGACAGTCAGATGCTAAACTAGAAAAGAAATCTTTGAGTCCTAGAGTGGGTCTGACTGAACCCCAAACTATTTGTTCTCAAAGCACAGTGATAACAAAGGCACCCCAAAACACACTCATTCCTGTCCCAAGGTGAAAACAAAGGTACCCAAGAAGTTTCGTGAAGATCAGTTCACAAATATGAGCTGTGTAGAAGTTGTGACAAAAAAACTGATCGGACCTGATTTCGGTACAAAATGGCCACTGGCAGCCATCTTGAATTTTGGACCGCACCCAGAAACACTCGTTCTCGTCCCAAGGTGATAACAAAGGTACCCAAGAAGTTTTGTGAAGATCGGTTCATAAATACAGCCTCTAGCCCGAGCCATATTGACATGTGCACTTACAGAGTATAAGTAGCACTGAATAAATCAAAGTTCATCTAATTTGCATTTTTTCTGCACGAGAAAAAAACCCGTACTATATGTGATGTATTCCATGTTACTAAACATTCATACAAAAATTTATTCAAATCAAAACTTTCATACAGAAGTTCTGCACAAAAGACTGATTGCACTAATTTTGGTACAAAATGGCTGCTGGTGGCCATCTTGAAATTCGGACCACACCCAAAAACACTCGTTCTCATCACACGGTAATAACAAAGGTACCCACGAAGTTTCGTAAAAATCGGTTCATAAATACGGCATCTAGCCTGAGCCGTATAGAAGTTGTGTACAAAAAACTGATTAGACCTAATTTCGATACAAAATGGCCACTGGCAGCCATCTTGAATTTTGGACCGCACCCAGAAACGCTCGTTCTCGTCCCAAGGTGATAACAAAGGTACCCAAGACGTTTCGTGAAGATCGGTTCATAAATACAGACTCTAGCCCGAGCCGTATTGACATGTGTACTTACTGTGTGTAAGCAGCACTGAAAAAATCTAAGTTCATCTAATTTGCATAATTTCTGCACGAGAAAAAAACATGTATTATATGTGATGTATCCCATGGTACTAAACATTCACACACAAAATTATTCAAATCAGCGCTTTCATATGGAAGTTCTGTGCAAAAATCTGATTGCACCTAATTTCGTACAAAATGGCTGCCATCGGCCATCTTGAATTTCGGACCGGACCCCAAAACACTCGTTCTCGTCCCACGGTGATAACAAAGGTACCCAAGAAGTTTCGTCAAGATCGGTTCATAAATACGGCCTCTAGCCCGAGCCGTATTGGCATTTGCACTTACAGTGCTGAAAGTAACACCAACAAACATCAAAGTTAGTCTAATTTGCATAATTTACGCACGAGAAAAAAACCCGTATTATATGCGATGTATCCCATGGTAGTAAACATTCATACAAAAAATTATTCAAATCAGAGCTTTCATATGGAAGTTCTGTACAAAAAACAGATTTCTGCATCGTCGGTACAAAATGGCAGCTGGCAGCCATCTTGAATTTCGGACCGCACCCAAAAACACTCGTTCTCGTCCCACAGTCATAACAAAGGTACCCAAGAAGTTTCGTAAAGATCGGTTCATAAATACGACCTCTAGCCCGAGCCGTATCCAATTGTTGACGGACAGACGGACGGACGACGGGCCATGGCATAAGCTCAAATTTGGGTTCGCCAAAGTTGAGCTAAAAATCACATATTCAGCAGGAAGTCTTTTCAGGAAAATGAGAAGAAACACAAAAAACCTTCTTGTGATAAATATCTGAATTTCATTAAAAAATTTTACTGAACTTGTTAGAAATATGGTAATTATGAAATATAGATATAGAGTAAATATGTTACTGAAGTGTGATAACATTTCTTCTGAAACTTTTCACCTAAAAGGGTGACATGATTTCATCTGATTTTATGTCAGGTTCAAACTTGAAAATGACAGGTGTCATCTTATTGGTATCTGACAATGAAGATGGATTTATTTTCAGAAATTTTTTTGAAACTTGGGAAACATCATCTATAACAATATATGAACTTACTAATGACACATATATATATATATATATATTACTAGGTCTCGCACAAATTCACATACAATCTTTCAGCTTTATAAAATTATCATTGGCTTTCTACATCTACAGTTCTTATTAAATTATACAAATTTGGAGAAAATTTTATAAATGGAATAATGGGTAAACTTGAAAAAAAATATTAAAATTTTCAACACAATTGTTGATCTTCCTTCTTGTGTGGCACAGTGATTTGATAAGCTGTTGTAGTGGTGATGCGATTTGTGTGCTGAATTAAATCAAGTGGCAGGTTTTTTAGCCATGCAAGCTTTTGGGCAACATGATTTATGTCAAATGGTGTGCTGGGTGAATTTGAGATTTTCAGATATGGAGCATCTGTTTCTAACACGAGATGCTCCAGGTCCATATGTTTTATGACTTCTTGCAGTGGATTTTCATGCTGCAACAGAAGTGGTGATACACCAAAGACACAATTTGGCAGTTGTTTTTTCCATTCTTGGCATTCTTCGTACAATCCACTGAAACAGTGTCTGTGTACATGATGGTCTAGTGGTAATGTTACAGAAATTGTCTGTAGACAGCGTTTTGATGTTTCTGGGTTTCCACGGCAATGTATGACAACAGGTGCATTTTTGAGAGTGGCTAACTTAAGTTGCTGTGTAAACACCTCTACCTGTGTTTGCATTTGATCTTCCGAATATTCCCCAGTGTCATCTAGGCCACACTCACCAACAGCAACAGCTCTCTTGGAATTTAATAAGTGTGGAAGGTCATCTAATAATTTCTTAATCTTACTTTTGCTTTCAAAACCGACAACCCGAGGATGGATGCCATATGTCAGGTAAATTCTAGTGTTGTGTCTGATTTTGAGGGCCTCTGTGTACTACAAGGCCATTTCGAAGGCCAACAATAATTGGCAATTCCGAAATCTAACAGATTTTTTATCAATTTGATAAGCAAGTTTTTGACGTACATCGTCTAAGTCTATAGATTTAGTCTTCTTCAAAAGAATATCAAGATGGAAATGTGAATGCACAAGTAATAGCCTTCCAAGAGTTGCAGAGTCTTTTTTCAATAATTTCTCTTATCGTGATTTTACGTATGGCATCTTGGTTCTGCTCTGCAAGTTCTTCTATGAGTTTTAAAATATACCGCCAGTGCAGGAGGCTACTTAATTTGGTGGACTTAATGACTGCTCACCTTCTTCCCCGAAGCCGTTAATGCTGTCAAAAGCAGCCATGAGTTTGATGTCTTCAGTCTGGAGTTTTATTTCTGAAGAAAGGTGGATGACTTGTGACAAATTCCAGGAGTTCCAAAGAACTTTTTAGGGCGAGACAGCTACACAATTTTTTCAGCAGACCATTGATGTGCTGTACCCATATGTGCATCTTCTCCAAGCCTCCAAATCTTGCCGAGAGGCTGAATGGGTGTTTAGAAGCCAAATGTTTTTCTAAAAAGCCTGCCTGTCCTTCCTGGTATTCACAATCCCAGCATGCTGAAGTTGACGAGAAATACCATGGTAAATGATGTATTAGTACATGCCTCTTCAAGTGGGAGAAGCGAATGTTGCAAATTGGACACATAGTACCTTTATATTTCTTAAGGCGATTTTCTTTGTCTTGAAAGGTCGCATGGAGATTCCAGACCTGTTTCATCATAATCTGGTTCAAAATGTGATTCATCTTCTAATTCCATCCTGAATGAAATTATTGTATAAAATTTATTTGTTCTTACCTAAATTACTAAAGAAACAGATTCCTCTGTTCTCCAGTAATTATATGACATACTGAATTTAGTGGTCATATCAATAAATTGCAACGTAAATTATAGAAATAGGGTTTTTTTTCTTTTCGAGGCAATAAACTGACGTAATAAGTTTTGTTGTAATATTAGTAATTACAAAGTAAATTAATTACTGAAATACAGATTCCTTTGTTCTCCAGTAATTGAGTGACCTATGGTATGAATTTTGTTGTCATTTAAAATAGAGAGTTGATTGTGGAAATCCTAAGCAATAAACTGGCATTTTGTTGTGAAATTGGAAATTACAATGTAAATTACTGAAATACAGATTCCTACGTTCTCCAGTAATTGAGTGACCTACTGAATTTCGTTGTTATACAAATTATAACATGTGGGTTTAAAATGGACATTTTTTTCTCGCTATGTGATAAACTAACCTAATACATTTTGTTGTAAAATTACAAATTACAAAGTAAATTACTGAAAAACAGAACCTCCGTTCTTCAGTAATTAACTGACCTACTGAATTCCGTTGTTATACAAATTATAACATCTGGATTTGAAAGGGACATTTTTCCCTCCCTATGTAATAAACCAGTCTGGCATATATTTTGTTGTGCAATTAGAAATTACAATGTAAATTACTGAAATACAGATTCCTCCGTTCTCCAGTAATTGAGTGACCTAAGAATATCCTTGTTTTACAAATTATAACATCTAGATTTAAAATGGACATTTTTTCTCTCTATGTGATAAACTGACCTAATACGTTTTATGATATTAGAAATTACAATGAAAATTACTGAAATACAGATTCCTCCTGTCTCCGGTAATTGAGTGACCTACTAAATTTCGTTGATATACAAATTATAACCTCTCGATTTAAACTGGATATTTTTTTCTCCCTACATGATAAACTAACTTAGTATGTTTTGTTGTAAAATTACAAATTAGTTACAATGTAAATTACTGAAATACAGATTCCTCCGTTGTCCAGTAATTAATTGACCTTATGAATTTCGTTGTTATAAAAATTATAACATCTGGATTTAAAATGGACATTCTTCTCTCCCTATGTAATAAACTGTCATATATTTTGTTGTGAAATTAGAAATTACAATGTAAACAAGTGTTTGACCACCGAGGTGGTATTAGTCCCCTACGGCGCTTTTGTGACATAAGGTGTTTTTGTCACAGAAGACACTAGAGTACATAAGCATCTTGGATTTTGAAAAAAAAATATTGAGCGTGCATAATCCCCTCACAACCCTTTATCCATGTACCATATATGAAAGGCGTAGCTTGAACCATGTTGGAGGGAGGGGTGGTAACATGAAATAGAGAAAAAAGCTTAAAAAAACAACAAAAATGGCCGCCATTCTGCCATCTTGGATTTTGAAAAACAAATATTGACTGCGCATCATCCCCTCAGAACCATTTATCCATGTACCAAAGATGAAAGGTGTAGCTTGAAGCATATTAGAGGGAGAGGTGGTAACATAAAAACAGACAGACAGACAGACGGACAGACAGACAGATGTTAGATTTTGAAAAAAAATATTGAGCGTGCAACATCCCATTACAACCCTCTATCCATGTGCCAGATATAAAAAGTGTAGCTTGAACCATGTTGGAGTGAGGGGTGGTAACATAAAATAGAGAAAAAAGCTTAAAAAAACAACAAAAATGGCCGCCATGGCGCCATCTTGAATTTTGGAGAAAAAAATATTGAACGTGCATCATCCCCTCCCAACCCTCTATCCATGTGCCAAATATGCAAAGTGTAGCTTGAACCATGTTGGTGGGAGGGGTGGTAACATGAAAATAGAGAAAAAAAGCTTAAAAAACACAAAAACGGCCGCCATTCCGCCATCTTGGATTTTGAAAAAGAAATTTTGAGCGTGCATCATCCCCTCAGAACCATTTATCCATGTACCAAATATGAAAGGTGCAGCTTAAAGCATGTTGGAGGGAGAGGTGGTAACATAAAAAACAGACAGACAGACAGAGACGGATAGAGTGCAATCCTATAGTCCCCTTACGGTTCCCGTCGAGGACTAATTACTGAAATAGATTCCTCCTTTCTCCAGTAATTGAGCGACCTTCTGAATTTCGTTGATATACAAATTATAACCTCTCGATTTAAACTGGATATTTTTTTCTCCCTACGTGATAAACTAACTTAATACGTTTTGTTGTAAAATTACAAATTAGTTACAATGTAAATTACTGAAATACAGATTCCACCATTCTCCAGTAATTAAGTGACCTACTGAATTTCGTTTTCATATAAAAATGAAAGTGTCAATGACACTGTAGCTCAACTTGTCAAGACAAAGACATGTACATGTATAGTATGTGACACAGCAATGACAAACATGTTTGTTTGTTTGTTGGAGGTTAACGTCACATATTTATGCACCATGGCTAATCGTGACACAACATGGAGATGAAGTCAAGTTTAGTCAATCGTTGATCAACATGTTGCCCATTTTAGAGGACTTTCACCCCAAGCATTGGTGACTGGGTCCTATTTTACTAGTAAAGCGGAACTAATGACAAACATCTAGGTAATGACCTGATAACAAAGGTACATATAAAGTATTGTAACGGTCTGTACATAAATACTGACCGTTGCCTGTAACAAATGTATACGTAAAGTATTGTAAAGGTGGGTGACAGTCAGATGCTAAACTAGAAAAGAAATCTTCGAGTCCCAGAGTGGGTCTGACTGAACCCCAAAATATTTGTTCTCAAAGCACAGTGATAACAAAGGCACCCCAAAACACACTCGTTCCTGTCCCAAGGTGAAAACAAAGGTACCCAAGAAGTTTTGTAAAGATCAGTTCATAAATACGAGCTGTATAGAACTGGTGACAAAAAAACTGATTGGACCTAATTTTGGAACAAAGAACAAAATGGCCACTGTCAGCCATCTTGAATTTGGACCGCACCCAGAAACACTCATTCTCGTCCCAAGGTGATAACAAAGGTACCCAAGAAGTTTTGTGAAGATCGGTTCATAAATACAGCCTCTATCCTGAGCCGTATTAACATGTGTGCTTACATTGTGTAAGTAGCACTGAATAAATCAAAGTTCATCTAATTTGCATAATTTCTGCACGAGAAAAAAACCCCTTACCCTTACAATATGTGATGTATTCCATGTTACTAAACATTCATACAAAAATTTATTCAAATCAGAACTTTCATACAGAAGTTCTGTACAAAAAACTGATTGCACTCATTTTGGTACAAAATGGCTGCTGGTGGCCATCTTGAATTTCGGACCACACCCAAAAACACTCGCTCTCATCCCACGGTGATAACAAAGGTACCCAAGAAGTTTCGTAAAGATTGGTTCATAAATATGGCCTCTAGTCTGAGCCGTATAGAAGTTGTGTACAAAAAAACGATTAGACCTAATTTCGGTACAAAATGGCCACTGGCAGCCATCTTGAATTTTAGACCGCACACAGAAACACTCGTTCTCGTCCCAAGGTGATAAAGGTACCCAAGACATTTCGTGAAGATCAGTTCATAAATACAGACTCTAGCCCGAGCCGTATTGACATGTGTACTTACTGTGTGTAAGTCGCACTGAAAAAATCAAAGTTCATCTAATTTGCATAATTTCTGCACGAGAAAAAAACCCGTATTATATGTGATGTATCCCATGGTACTAAACATTCACACAAAAAATTATTCAAATCAGCGCTTTCATATGGAAGTTCTGTGCAAAAATCTGATTGCACCTAATTTTGTACAAAATGGCTGCCATCGGCCATCTTGAATTTCGGACCGGACCCCAAAACACTCGTTTTCGTCCCACAGTGATAACAAAGGTACCCAAGAAGTTTCGTAAAGATCGGTTCATAAATACGGCCTCTAGCCCGAGCCGTATTGGCATGTGCACTTACTGTGTAGAAGTAGCACTGAACAAATCAAAGTTCATCTGATTTGCATAATTTCTGCACGAGAAAAAAACCCCGTATTATATGTGATGTATCCCATGGTACTAAACATTCATACAAAAAATTATTCAAATCAGAGCTTTCATATGGAAGTTCTGTACAAAAAACAGATTTCTGCATCGTCGGTACAAAATGGTGGCTGGCAGCCATCTTGAATTTCGGACTGCACCCAAAAACACTCTGGGACGGGATATATTCTGATCAGACCATAGAGCAGTGTTTAATGAGAATGTTCAAGCTCCCTGGTGGTCTCACATATGGCAGGGGAATAACCGATAGCAGGGGAATAACCGATAGCACTGTTGCGAAATGGGTACATGGACTACCTCTTTGCCTTCCGATATGTAATGCTCTCGAAAATTTTGTTCATGTTCACACTGGTCATGGCGAACAACATCGGGATCTCCGGCAAAGTTCACAATTGACTGATGCCAATGATATCACCAAATTATTGAACTGGCTCAGAGTGCATTCCCCCTTTCAGAATAGAGATCCACTACAATTAGTCTCTATAGCGACCGGGCTTGTGGCCGACGAAACTGTGAACTGTGACCAAGTTCGCAAAATTGGTAAATGTTGCGTATCGAATGTTGTAAGCAAAACGTTCAACAGCATCAAACTACGACGTGTTGACACTGTGAAGTCTTTCGCATCGATGGCAAATAGCTTCAAAGTCCGTGGAAGTAAGGTAGTGATTGACCCCACAATTCTGTTCAACCGCATCACATGTGTTATTCAGTCACAAGCAGAGATGGAAGAGTATCTCAAATATGAACTCGACCCGAAACCACCAGCATTGTTTGATTCTGCTGGAATGAGGAAGACACAGAAAAGCACGCTCGGTAAGATCCTCAAAACATACGGTTCCGAGCAAACTAAAATCCCAGAACATTCTCTGTTTGTTGTAGATGGTGGATTTTTATTGAGGGCAGTTGTATGGCCTAAACAGTCGTCATATAAGGAAATATGTACATCATATTCCAATTATCTAGTGAGACATTTTGGGGCGAACGTCGTGGTTGTTTTTGATAGTTATGCTTGTACAATGTCGACAAAGGGCATGGAACAAGCCCGTAGATCTAAAGACAGGTATTCCATTGATATCAATATCTCACCAGAGTTACCAGCCACCACACCCCAATCCGATTTCCTTGCAAATGCCAAGAACAAAACCCAACTGATCGATCTTCTAATGCAGGAGCTATCTGCTATCAATATTCAGTCCAAGCAGGCCGAGGCTGATGCTGATGTACTGATAGCCGAAACTGCACTTGACATCGCTCAAGATGACAACAATGTTGTCGTTGTGGGAACAGACACAGACTTGTTCGTCATTCTTACCTCTCGAGTTCAACCGGGATGTAATATTCACATGATGTATTCCATTACCCCAAACTTACTAGTTTCAGTTAGTGAAATAGCAACCAAAATGGGTGACCATAGAAGCAACCTCCTTGTAGCACATTCTATAAGTGGTTGTGACACTACTTCTGCACTCTTTCGAGTTGGTAAGAAGAAAGTATTCAGTACAATTGTCTCCGATGTTACTAGCGACTCACAACAGTATGTCAACACAATTTTGGCGGATGACAGTACACCAAGTGCAGTAGCCGCTGCCGGGGAACAACTTCTCCTGATCTTATACGGGAGTAAAACTGTTTCCTCTCTCGACCAATATAGATATGTCACTTACAAGTGTTATGTAGCAAAATCTAAACTGAATAAACCCATCGACCTAGCCTCACTCCCACCAAGCAGCGATGCTGCATAACAACATGTCTACAGATGTTATCTCCAGGTCCAACAATGGCTGGGCACTTCGCTTCCTCCGACGGATTGGGGGTGGTCGCTAGACAATGGACTTCTTGTACCGACTGCAGCCACAAAGCCATGTGCCCCCGATAACCTACTGAATCTGATCAGTTGTGGTTGCAAGAGTGCTTGTACAAAAAGGTGTGGGTGTAAGAAGGCAGGACTCTCTTGCTCAGGTTTGTGTAATTGCAGTTCGGATTCTTGTAACAACCACAGAAACACTGTCCTGTCGGAAATTTCTGAGTTCGATGAATAATATGTATATAGGTCATGTCATTTCAGTATATAGCGTTGATAATAGGCAATGTAACTTAATCCATGTTGATTGATTTGTACATTCTGTAAATATTATTTATTGATTTTTGTACATTCTGTAAATATTATTTATTGATCTAATGCTGCCAGACACAGACGTGTCTGTTCGGTCCCAAGCCCGAAGATAGTTGAGTTCTCATGCTGACGAATTTTATGCCAAAAGGGGAACTCGGCCAGAAGCAGAGGGGGTCTTCCATAATGTCTATTTTGTAAGCAATGATAAAAGTCTTCAAATGGTGGTGGATTTTTTATCGTCTGTCCAACTAACATCCCGTTCTGTACTACGACCCTTTGGGCAAATCCGTTAGGAAAATCGTCATTTTTTGTGTAAATCCGATACTTTTTTGTGAATTTTCAATAATTTTTCGCAGAAATTGTCACAGAATGCACATTTTCCTCTAGGTAAATGTATATTAGACATTATGTAGCTCGAAATACGCGTAAACAAAAAATACAGTTGGATCAATTCGAGGTTACAAAGTTCGTGCGATTTTTTTTTGATTTTTTTCAAACGCGTTTTCGAAAAAAGGCTGTAGAAAAAAAAGCTCAACTGGGATTTTAGGGGACTTTTGTCTAATCGTTCAGTGACATGTACTCGACATTCCCTGAAAAAATCAGCTTTCTCCGATTTTTTTCCCTAGTGAAACCTAATGTTCTTGGGCTATTGGTCTATTTCTAGCATATACCGGTAAATCCCATAAACAGTGCCTGAAATAAGGTTTTTTAATTTGGTCCGACAACTTTACAGATGTGCAGCGTCTGCCTTGGCGCGAAGTGCCAAGACGGGGAGGTTCTCAGGAGGGGTGTCCCCTCGTGATGTCGAGAAATTTTTTTAAACTTACGTTGTAAATGGTGTTCTCTGGTGCATTCTCACACACTTGATTGACTTGAAACAGTTGATACTCCTTTGAAATTTCTGTGGTTATTAGATAAATGTATGATGATGTCTGCAGTATGGACGTCAGACCCAGACTGACACACAACTCAACCTTCCAAGTTCCGCCTCAAAGTCAGATGATTTTTTTTTTTATGGAAGCCAGTGTTGTACTTTACAAATTACAATGCGAGTGTGCAAACTCCCAAGTTCACAACTCGTGGACTGCACTCGATTTATGTCTAAATTTTAGCACGGGCAATCCCCATGTAACATGGAGATTCGGACATGTCAGATTTAGAATATATTTTCTAGGATTGCAATTTGCAATCGTAGAAAATATAATCTAAATCAGATATGCCGGAATCCCCTTGTTTTCAAACTTACTGGGCACAATTAGCTGGAAAAGTCTGCAATAGTATTGATATGTGGGCAGTAGGGCTATGTATACAATATACACTTGGTGTTAACAACTTACCTACGTACCGTGTACAAATGTTGGATCTCAACTCAACATTTAACCCCTTGAGGACCGGCCCGGTAGTGTTGAAACAGTTAGGGATTTTCAGGAGTCGACTAGTCGACAGAGGTAATCGAATCCTAGTCAATTAGTCGGACCCCTCCCGAAATTTTCCATTTCTGTGCCTACAGTATGAAATGGGCAGTGTGGCATTGATATTTTCATAAGTTATGCGTATCCACCAACTCTGCGTGTCAGAACGTAACGTTCAAATGCTAAACCGACACAACTGAAAGTGGTTCGTCATATATTCACTTTGCTTTAGCAGTTGTGTTTGGTCACTTATAAACCAATAAACGGGCAGCTTACTGGCTCATATCATAACATGGGTTTTTAAAATCAGCTGTTCACCATGCATACACAAAACTCAAAATGAGGCTATTCACCGAGATTCTACACCGGTGCTGTTATAGTGAAACCTTTGAATAGAACATGAGCTACATGTTATTTATTTATTTATTTATTGGTGCTTAACGCCACATCAGCAACAAAGGCCATATCGTGGCGAGAAAGTCATGAAAATGAGTTAAAAGGTAATGGTCAGGACTGCTTTTAAAAAGAAAACATTGTGATAGATGAACGATAATACAATGAAAATGTGAAAATGAATATTCATAATGAAAGAAGAACAACAAATAGGATACAAATCAACCTATTGATACCAAATCATGATGGGAAGATTAAAAGACAAAGCTCTAAAACTTGCTAAAAAGGTTGATTTCTTTTAGAAAAGACAAAAGCTTGCGCGGACTGGTAGTGTAAAAAAGGTCTCTAAGAGACTCCACAGTGAAAAACTGCCGCCTAACGTGATCGAAATCTGTACAATCTAAAAGAATGTGTTGCACTGTCAGCCCCTGCTGACAAGGAACACATTCAGGTCGCAGAATGAGCTACATGTCAAGATGTCAATATCACATTTGTCCAAGGTTCTATCATACCCTACCAAGTAGTCCCTGACCCTCATTGATTGTGCTCACATGAAAGGCAAATGCGGCACGTGCCACAGGCACAGTGACAAGTTAGTTGTATCACTCAGATGAATCAGATGAATTGCATCACAGCAAAATAAACAAGGTCAAGGTCGCAGTTGGCACTGTATGTAATCAACGATTCAACATAAAACAATGAAACAGCGGAGACACTTGTCTTTGAAGTTTGAGACTGAGTTCAGTTCGGTTCACCAAGATCACCCCACAGACTGTCGGCAGTGGCAATCATCAACGCAACAATGCATTGAGGCTTTAACAAATTAATCATGTGTCCCGATAACATTCAACGGCGCTGATGACCTGATTGCATGGAGGTGGTGGTTTTTCCCCGACTAATTGACTAGCAGATTTTGGGATCGACTAATTTAATAATCGCGTCGACTCGGATTAGTCGGATAATCATTTCAACACTACGGTCCGGACATTTCCTACATTCAAATTTGGGATAACTATGGGTGGTTTACTGTTTAGCCCACCCATAGTTATCCCAAATTTGAATGTACGAAATATTCGATTGGTTTTTGGAGTTGGATGTCACTAACAATCAAATTTGCCATAGTTTCAGAGTCGCAAATCGTGACATTTTGTTAACTTGACAAAATGCCGTGATTGGGGACAATGAATCTGTGCCCCAAATGAAAGGGCTCAGTCTGTGTTTTAACTGTCTCCGACAGCCTGGCTGAAGTATGAAATCTATGAACTGCATGGAGTTTTGATTAAAATCGAAACTACATGCAGTTCATAGATTCATACTTCATTAAAACTAAAATTAGTAATAATGTGTTTGCGTTTTACAATTACAATTCACAACATTCATTCATTGTCACTAATATCGGAACTTGAAATGTCTGAAGAATTAGAAGCCGACTCGAAGAGGTCTGTAACTGATAGGCCTAATTCCATATCCCCCGAACTCGTCCCTGCGGCAGAACGCGTGCGCTTGCTTTCCCGCTTTGCATATTTTTTGCGTTTGCGTTGGTTTAACCTCCTCCCCTTTAAATTGAACCACCTATCCACTGCCCTTAAGGCTATACTTGAGAAGAATGTTTGTAAACAAGGACCAAGTAAAACCCTGCACAGATCTTGCAGGTCTTCAGGTTTCAAACTATTGCGGATGTCTGTTTTCACATTACCCAATCGTGAGAAAAATCTCTCAAGTTCTGCATTACTGAACGGGCAACACATACACAGTTCAATAAATTCAAATAAACAAGGGTATGTGTCTCCTCTTGTTTTTTTTTTTTGATGAATTTGCCACATTTGCATAGGATTGTACAACTGGCACTGTGTGTGCGCAGTGACATAACAGACCACTGA
Organism: Pictodentalium vernedei; assembly: GCA_031216915.1. Taxonomy (NCBI): domain Eukaryota; kingdom Metazoa; phylum Mollusca; class Scaphopoda; order Dentaliida; family Dentaliidae; genus Pictodentalium; species Pictodentalium vernedei. Next base: position 13,432 of record JAUFNR010000070.1, on the reverse strand, counting down.
AATATACTGTTCTTTAATTAAATCAGAAGACGGAGCTGATAGCACACATTTATGGCGTTCATATAAAACATCAATTGCAGCCAGATGTTTTGTCAAAACATTCGAAAGCATTTCCGTGTCACTGTCAGTCACACGCCAATGCTGTCGAGTGTTCAGTCAAGACTTCTTCACTAGTGCCAGCTTCGACCCCTGAATACCCCGTTTCCAAGATCTCTGGGAGAACCCACGTGCCTGTATCTAGAACAGTGCAGATATGCCGCGCTTTTGCATCCCCAGATCTCATAGCCGCAGTAACTGACTCAATGATAATTTTCTTCTCACCCTCAGGGAGCCAAGGATTAGTAACAAGAATCCCATATCGCTCGTGCAAACGCCCCACAATTGATCGCATATAATCACACACACGGTTCTGTACAAATAGTTTTCCATTAGCTAAATCTATCAGTTTAACATCTTGGTAGCTGTTGTCAACGTCATTAATCTTACTGAGCACAGAACTGAGAGTTGGGAGACTGAAGGCCTGAACAGGCTGCTTTTCTAGTTTTTTAAGTAACATTTCGTAATGCAAAATGCAAGAAGTGTTTCTGATTGATTTTGAGACCGCAAACTCAACCGCTTGACACGATCTAACACAACAAATAAAGCGCTCAGTAGCAAAACTTTTGCGGATTTCATTCGCTTCAGTTTGCCACTGAGAGACGCTTTGTCTGTTGCTTTAGACTTGGCTACAACATTTTCAATATGTTGAACATACAGGCCGAACTTGTCTACAAAACCACACATAGCTCGCACTTTATGGTCAATCCACCGCGTCCCAGAAAATTTTGATGGGCGTACCTGCCGATGTTCAAAATTGTACACATTTTTCAAAATGTCATGCAATTTTTTCAACTCTCTTAACTTCTTTGACGATCGATGATATATGGAATATAGATCTCGCAAAGGGTCTTCCACAATTTGAATGGGTTCTCTCAGGCTGTCTTTCTGTGCCAACTCTAGACGATGCGAAACACACCAAATGAAATCCACCCACGGGTATTTCATTTGAAGCTTAGCTATGAGGCCGTTGTACATACTACTGTTAGCCGACGCCCCGTCAAACCTAAAAAAACCAAGTGATCTAATTTGTCAGATAAATCAGCTTTTCGGAATGCTGATTCGATACCATTAAGGATACCTTCGGAGGATGGAACCTCCAAGCTTTCCAATGCAAAGTATATAGTAACACGTTGGAAGGAATCAGGATCAACGAATAAGACATAGATTACTTCAGTTTCAATGGTGCTGACATCTGCAGACCCATCACACAGAACAGATATAAAATTGGCGCGCTTGATTTTTGACTTCACGCTCAAGTCAAACATATAGTATAGGCTATGTAACGCAAAAAATCTTTACATGCATTTTCATTAGAGTAGGCTGAAGACAAATCAACTCCGTGCAGTTTCTCCAATTCTATAAGCACCGCGAAGTCAGAGTATGGTCGCCCGTTATTCCCAAGATAATAGGCTATCTCAAATAAGCGTTTCATTCTCTGTCTTTCATCATCAGATATCTTCCTAAAGGCAACTTTTATCGCACAGTCTTCAGGTATGGACTTGACGATATGTTTTTTGGGTATAGTTCCAAACTGTTCACAACTCTCATGATCACATGCTTTTTGATGCATCTGACTGCCTCCGTGATCTTTCAACACGCTGAGGCGATAATTTGTACTGCCGTCGACCATCATACGACTATAATTTCGACAGCCCATCAACTTTTCGTTACATTTTGTACAAAAAGAACACTTAAGTTTTTTGTCCGAAAAATCAAGCCATTTGTACTTGTCTTTCCATTTCTGCAGCGTGGCAATTTTAGGTACCTTCCGTTCCGTCATGATGCTGAATCTGATGGTTTGTGCCAACCAAGTATGTTAGTAATGGTACTACTCTGCTAGACAGAGAGGGCGTTTGTCTGGAATCACGGTCACAACGTCAAAGTCTCCGTAAGTCTCGTCGGAAAATTTTCAATGCGCTACATGTAACATTTCCAACGCACCAAACGTTACTGGCACAATTTGAGACAAACAACCGCGACGAGTGATGTAGATCAAAGAAACTAAGCCGTGCTTAGAACGTAAACATGCCTCTATGCGGCCTTTAATGTCTATTGATTGAAACGCGGTGGTGTGTGGACACAACTTGTTGAAAATTAGAAAAAAAAAAAAAATTTTTTTGGGAGATTTAATTTTCTTTCCGACCGTAAATTTGACCAGACATGTCCGATGTCCGACCGTTATTTCAGGCTCTGCCCATAAATGTAAAATTATTCTTCATTGTGGCCAAGATTTATAGGAATATTTTTTAGTTCATTCAATCTTTGCATCTCTGCTTCAACTTCACTAAGTACAGCATTTTATTTTACTTCACGATAAGTTCAAAATGGCTAATCCTTGGAGATTCCTGACCCTGCTTAATGCAACATATGTCATGCCATCTCCAAAGGTATCATCTCCAATATCAATTACAGCATGTTCAAGGGTGAGACCCTGAACTTTATGAATGGTGGCAGCCCAAGATAAAGATAATGGTACCTGAAGCCTTTGAATAATGGAATTTTTTTTGCCATACGGCAATGCTGCTATTGGAGTGATAGGAACAGATTCAGTACAACCTTCCTCTGACATAGTGTTTCGACCAACTCTGTTGTCAAAGAATTTCACAAAAACTTTCTGCAGCATATGGCCAAATAGGGATTCAGAAGGTGTATTCCCAGTCCACTCAAAACCTGTTACAATTCCCCTTGCACCATTCACAAGATCATGCAGAGTATTAACATTTCGCCTAAGCATAACTACAGCCCCAATGCTCAAATAAATATCATGCTCGAGACCCGCACATTCTCTGGTATCATCCGGAAGGAGATCTTCAACATCTTCATTTTTTTTTACAGTGATATGACCCCTTTGATGTTTTCTCAATGAGAGAATGTTTTGCATTTATTTTGTAGACAACTGAATGATGACCTGAAAGTTTTCAAAGCTTACTGACATTGTGTTGGTCACATCTTGAGGTTCTTGGAAACAAATACAAAGCATTGGAAAAGGGAGGTTGTTGACAATTGATTGGATGGAGGGAATCTGTTATTCTGGTCTGTATTAACAGAAAATCTTCTTCAGTATTGCAAGCTTTTCTAGTTCGAAAAAGAAGGTCTGCATAAAGTCTGTCTCCTCCTTTTTGTCTTATGTTCTCCTTCAACTCAATCGATTGGAAGTAATCTCTACACAGGTGTATTTCATTGTATGAATGAATGTTTCATATGAAACTAAGCTAATTTCATCGATAATTACAACGTGAGTGTTCCTCCACTGCCTTCAAAGATTGTCCAGTTTTACACCATGTAATCTCTGATATTTAAATACCAGTATCTCCATGTTGGACAGGAAGACCCAGAGCCCTATGTATGGTTAGTTACCCCATTTATATTGAAAGCTGAAACTCCAGTTGGTGCCATAGTAACTACCATATTTACTCTATGTTTTGGGCCACTCGTATGATTTGGGACACACATTTTTTCCAGAAAACTATATTTTTTTTATGCTCCAAAGTTTGGGACATTCAGGAGATTTGTTCCAGTTGGCCCGTCACTAGTAGCAGACGACACTCATAAAAAAAATTCTTGAGTAACTAAAAATTTTCATTTTTTGCTTCCCAAACATAGCCTGTGATCCCTCATTGGAACGAGCGCAATGCGCTCATTCCAATGAGGGATTATAAGCCATGTTCTGGAAGCAAAAAATAAAAATATAAAAAAAAATTGGACGGCGATTTTTGTATATAGTGATGGAAAACGAATCACACACAACTTTATTCAGCATCATATCAAGACCAGGCTGTGTTCTTTCTCAATTTTCTAAGAATTGGGACACCTGTGAAAATAATTATTTTTAGCTGTCCCAATACATAAGAGTAAATACGGTAGTGGTGGGAAATGAGGATCACAGTACAAGGATCTTGAAACCAATTCCTTAATTATGCTTAGTAGGTGTGATTTACCTGTCCCACCAGGCCCGCTTACACGTAGTCTTAAAGGCTCTGGCTTTGTTGACTGTTTTCCAGTACTAAATTCATGAAGGTCATTGAAATACTGCTGTACTGACTGAAAAGCAAATCTTTGTGCCTCGATTAATTGTTGAATACTCTTGAAATATAGGTCGTCATTCATGTCACATGTCAGAAAATTATTTATTTGTCTGTCATTTAAACCTAATTCAACATCAGCAATGATATCTGAGAAACCATTTGAAATATCTTTTTCTAAAACTTGGTCAGCTGAGATACATGTATCTGTTGGAAAATTAATGTGATTTGGAGCTGGCATGTTTTTTTTTCACTTTCATCTACAATAATCATTATCCACTGCCTCAATGTTGGGAGCTACACACAGTCCTTCCCAGGAAGAAAATCCCTCGGGAGCAATAAAATGCCCTCGTAAAAATGGAGACAGGGGCATTATGCACTCATGAATCAATAACAGCATGTTACAATTTTCCAGTGAAAATTTTAACATGCAGGTAGAAAAAAAAATTTGTTCCCGCACAAAATAAAAGTAGATTGACACCCTACAAGCCACCAGAACAAAGTGATTTTCATGGAAAATGCAAGGCGATTCGTCGGATTCGGAGCTGCGTGGTACAGTCTTTCGATTTTGAAAAACGTAGGTACGTTATAGCCTACATCGCTTGCTACTATTTGAAGTGATGCGCACTATCGTGCATCCAGCCACGTCGATTAGAAAAAAGATTTGTCGGCGGCAATTCTTTGGCGAGAATGCTTGGGAGTGATGCCTGATTGTGTTGTTGGCAAGAACAATTGACATGCAATGAAGAATGCAGCCACCAATTGACAGCACTGTGCATTCAGTACGGTATTTGGGCATATCCGTATCGAACGGTAACATGAAAGCTGGACGATTTGGTGCTTTCATGGTTTTCATTTATTTTTTTATTTATTTATTGATGTTTAAGGTCATATATTTATGCACAATGGCTGTGACAGTTTTACGGGTGGAGGAAGCCGGAGTACCCGGAGAGAACCACCGAGCAACGACGAGCAGCTGCCAGCTCCTTAACATCGTAACTCCGCACTGCAGCGTAGGCAGGGTTAGATTGGTTGAAGACATGCGTACCATCGACGTGCAGAACGCCTTAGTACACGGCGTCATCGTGCCCCCACGCGGGCAATGGAGATGAAGTGTCTTGCCCAAGGACACAACGCGGTTGCCGCAGGGCGGATTTGAACCGAGGACCTCTCGGCTTGCAGCCTGCACCTCTACCTACTGAGCCACCGCGCTCCCCATGGTTTTCATTAAAGGAATGATCCGAATCCCAACTTTTGGGTCATGACTATGTGTTAGGCGCCAAATAACAAAAAAGCGCACATTGAGGCTATAATTTATGCGGAGCTGATAAATTTGCTCCACTGGTGAATACTGAATGGTGATTGGACCAGGAAGCATTAACCTCTCAGAGAACATCAGGTTTTTCCAAACAGAAGAAGTGAATAGGATTTGTGCTGAATATATTCACGCTGTTACTAAAGCCCACTGCCCGATATTCGTCCCTTGTTACTTAATAAAAAATAATTGACTGTTCACACAGAAATGATTTCTCAACTGGAATGAATTACCAGATTTTGACAGCTCTCTTAGCAGAGCCGAGGCGCACTGTTGTTGACTCGCATTTCCGCTGAATCGTCTTGTATCCCAATGAGTTTATAGGTGTCCAATCAAAATGCGTATTACACTAAGTGACAGCAATACATGGTATGTTTGATTATTATGATTCCGGGCCATAAATGCCAGTCTTTCGCTAAATTTCCGGTAATTTTTCAGTAAATAATTAAAATATAGTAACCGCGTCACTTGAAACCTTTCAACTTACTTGATAATAATATATGCCTGTTTTTTTTTGCACTCTGGAAACGGGAATGACGGGCGCGGACGGGTGCGAGCGCTATAGCGCCCGTCTCATGGGAAGGACTGGCTACAACTGGAGCTATATAATTTGCCATTACATGTTTTTTCTAAAGCCTGTAAATTTTGGACTGCTTGTTCTATTTCTGCTGCCATTTTATGATTTGATGAGAATGATAACTGATGTTAATAATGTTTGAAAGCTTCTTCTGCTTTATTAAAATTTCCCAAAATCGCTACCTCATTTCTCCATGTTAAATAAAGTAGTAAAAGAGAATAGTAGTAATCGCCCCCACTATTTTCGACCCTCTGTCTCATTTGTCTTAAAATCATCTCTTTTTCGTTTTCGCACAAATCCATCCCCATTTGCTAATGCAATACAATTCTTTGTTCGCTTAGCTTCAGATATGTACTCATAATTTGACAAAAATGTATGGAGAGTCATGTCATTGAATTCGTCAGAAAATGGCCGATTAGCATATCTATCAAATGCATTTTTGGGAAAGATCTCAGTGTCGGCATCAGGTTTTTTAGCAAGCTCTGTTTTTGGTAGAAGTCGGCTTCTAGCGTTTGGAGGTTTGCCATTGACAAATGTAACTTTTCTTGATGACGATCGCAGTGGAAGACCACAGATCTTAAAGGCTGCTTCTTGGGCACTCAGTTGTCTCGTTTGAAAGGACAATATTTCCAAGGTAATCTGGAGACGGCATCTTTAACAGATTTCAAAACCTCATCACACTCAGGTTTGCAAATGTGGCTGCACACATATTTTGCAGCTCCATACACACTTCCTACCAGTTGTATGTCCATGTTTGCATTCCACACTTTCAAAATGTTGGCATTGTTTGTTTGTTTGTTGGTGGTTAACGTCACATATTTATGCACCATGGCTAATCGTGACACAACATGGAGATGAAGTCAAGTTTAGTCAATCGTTGATCAACATGTTGCCCATTTTAGAGGACTTTCACCCAAAGCATTGGTGACTGGGTCCTATTTTACTAGTAAAGCGGAACTGAAATGTTGGCATTATATATAAGGGTTAATATTAGCCGATTCAAGATGATGTTTTAAAACATAACATTTCGGCGTCTTGTGGCAGTCATCCACATTCTTCAAGGTTGTCTTGGGGGCAGTAGGTTGCGGATAACCAAAACGACAACAGGAGGTTTTATTAGTCATCATTTTTTTTACATGTATATATGTCTATGTGTTTGGAGCGCAATCACTCGCCTGTGCATTAACGCATCATCACTTGGAATTTCTGTTGAAACATACTGGTCAATGAAGTCTTGTGCAGCTTTTCTACCTTCAGGAGTGTCCAGTTGTGGAGCATTGTCCACCCACCATAAGGAATGCACATGGGGTGATCCATGAAGCTGAAATTCTATTCTCCCAAAGTGATCAATAATCTTACCCAGGGGCTCTTCAGGTGACAATATGTAAGAGTAGAATAAGTGATGAACATGCTTAGAGAAATGCCGAGCTGTTGCTACAGGATTTGCAACCATCAGTGATCTTTTTTCCTGACTTAGGAGATTTGATTATGTACTTATCAGAAGGAAACCCAGAAAGTTTGCACAGAACAGTCATAAGGTCATTCCAGTGCATATCATTTGCACTCAGTGTGAGAAACCATGTTGGTGGACCAAGATGCCGAATGATAGCAAATAAATCCAGATTTGCTGCATTCCAGTAAGCTTCAGAACCTCTTATTGGCTTCATAAAACCATAAAAATTTCCTGGATAATCTGGATTGATTTTGAAGTCCTGCTTTACCTGCTGAAGTGTTAATTTACTTGTTCTATGCTGTGAAACTGATGTTCTAATTCTAAGTGCTACAGAAATAGATTCTACGAGCTTCTGTTTTTCTGTCAAATTTGTTGCCCAGAAAAGGTATGATAGATGAGACTGCCATCGAAAGTCTGATGACAAAAGACTGCTTTGAAAATACTGTAGCACTGTAAGCGATTTTGGTCGATAAGCCCTAAGCCCTTAAACCATTTTTACCATTGGGGAACAGTGTGGGAAAAGCCATTTGCTCTAGCAGTACTTTCTTGTCAACATCCAAAGGCCCATTATCTGTTTCTTGCAATTGTGAAGTATGGAATGTTGAAATAATTTTCAAAATACATTTTTGGGACGGCCGCATCTTTTATAGTAACTGACATTTCATCGACATGAATATTATCAGCTGTAATCACATTCTCATCCCTACCTGTATTCATTTCAGAACACATCTGATTATCTTCCATTTTAATTATGTATGGGACCGTCTCATTTTCTGAAATACCATCGACTTCAATATCCGGGTACATGTAATTATTCTTTTTGAGCCAAGAAAGAGCATCTCAGACTTTTTTAACATCAATAAGGTACTTACAGGGAATTTCATTTTCTTTTGAAGTGCCCTCAATCAAAACAATGACAAAACCATCTGTGTTGAACTTAGAAATTTGCTCTTGAATGTCATATGGGAAGTTTATCACTTGACCATTAATGGCTTTTTGACCATATGGCAAAATTACCATTTTCATGTAGGCATGGGTTAGAGAAATGAATCTTCTTTCTGCCATTGTTAATTCAGACAAAACCTGAGGACAGTCAGGAACTTGGAAGATTATTCAGGATACACAATGGAGGTATATTGTTCAAGTTTAGTGACTTGAAGCAACGACCACAAAGTTGACCATGTTCATCTTTATCATTCAAAAGGCCATGCAAAAGTGTTCGCCATTCCTCTCTTATTTTATATACAGTTAAAGAGTCTTTGTAAAAAAGTTTTCTACAACTTTTACAAGTATATGTAGGTCCACAATGTATTTTCTGCAAAAAATTTGCTTCCGCAGTTGAAGGATTTCTATTCTCCGCACATTCATGTTTACCAATAGCTTTTTTTGAAGACAATACTTCATCTTTCTTATTTGTTTCATAAACTGAGTGCCTTGTCATATCATTAATGATGGAGGTCCGATATTGTGATGCTTGTGAACAGTCAATCGTATTATTGTTACTGAATTGTGTTTGCAACTGAACAGAAGTCCCCAAATGTGATGAGTTGCTTGAAACATGGTTTGTCTGTGAAGGCAATGCTTCAGATTCCTGGGATATCAAATCTACTGTAGTATTGATAGCAACATTTGAAATGAGATCAGGAGGGCTACATAAACAATTACAAATCACATTGGCTGGTTGTGCTAGTAGATAATGTACCCCAGGATAACTAGCATTGATAGCAACATTTGTAATGAGATAGGAGGGCTACATAACAATTACAAGTCACATTGGCTGGTTGTGCTAGTAGATAATGTACCCCAGGATTAACTAGTGTAATGTAATGATTCTCAGAAGGTGAAGGTAATGGAAATTTTGGATCAAACCTTTGCCAAAGAACCTGATTACTGTTAACTACAGTTAATACATATATAGGCATTCTATCTCTATATCAGTAGCCCAAGATGCCCTGGAGGCATCTGATTTGTAGTTATTAATATAATCCTGTACATGTACATTAGGGTTACATAATTTTATGTCATCTTCAAAATGATGAATGTTTTGAACCATAAAATTAATAACAGATTCCATTATGTAAACATGAAAATCCTCAGTGTTGAAAAAATTTAAACTGATGCATCTAAAGAAGCAATTTCCATCCCCAGAGACATTTTGAGCGAATCTGTTTTTATTTTGTAACTCATTATCAATGCTTGTATAATTGTTGTAGGCATATTTATTCAAATTTCCCCCAAAACTGGCCAGGTATGGATGTGGTATTCCAAATAATAGTGTAAGGTATTCATTTTGAAATTTGCATTCAGCGTTTGATAAAGAATTTTGCCTTCCTGAAAGAGAAGAGTAATTTACCACATTTGTGAACTGAACAGGGCCAATATAAGGAACTGGTTTCTGACTAATTGGCCGTGATTCTGCAAGTTGTTACAAAATCAGATCACTTCGGTTGGACGTACTGTGAATAGGTTCTGACCAATGACAATTCTTAATTTCATCAAATGTATTATAATAAAATGTATTATTAGTTTTGTTACTGATGTTATCTACAACATAAAAAGGTTTTCTGTCATTTTCAGAAGTCTCTGATTTGCAATATGTGTGGTCTGTCAAATGAAGCTCATTTTTCTGGCTTGAGAGATAACTTAAGTGTGATCATTGGAAAAGGTTGATTTTTGCCCCTCACAATAGGTATGATCTTCCATATATAGTGTATAATGGGCCCATATATCAGACTTGACCATAATTGGCCCAATAGACCACCCGTTGCTAGGCAGGCATGTTGGTTGCCAAAGACATCAATGAACTTCATTGCCAACTCATTGGTTTTTTGTCTAGTGCATTATGGGTTCATATATCAATATATCATTGTGGGTCCATATATTGAATTTGGTCAAAACTTGCCCAATAGGTCGCCCGTTGCTAGGGAGGCACATTGGTTGCTAGGGAAACCAACTGACTAATTTTCGACTCCTTGGTTTGGATTCCTGGTGCATTATGGGTTCATAAATCAAATTTGGTCCAACTGGCCCAATAAGTCGTTCGTTGCTAGGGAGGCACGTTGGTTGCTAGGGAAACAAACTGACATCATTACAGACTCCTTGGATTGAATCCCTGATGCATTATGGGTCCACGAGTGAAATTTAGACAAAATTGGCCCAGTAGATCGTCAGGGAAACCAACTGACACCATTTGCGATTCTTTGGTTTGCATCCCTAGTGCACTGTGGATCCAAATATCAATTTGGTCAAAATCGGTCCAACAGATCGCCTGTTGCTAGGGGTACTGCGTGTTGCTAGAAACGTCACGTGATATAGTAAATTGTAAATTAGTCTGACTCCCGGTGTATTATGGGAGAACCAGAGAATTTCTCAATAGCACCCCCCCCCCCCCCCCCCCCCCCCCCCCCCATGTTATTGCCCTCAACTGATGGTTCACTCATTTTACCCAATTGGTATCCGAATGTTCCTTTGAAAACAATTATATTCTCCCTTTTGTTCTTGGGAAGATTCCTCGAATAAGAGCCATTCTCGTAAAGTCTCTTCTTGGGTGTTCCTTCCAGTGAATAAAAAAAAGTGTTTATAATATAAAGGACTCTCGAGTTCAGACACCTCCGATGTATAAACTTGTGCGCCTTCGGTGCAATCGTCCTTTAAAAAAAATGATATTTAAAATAATAAATTTTGATATCGTCTGCGTTGGGTAAAGGGTTAATAGGTTCAGAAATAATTTGACAATATGCAAGGCATAAGAAGGAACCCCAAAGTAACCAACATATTGAAATAGTTCATTCCCCAACTATTACTCTAAAAACATTCTATGCAATCGAATTCCTGCAATTGTTTAATTTCAGCCAAACATGAATACGTATCACAGTACTAAATAATTTCCCAAAGGCGACCATTATAACGTTCATGCGAAAAAATATGGTCGCACCATTTTACTGTTACTCCAAAAACATTTTATGCAATCGAATTCCTGCAATTGTTTAATTTCAGCCAAACATGAATACGTATCACAGTACTAAATAATTTCCCATAGGCAACCATTATAACGTTCATGCGAAAAATATGGCCGCACCATTTTAAAATGGGCATTCAAATATCTTTTGTCAAGTATAGCCCTTCAGACAACCTTTTGTCATGCAACAAATAAGAGTTAAAAACCAACAGAAAGGGAAGTGCTGGTCACATGTACATATTTCTCAGGGAATTCAAAACACACCAACAGTCAAACGAATTTTCAGGTTCTAAAAGTCCTCAAATCACCCACTTTATTCATCTGGAACATTCAACAGTAATGCAAGATGTCAGCAGAATTCTTCAAATGTTTATTGAAACAATATATTTTCCCTAGATTGTTTAGTTTTGGGGATTACATAATTTCCGAGTGCAACTTATGGAGGCAGGTAAATCTAATTGTTGGTTTGTTGGTGGTGGTTAACGTCACATATTTATGCACCATGGCTAATCGTGACACAACATGGAGATGAAGTCAAGTTTAGTCAATCGTTGATCTACATGTTGCCCATTTTAGAGGACTTTCACCCCAAGCATTGGTGACTGGGTCCTATTTTACTAGTAAAGCAGAACTGGTTTACCACAGTAAACAAGTGCTGCTTACTTCCCGGGGTTCCCACGGGGAGGTAAATCTAATTAAAATATTTACAACAGTTATACCTATGAGCAAACCTAACCCTACCAAAGATACATTTACCTCTTTCATGTGATGAAAGAGTCAATTCTGCAATAGAATTCAACTTTTGGCTTCTGTCTAGTCCAAAGCATGGGAAACTTGTTCTTTTGAAGAAAACTGTCCAATTTGTGTCAAATGGGATTAAAACTGTCATTGCCTCCGACAGAATTCCTACTCCGTTACCTAATGAGAAATTTGGCAAGGATAAGAATTCACAGCTTTCTTTGAAAACTACCCAAATCCCAAAACAGAACTAAAATCTGCATCACCTCACAAAACTTTTCTACAAAATCTGTTTTAATTAACCATACGGCAAGATAAATAGTCCCCCACCCCCATGAAACATTTAAGAATACGTCAATTTTGTTTCAAAATTGGGGGTTGTGCAGGGTTTATAATTCAAATTTTGGTGAATTCATTTGGATTCTTGTGAAAATTGTTGCGAGAATTCAGACCTGCTTATGGGCCAGGATCCCATGAGGCCAGTATGGTTGAACCCCTGTAGTATACAGATAATACATGTTAACCCTTTACCCATTGCAGCTTTTTAATTTTTAAAACACCAACTACCGGTACTCAGTTTAAAAAAAAAAATTAAAAAAAAGCACCCCCCCCCCCTTCCAGGGGCCTTAATCGCTCACCTGACAATGCGGTTCAGAGAAGTATTTTGGGTGAATCAGTCTCAATATGCCAGCAGTCAACAATCAATTAGCAGTCAGTCGGAGTAAAGACTGAGATAACTTATAGTCAATATCAATAATGATGTAAAACTTTGGTGTGAAATTCACTGGTCGTGATTGAACCCTCATCAACCGTAACGAGAACATTTCAAGTAATATATGTTGTAATTCAACAGGTTGGAAAATAAAAATCACTGTAATGATATATACGCCCTCTTTGTGGATATCTCCATCATTTGAAACAGTCTTACTCTCAGAATTATCAAAATGGCAAATGCACAAGAGGCCTGGGATGAGGAGCTTGGTCAAGATGATCGTCCAGTTGACCCACGTATAACAAAGTTTACAGACTATGTTACCATGTATTGGGTAGTATTGGCCCCCATCCAAACATATTTAGCTTGATACAATTTATCATAGAGAAGCAAGCATATCACGAAACAACAATATTTCAAATAAGTAATTGTGGAAACGTGGCACCCAGAAAAAGGAAGTACTTGGTCGTTGATAATGCTATAAGACATTATAAATGTGTGTTTCAAGAGGGGAAATGGACAGGTTAGAATATTTGGACTTCAAAATGTTTGGGCTAG